>CM033796.1:19432120-19812120 GCA_019656835.1 Rhododendron ovatum
AGACAATTACTCAACTCTTTGTTGAATATGGTAGGCTTGATACAATCCCAAAACAGCTTGAATTCTGAAGTGAAAGAAGGATCGGCCACAAAATTCGCAAGCTGAAAATTGGCCTTGATACCTTGAA
The DNA here is from genome assembly GCA_019656835.1 of Rhododendron ovatum. Taxonomy (NCBI): domain Eukaryota; kingdom Viridiplantae; phylum Streptophyta; class Magnoliopsida; order Ericales; family Ericaceae; genus Rhododendron; species Rhododendron ovatum. The sequence goes on from CM033796.1 coordinate 19,432,248, forward strand.
ACTGACCAATCAATTCCGTAATCAAAGAAGTTTGAGTTACATTTGGCCTTGTCTTGGCCAAATCCTTAATCCTTGGATGAGTATGAGGGACAGGGATCCCTTGCGCCAAGCCGAACTATCCAGCACACTGATTTGGCATATAAATTTCAAAACTGCAGTTTGAGAAGCGTGTAGTTGATGGAGAGAATCCTATCGATGGGAACCTCGAGATCAAGATACTAGCCCAAAATTTATTGATCGTTTGGGCTGGAACTAAAAATTTGAGGATGGGTTCTATCCTTTTTGATGCTGAGTAATGGTAGTCCTTAAAAGGGAGCCAATTAGGTAATTCTTCAAAAACAGGGCTATTAAAAGCCTTGAAATATCTCTTGAAGGATGAGTCTTCATGTTTGGGTTCATGAGCTAGCAAGTATTCCGCATAGCTCAAGCATTCACCCCCATCTTTCCTCTTTGGATAATAACTCATGGGCTTAAGAAATGGAAAGTAGGCATACAGCCATGCTTGAAGGATCCAGAAGGGACCACCACAATTACTGGTGATTTTATTCTGTGTGAATGTCCACAATCCTTTATACAATGTCCCTAGCACGAAGGGAGCTAATGCAAGCTTTGCATCTTGAGCCAAGCAAATGGCTAAGCGAAAATATTCCTTAGTAATCTTCAAACCAGACACACATAGTACATATTTGTTGAGCCAATACAAGTAAAATGCTATTTTTTCAGTAAATGATGGCTCTCTGAGATCAGAAGTACAAAAGATGGATATAAAATATGCATAACTCCATGAGTTATCAGAGACCTCAAACGGTGGATCGCAAGGGCGATGATCCAAGGCAGCATTAACTTCTGTGCCCATACTCTATAAGCCAGTCAAATGAATGACGTCCAAAACAGTGAGACTCATGGGGCCATATGGGAAAACAAAAGCGTTGGATGAAACAGACCAAAAACAAGCAGCATCAACAATCAAATTAGGGTTAAATTCGAAGGCCTGTGTAGATAGGTCTATAGCTTCATAAATTCCCATTGCGTGCCACGAGAGATGTAAGTATCTCTTCATACGATCAACCCACTTTGTCCAAGATGGGAACACAGTGGGCCGTGATCGAATTGTTCCTTTGGTATTTCAGCCAGTGCGATGGAGGCCTGGGAGCGAAAGGAGCAAGGGTTCATCGAAATTCACCGGATAGTATATCGGTAGTGCATCAGGGGAGTTAGGAGAGTAAATAGGACCCAATATGAATTTGGAGGGGTAATTAACTACAGGAATAAAATAAAGAGGCAACTGAGGTGCCTCCCTTAGACATTGAGGGTACCTTGGAAGATATGACTCTATTGGGGTCTCAGTTTTCTAAGAACTCGATTCTTTCTTCTTGGTTGATTGAGGAGTCGATGACTTGGAAGAAGCTTTGGAGGCCATTGCTTTGCTTAGGAGAGCTTTCTTGGGCGCCATCGATTCTGGAGTTGATTGTTTGTAACGGTGCCCTAATTTTTATAAACGAAAAGGTATATATACGTTGGGAGAACCCCGTGTGTTGATCACGCCTTTTGAAAAAGTGAAGGAATTATTTATTCGAGTTGATTTTAACTCAAACAAATAAGGGGGGCATTGTTTGTACCATAACTGAGATTTCCTTTTACCCGTCGATCGGGCAACACGTGGCAAGGGTAAATATGAAATCTAAAAGAATAGAATGGACTCACCTTAATTATTTAGAATGGAAGTGAATCGATGATGAAACTATAAAAAGTCTTGTCCGTCGATTGGCCAACACGTGGCGTATTTTTTTGGTCCTTTGGTCCGTCGATCAGGTGACAGATGTCAAAGGGAATTAAGTCCCATGACTCCACGATTAAAGAGGATGTTAACCACAATTAACGAAACAGTTTGCCAGACGTGAACATGATCGGCAGTTGAAGAAGGTATTTCGCCAGAATTTGAAGGAGTTTCAACTGCTACTTTGGAGGGAAGATTTGAATTCAAATGGAGGAAGGCTTATTTAAGTACAAGCTAGTAGCAGTTTTAAGGATACGCAAACAATGCCAATCAGGCCTTTATCTTTTCATTTCTAAGAGTAGAGTTAATTTGTAATCGTTCACTCAATCATCTCGATTGATTGTTCTTCTACTTTGAGGGTTAATAAAGTCCATTTTGTTAATCTTCTTCCATACTTCATCCACTTCATTGTTTGTTTTCAAAGAAGTCCTGAAATACGGCAAGGAACCAAACTTCACTTTTCACACCCACATTCCAGCAAACTTACGATACGATTTCCTGTCGATTCTCCATCAATTGGAAAGAAAACAAGAATTTTGGTAACAACCACAACACCAACTTTGAAAGCCTAAGAAATCAAGTCAAAATGCTGGAAGAGAGAAGGGACTCAGTGCAACTATTGGTTAACATGGCAAAACGAAAGGGAGAAGTTATTGGACCTGAAGTTGAGGTGTGGATGGAAAGAGTAGTTGGACCGAGCAGTAAGGCCATTCACATTCTCGATGAACGTCAACCAAACAAAGAGTGTTTGAATGGGTGGTGTCCAAACCTGAAGTCACGCCACTCAATCAGTCGGAAAGCAAAAATGATGGCCGAAGAAGTGGCTAAGCTGCACGGAGATGGTAACTTTACCCGAGTGTCGTACCCCGCAACTCCACCCGGGATAGAATCTAGACCCATTGACGGTATTAAATGTTTCGAATCAGGAGTTCGATCCTGAAGTAAGTCATGGAGGCACTCAAGAAAGATGGCTCCAGTAATATGATTGGAATATGTGGGTTGGGAGGTGTTGGTAAGACAACACTGGCAAAACAAGTTGCCAAGAAAGCAAAGGAAGAGAAATTGTTCGATGACATTGCGATGGCAACAGTTTCGCAATTTCTTGGGGCGAGGAAGATTCAAGGTGAAATTGCAGATATGTTGGGTTTCAAATTTCAGCAAGAGAGTGACTCTGGAAGGGAGGATGTGTTGCGTGACCAACTCAAACAAAAGCGAGAATTCTCGTCATATAGGATGATGTTTGGAAGTGGGTTGAACTGAATGATATTGGAATTCCATTCGGAGATGAACATAAAGGTTGCAAAATTTTGGTGACTTCCCGAAGTGAAGAGGTTTGCAACGATATGGGAGCTCAAAAAAATTTTCCAGTTCAAATCTTGCATAAAGAAGAAGCATGGAATCTTTTCAAAGAGATGGCCGGAATTCTAGAAGACGACACTAACTTCCGGTCCACGAAGATGGCAGTTGCAAATGAATGTGGAGGCCTACCGATCACAATAGTTACAGTTGCAAGGGCACTCAAAGGCAAGGGCAAGTCATCATGGGATTCTGCTCTTGAAGCATTACGCAAGTTAATTGGAAAAAATGTTAGAGAGGTAGAGGATAAGGTGTTTAAATCTCTTGAGTTGAGTTTCAATTTCTTGAAAAGTAAAGAAGCCCAGAGATGTTTTTTGCTTTGTTCATTGTATTCGGAAGATTATGATATTCCAATCGAAGACCTTGTGAGATATGGCTATGGACAAAAGTTGTATGAGGGCATTAAAAGCATGAGTGAAGCAAGGGCTAGAGTACATGACGTGGTACACGTTAAAATGCATGACGTGGTACGTGATGTAGCTATATCGATCGCATCTAGAGAGGAACATTCGTTTATGGTTAGGTGTGATGAAGCACTGAAAGAATGGCCAGAGCAAGAACGGCGCGGGAACTATGGTGTAGTTTCAATGAGATGCACTAGTATGGAGTGGGGGCTACGTGACAATTTAGAGTTTCCGAGGCTCCAGCTTTTGCGGCTGGAGTCCGACGATAGTAGATTTCTCATAGAATCCCCTGGGAGTTTGGACCAAGGGATGAAGGAACTCAAAGTGGTAGCTCTTTCAAGGATTGTGATCACTTCACTGCCGCCATCACTCCGATGCTTAGCCAACCTTCAAACCATGTCACTGTCTGATTGCGATTTGTTGCATACAGATTTGTCAGTAATTGGAGGGCTAGTGAATCTGGAAATTTTGAGCTTTACTGGATCTAAAATCGAAGAGTTGCCAAGAGAAATAGGTAACCTTGCTCGTTTGAAGCTACTAGACTTGTTGCGGTGCGCAGAGACAAGGATTCCTCATTGTGTTTTGACAAGTTTATCGAAACTGGAAGAGTTGTATCTTGGGGAGAGCTCTATCGGGTGGGATGTTGTTGAAGAGGGAAAAGATTTGCTATTAACTAACGCCTGCATAGCTGAGTTAGCATCCTTGAGTGTTGGGTCTGGCCAAGAGATGTGGTGTTCCTTGGGAAAATAAGGGCATTCGATATATCTTTGGGGTCATCAGGGTATCGTTTTGGTGATGAAATTGTTTCTCAATGTTTTCTTCCATCAACTAATCGATTGGTACTACAAGCTCTTGACATCAGTCGTGGTGTTATGGAGATTTGTGGACTTAATATGCTCTTGAAGGTCACTACAGAACTGCACTTAAGATCAATGATTGGCGTAGGGCACAGTATCTGCGAATTGGATGAAGATGGTTTTAAACACTTGTCAAAGCTGGGAGTGGTTAATTGTTTAGATTTGGAGTGCCTCGTCAACACAAGCGATGACCAGCTGGAAAAGGAGGCCTTCTGTGCGCAGGAAGCTCTGTTTTTAGAAGAATTGCCTCAACTGAAGCATTTGTGGAAGGGTCCCACTCAACTTGGATGCCTCCGCAATCTAATGCATGTATTGATAAAGAAATGTCCAAAATTGGGATATTATGTGTTCTCACTTGCCATGGCCAGAAATCTCGTGCAATTGCATAAGCTTTGGGTATGGTGGTGTAGTGAATTGGAAGTGATTGTTTCTGATGGAGGAGGAGAGCATGAGATAGAAGTAGCAGGAGAAGATGATGATATTGTGTTTCCGAAATTGGAGTTTTTGTCTCTTCATCGTCTGCCAAATTTTACTGGTTTCTGCAAAGGCATGAATGCAATTAGGATGCCACAATTGAAACTGTTGGATCTCGAAGATATTTCAAAGCTCAATTGTCTATGCCCTGCTTCAAGGAGTAATAATGATACCACCATTCAACCACTTTTCAACAAGAAGTTATGCTTCCGATCAAATAGTTAAATTAATTTATGCTCAATTATTTTGTGGAAGGCTTTTAATTTAGTTTATTAGTTCTATATTTTCAGTGGAGATCAATTTCAGTTTATATAGTGCTTCCTTCATTTTGCTTTGTTTCGATGAATGTGAATTTAAAACTTAATTTTTAGAGACGTTTTCCAATTTTAATGTATTTTTTTCTTGTACTTTTTCGAGGCCAATAAAAGCTATAGACCTTCTTACTCTCTTCGGCCTTTTTGAGTGTCCAACTTTGTAAATACGAATTTTATCATCATTTAACTCAAACAAACCTAGCTTTCTAAAATTGCCCTTTTATGGAGATATTACTTTCTCCCATTATCTTTTCATAGAGGAATCAAATCAAAAGGGCGAAATGAAAATTTTACCAATTTTTATCTATTGACTTTGTAACATGAACATTTATTAAGGGAAAACCCAAAATAGAATAATAGACTAAAAAAAGAACGATAGAGTATATATTATGCTCCTATATAATTGGATCCTCTTTTTGTTTATTTTTTAAGTCAAGAAATGTATGCTTATTGCATTACTAGGATGAGATTAAATTCTTTACACCGTCGGTGTAAACATTTGTTTCCTCCAAATCAATTATATTGCGCCACGTCGCCATGTTTTATTGATTGAGACCACTATTTTACAACGTGGCGCAATGTAATTGATTTAGAGGAAACAAATGTTTACACGGACGGTATAAAGAATTTATTCTCTACTAGGATAGGTATTCATAATCAAAGATTCTAAATTGCTATCAATTCCCTCCGAACCAAACCTATCCTTAAGTCCCAAACAATTGGCATCGGCTACATGAATTCTTTTCTCCATTGTGCTCTGCCAATGACATTATATTCCACGGTATCCAACAAATTAACTTAGATCCATTCAAACTACCGCCTCTAAAGTCAATGTTGATCTACCTCTCTCCTTACTGCTACCATCTACCATAACTTTATCACTCCTCCTAACCGCCGCATCGAACGATCTACGAAATCAATTCAACCCATTTACTTGAATTTTGTTTCCATACATATCCTTGGGGGGGGAGTTATACAGTATAATTAATACTAACTGTATAGACTTACACCATATCTTATAGTATGAGGCGAAATGAAATTGCTCTTTATTCAAGAATTGTCCGCGTCAAACTTGAGATTACGCTTGCAGTTTGAGATTACTTTTGCATAGTTCAAACAATGGTTTTTTTAGGGAAATAATTTTTCTTAGTACGTCTTTAAAAATAATTTAACCCTTTTATTTTAATATGCACGAACTACTTTCAACCCTTTTGTTTTAATATAAAACTCTTTATTTTAATCTAAAAATAAAACTCTCAAAACATGAAACTACTTTCAACCCTTTTATATTACAGTATGCACGAACTTTTTATTCAGAAGGTTTTGAATGAATAATATGGAAATAACCTATTATTTCATCTGAATTTCTTTTGAACGAGGAAAAACGGGGAAATGATAGTTAAAAATTAGCGTTCTATTCTAGAATTAACACATACATGGACTCATGGAGGCATTCACAAGTGAAATGTTGGACACATGAAACGGAACAAAGAGTGTATCAAAGTATAAGTCGGACTACAGAGGCTTATATTAAGCAAAAGAGAAATTTGATAAAACTACACCCCAATTTCATTCGAGGCCTATTTTGGCCAAATAAGCAAAATAATTTATTTATTTTGTTAGGACTTAGGTGCAGTGATTTTCTTAACGTTGTGGATTTAATTAATTGCAGGATGCATTGACTAGCATAGAGGAATTGTATATGACTTCAATGGAAGACCTGAGAGAAATATGGCCTGGGGATCTTCAAGCAAAACTAAGGGAGATTTATGTTTCTTATTGTCACAAGTTGTCGAATATTCTTTTTCCATCTAATTTGATCGAATGCATGGAAAAGCTAGAACAACTTACTGTAGAGTCCTGCAAGTCAGTGGAAGTAGCATTTGACTTGGGCGAACTAACTATTGGTGGAGAAGGCAATGGGATTATAGCCATACCATTCCCTTGCTTAGCTTCTTTGCGTCTTTGGAGTCTACCAAAGTTGAGGCATGTTTGGGCGAAGTATCCACCAACAATATCTCAAGGCTTTCATAATTTGAAATCGCTATATATATGTGTCTAGTTGCGGCAGCTTGAGGATTCTGGTCTCGCCTTTCGTAGCCAGACTTCTTGTGAACCTAAAAGAACTAGATGTACATGGATGTGATATGATGGAAGCAATCATTGACTGGGAGGAAGAAGAAGTAGATGACGGGGTCAGAACAGATACAATCGTCTTTCCTCAATTAACTTCCCTCAAGCTCTGGGATCTGCAACTCCTGACAAGTTTTTGCCCCCAGGGTTGCACTTTCCAAGGATCATTTTTGAAAGAAGTGCAAATACGAGATTGTCCTGCATTGCAGTCACTCCCTTCGGCAGTCCAACGTGTAATTGACGAGCAAGGGTAAGTTTAGGAATTGTACAGTACTCCAAACATCATCATTCATACATCTAATATATTCTATTATAATCTAATCGGCATCCATTCTATTTTTCTTCTCTTTATATACTGGTATTTGAGATATACTGAATCCACGAAAAAATATTTATATTGATTTTGAACACACTAATGAAACATAGAGATAACTAAATACACTAACGAAACATAGAGTTGACGCTAAAGATAGAATTCTCTCTAGAGTGAAAAAATGGCTTCAATTCTGCATTGAATTGGCAGGCGCATGTAGATCAATCAAATTAACGTCTTTCCAACGGCAATAAAATTAAAGCAAAAGAAGAAAATCATTCGATTATATATAGTACTATTTGCTAGACTTGATAGCGAAATAAATCTCTTTTCTTATTGCTAGACTTATTTAGGTATAGTGCATATATGTATGTTTGTATATACTCCGTACGTAATAGAATATTATAGCAGCATGGCACTTTCTATTTTTAAAGGTCCAATGGATTGGATTTTGCAGTCTTCGGTAGGCCAGATCACTTGAAGATTATGAAGAAGAGGATGATGATGGTGGTGAAAGGATAACATGGATGCTATATATCTGAACATTTATCGACCAACAAGTCCAGAGCGTGAATGGTGGTCTTTCATGATGAGGCAATTTCCGATACATATTTTACAGTCCGAGCATAAAACCATCTCTTGGATGGAAACTAAGGTAACGAAGAAGATTTTTGATGTAAATTTCATCCCAGATCGGACCATTACTTCACATTTGTCCCCGTGGCAGCTTTGAGCATTTCTGTTATCAAATAGGGGCGAATGGCGGCATCAATTAATGAACAAGTCTATACCTTTGTATGTAGAGGCCGTCATGCATGCAATCCGCGATGATGTTGCTCATTATTTTCCTATCTTGGGTGCTTAAATTTGGGTCTTTTCTGTTCTACCTCTCTTATAATTATTTGGATTCTGCTGCAACACTTCGTGGATGTTGCAGTAAACTTCTTTGAGTTTGGGATTTAAGCTGTTTCATTGTTGTTGTGGTGGTGGTTGTCTACGTACGTGTTGGAAAATGGTGTTTTTTTCATAATTCAAATTCTCAAATCAATTTACGTGCACCTCGACTAAGGGGTGGTTTTCCTTTTTGGCTAAAAATACTAAAAGTACCAAAAATGCTTTTTCCATCACTGAAGGGGCTTTCATCCTTCACAATGTATTAATCAGTCTTAACAGTAGGAATTGGAAAAGACAAAACTCAAAATGCATGCTGTAAGCACTTGCAGTTTGATTGCCAATGTTGCACTCTAATTTTCCTCACTCCTACGTTGTCTTGTGAACAATTTTGGTTCTGTCTGATACCTGCATTGTTTCGGAAAATATCACCATTCTTGTTGTTTGTCATGTTTTCTGACTTAGACCCATGTAGTTCCTCACTTTGTATTTACCACCAAAACGACCCCTCTAGTTGGATCACACATAAATATTACACATCTTACGACACAGTTGTTAAGCCTGTTGCTACCTTTTTTCTTTTTTTTTTTGCTTAACAAAGCAAGTTACACTTATGTAATTAAAGAATAATCGACGTTCACTATATTAACATGCCTGTGTTAATTTTTCTGTAGCATTGGTTGCAACAATTTTTTTATTTTTATTTTTTTTGCTAGGCAAGGCAACCTTTGGTTTCAAAAATCTTTTGCACTTGTTAATTTGTCGTCAACTTTTTGTGGATTATTGCTTCATCATGACAAAGAGAATCTAAAAAGTACAAAATTATGATCGAAACCCAAATTATTTTGAATAAAAACAAAAAAATTGGCTGATTCACTTATTTTTGTCTTTATTTAAAAAATTTAGGTTTCAATCGTAATTTTTTACTTTTTAGATTCCTCTCATCAAAATGAAGCAATAATAGTTGACAAAAACTAACAAATGCAGAAAAAAATTGAATAAGGACAAAAAAATAAGTCATTTAGCTTATTTAACCAAACAACCCCTTAAGCCTCTTATCATTTAAAAACATCAATTTAGGATGATATTAGACTGCTTTTAGTGTGACTAACTGTGATGGATAACATTAAATTTCTATAATATTGTCTAGTTTACCAAAAAAAAAAAAAAACTGTGATGGATAACACATTAATCAATTAAAAAACCGCCTTATCATAACCAATACCCTATTGTCCATGACAAATCTATAAAAATTTGCACACCCCTAGAGATGTTGATGCATCCAAAATTGGTACAAGCATGCAATTGGAAGCAACACAAATTTCATCGACAAATAAAAATACGAAAGAATGTGGGTGTGATAATTAGTAAACATACAAAGATCATAATTTTAGAGACAAATGAGATAAGTACGGAGAAACAAATAAGTGACAAAGATTAATTGGAATTTTTGGCTTTGGCCCTCATCCACAGCATGCCATAGCCTTTTGCTTGGTGGATTGCCTGGGCAATGAATAGGTAAACCAGCTTGTTTCTTCAAACAATTAATCTTTACGGGTTCCATAATGCACCTATGATCCATGAGCTATTAGCAAAAACTTCCCAAGCACTCTCCAAGTTACCTTACCAATCGACTGAACATATTTGATCTGCATAAGATTAGCCACACCCCCTTTGGTTATTAGACTCCAATTCTAGATGTTAAGAGACTTGGTTTTCTTAACTCGAGCCAAGCTTGAGGGCATCAATGAGCTTGGACGTCGGACTTAAAGAGGAGTGTTGAATGTTAATTTGATTGTGTTTGATCTCATGTACTTGCACCCGACACCCAGGAAAGAGCTCACATCCAAAGCTCGAGTTCAGTCGAGAGTACCCACAAGCACCACCACCAGTCAACCATTTATCAAACCCGAAGTAAATGAGTTGTGATTCACATGTATATTATCCCTAAAGATATTGTTTACAAATCTTTGGGATTTTGTTTTCTTCCACCCTTGGAGCATATACCAAACTTGGCTTAGGCTTGTGCTCACTTCAAACACAAGCAAGACATCAACCACGTCACCGTATACAATTTCTAAGTACAACCCTATGGACCCCGTCTGTCTAACCAGATAAAATATGGTGTTAGACTATCTATCCGAGGGAACTACATATACAATGTTATGATAATAAATAAATAAAATCATAATCCGGATTAGGCGTAATCCAAAAAGGTGTAATTCCATGGGGAGTCCAGTATTATATATCCAATCACCTAGGGACAACATATCAAATAAAACTTTATATATCTCTTAAACAACACCAAACATATGAGACTGCAAAATAAGGTAGAATAAAGCCAACAAAAAATAACAACTCATCAGTAACTAGTTGGATCCATCGACACACCAAAAAAGAAAATCGCTCCGACTAATGTGGTTTGAAATATGCTAAGTCCTTAAGCAACAAGTAACCTAACATAACGCCAATTCTAAATAGGAGAAGAAACTGTATTTAGTTCTGTTACACAAACTTTCACATCTGATGAATCAATGGTTTTGAGAGTAATCAAAGCTCAGAGGCTGCTGAATGTAAGGGGCCTGCAAAATTAAGTAAATCAATCAGATATGAGTACCACAATAAAACGGACAAGGAAAACACGTGACGAAAAAGTGGTTCCCCTCCAAAAAGGTGGAACATAAGCTTCAAGAAAAAATCCAGAACTATACAGCATTGCTTATCCAAGTGGCATGTTTTCCTCGCAATGAAAATGGTGTTAGGGAAAAGGAAAATAACAACCACATTTTCGACAACATAACCAGATTGGCTACCAGCAAAATATTTAAGTGTTTTTATTTTAGAACATATTTCAGGATATATTTCTTCAAAAACCTGGGTTTATAGTAAGAACACCATGCTCAAACCTCCACAGACCAAGCGTATGCTAGTCAGTGGAGTTCATATGCATTTCATAAACAACCAAAAAGTTTCGGAAAAAAATGAGAAGCTACCATTGGGAATGAGTGATGTCACCCCATAAACATATAAAGTAACTGTCAAGTACCGTTTCTGGGTTTTTATCGACATGTATTAGGCTGGTTTTCACCCTCGAACACAACATGAGAGAGCTTACAAAAAGCACCAAGGTTCCCAGACTAGTACCATATCAGAATCAGGCATTCTCATTCCCTTAATAGGATGGAAGCAGCAGCACAAGTGACATGGGGAGAGAGCTAGAAATGAAGCCAAACAAAGGCCTATACACCGCTATGTAAATCAAAAGGCTCCACAAGGTCCATAAATTACCTCCTGTCTTCCAGGCTCCCAGCTATCCAGAAACTATAACGGGTTTGCATGTTCGGGAGTATGCTGTCAAACGAACTCAACCTCAACAAAATTCCACACTCACGCCTGAACTCAGGATTCTGGGAGGTGTGACAACTGGACAGCTATCAACACCAAATACATGTGGCTAAGTCCATTTACCATAGGTTCTATGCGATACGATGCCAAGATACAAATTCTGAGGGAAGTGCAGTTCAAATCAACTGTATTTTAATTAAGTTTCAAATAAGTATGGACGATCAAGCACTCAACTGAACCATAAAATGTGTGACCACTAGGACTTTGTTCACTTTGGGTCTGTAGACCCACCCTTTCTCTCTGCGCAGGTCCCCAAACAAGTTCTCTCTCCAATCATTACTCTCATTTCTCCATCTATCTCTCTACTCATTACCCCAAAAACTTCCCTCAAACCAAATCAAACAAAGTCTAGGGTTTTGAGTCTTTCAACTAATTGACACTTAAAACAGTTGCCTCTTCAGCAGCTCTTAGTCAATCACGCCACTGTATTGTACTAACTGTAAACAACTTCCAGAGGGAACTCAACATTGATACAGAGCGGGATTGTGTCTAGAAATGGAACAATTGCAGTAATTGGCATGTTATGCTCAACATTGATACAGAGCGGGATTGTGTCTAGAAATGGAACAATTGCAGTAATTGGCACATTATGCTTCTCTCAGCAGATGTTAAAACGAATGGATAGTGATAAGCCTAGAAACTTAAGACCTACACTGCAGCTAGTAGTGAATCTAAGAGAAGGCTGATTGTACAAGAGATATCAGCATGCTAATCACTACGTTTCTAGAAGCAAAAGCAATAAAACTCGCAAATTGTTCAAAAGAAGGAAGGTGAACAAACTAGGAATCTTAGGAACTGTAACTCACCTGAAAAACAGCATGTCTAAATTGTTCATATGACTGTGCATACATCATAGCAGAAGTCGGCCACTGCATATAGACAGCATCCCTAGATGTCTGATTGAATCCCGTGGAACATAAAGGTCCCATGATAGGGGTTCTGTAGCTCAGAGAAGCTTGGGTTCTGGGCATCTGACCCAAATGAGGAAAACCAGTATCATATTGCACAAATGGAGGTTGAAACTTCTGCATATCGAATGGCACCATGAAGCTTTGGTTGGCTGGAACATTCTTAACATACCTGCAGCATTTGAAAAATGAATTTAGCTTCCATTATCCAATGTTACTTTTCTTGATCGACAAAGAGGCATCTATAAATGAGGAAATCAGATAATGGGTGGCAATCTATGAAGCACCGACACTCCTAGAGGTCGCCGTGTCCGCATATTGGACACGGGGACACGCAAGGGACACAGCTAGAACATATGTGACACGCCACACAGTGCGTCCCTTAACTTAATTTTTGGAGAGGGACTTGGCTGGGACACGCGGGGTATGTGCCTGGGACACATTTGGGGACACGGCGGGGGTATATCTGTACATTTTTAAAAAAAATTGGGTTAAATATGTTATTACTGTAAACATTGGGGCTGATAGTAATTAAGTTCATAAAATAAAGATTAACTTAACATATCCATAGATAACATCTCAAAGGAAAGAAGGCAGACCTGTTCTGCAGCACCAAAACCCTAGATCTGTTGATCTTCAGGTTCCTCTCTCTCCCTTGATCTTGACCCCCCTCTCTATCTTCTCTCTCTAACCTAACATCTGGTTGTATATCTATACATTACTATGTATCTGTATGTATGTCTCCCACATTTCACTATATCGGTACTTGGAATAACATATGATACACAGGGCGGTTCCAAGAACAACTAATTAGACACCTAAAAAAACACCTCATAATTCCCGATCAAATTTTAATGATCCGAGCCGCTCAATATGATCAGAATGTAATTTTAACGGTACCAACGAGAAATCAGCAAAAAAAATGACCGGAAAGGGCTTGATCTGAGCAGTTTTTAGCTTCGATTTGATGAACGATTCAATTAAAAACTGCTCAAAATAAGCACTTCCCGGTCATTTTTTGCTAATTTCTCGCGGGTACCCTTAAAATCACATTCTGCACACTGAATGGTTCCGATCATAAAAATTTGATCAGTAACTATGAGATTGAGATTTGGGGTGTTTCTTTAGGTGTTTAATTGGTTGTCCGTCAAACCGCCCCAATATACTATATACACACACACACATTTGCAGTGTCCCCCACCATGTCCTTATTCTATTTAGAATTCTCGTGTCCGTATCCGTGTCCATGCTACATAGGTGGCAATGAACAAGTTTAGACAAGTGGGATATCTAGGTAAAAGTACAGCATAACCTATAACCAACACGTTAATATGAAAGATTGTGAAACTAAACGTCAACACACCCAGATAAAAATTTCAGCAGCAAACCCATAACCCATCGACTCTTTCAGTCGGTGAATTCCATGATGTCAATGTGAATCAAAGAAATACTTAATTCCAAAAACATTTTTCCAAGAATTCCTCAAAAAACACTTACAATCTAGAGATATTGACATACGCCAATCTGCAATAACATAGCTACCACAAACAACTTCATAAATAGATGTTTTAAGTTTTCAACCAAACAAAGAAAGATCGTATACTAAAATACTTAAAATATTTCAAACAAAGCTGGCTGTCAAGCATTGTCAGACCAAGATTCCAGTGAGATACAAACTACCAATAACATAGGGATACAGAAATGAATATCTACCTTTCGTAACTCCGGTCGTAATCTGGATCAATACGATCCTTCTCCCTATCTCTGAGAATGGCGACACGAGAAGAAGTACAACCATCCCTTACACTGAGGGATTTCTCTAACTCAAACATGTAATTTCTGGAAGCTTCATTTTCTTCTCCATTTATACAGATATTCTTCCCATCTAATGGAGCCTGATACATGTATTCTTCTAACTCGGGGCTGCTAAAAATGCGGGCTCGTGCCCTATCGTACTCCTCCTTCCTCTCTTCCACAGTCCTCAAGGAACTCCGTTTGACTCCTGTTTCACTCTCTCCATTTAGGGAAGCTTTATTATGCCTTGGCCTCATGACAATTTTAATGTGCTCATGTTTGCCATCTTCTGTCTGTTTAGCAGGTACTTCTGATAAACGGACAGCAGGGTATCTGCTTTCTGGCAACTTTTTGACCACAATTTTAGTACCAAGACCATCTAAGATATTATCCTGAACCAAAGTCTGCAGGCCATAGTGCTGAGCAACACGATGTGCTGCAAGACGGAGGTAGGAAGTAGGGAAATGTTGAAACTCAAACTGCTGCTGCTCGGTGTTCTGCAAAAACTTCTGAATATCGAGTTCCATCCGCAGAACTGGTAAAAACAACAAAGAAGTAACATATAATACATTAAGGTGAGAATATAAAGAAAATATCTTCTACACCCGGTCCCCTATAAAGCCCACTCGTTATCCTGGCTTCCAAAATCTCCTTATATTTCAGGCTGAGGGCAGCCATAATAACTCCATAACTAATACGACAAATAATGCCAACCCCATACTACACAAAAACCAAATCTTCCAAGTAGTCAATCTATAATCTAGTACCATTTAGTCAATTACCACTCCATACGGCTAATGAAGCTTTATAGAGAGAGAATAAACAACTCAGATAATATGATCACACAGAATACAACACTTAATGCTGACCCAATACTACACTCAGCCAGTCCATTCCAAATCACCACCAAATCTCCAAAAAGGCTTAACCCTATGAGTAATGGACTTGTAACGCGGCTAATCCCCAATAGGGTGTACCGTAGCATAATCCATTTCCAAATAGCAATAATCCATCCAAAACCTACAAAAATCCAGTTGTGTATGAGCTAGTGCGTGAAAACGTGTGTTGCCGCCCACAAGGCAGACAGAAGGGGATGACCCAACCCCTGCACAACTCCAAGTGGTCTTTTTAATTTTACTACTTTTCAGGTTAATTTAGAAAGGTTCTATAAGATTGGCCCATGCAAGTCTTTTGGTTGGAAAAACTGCTTAAACTGAATGTGTGGAAAGAACTCTATAATTTTAAGTTATCAACAATATTGTTCGTGTACAGAATAAAATATCTGCTACGTATAAACGCATAAACTTAGACCTACCAAGTAGAAATACATAAATATATCTATGGAAAATAGTTTTGTTATCCCTACAGAACTACACATGGTTCGAGCCCCAACTAAGGGCAAATCCTGCGTCTGGCCCCCCAATAGAATCCTCCACTACATGAAATGAGCTATATAGTCGTAAAACAAAACAGTTCTCATAAGCCACAACCAAATACTACAAATCTTACAAACAATAACACGATACTCACCACAACTCCCTCCAGATCTGAGCTCCCCAAATCCAACTTTACTCTACCCCTAACCCTAACTCAGTACAATCAAACCCGAGAATTCAAACATCTCTACACAACACATAAAGCTAAAACTCGGGCAAATCATAAACCCAAAAACAAGCAATTGAACAGATACCACCAAATCCACGAGCAAAAATGCTAAAATCGGGCAAATCACAAAGCGTAAGAACAAAGGGGGTAATAACTTACTGGTGAGACGATGACGAGGGTTTTGCAGAGCCTCAACCAAGAAGGGATCGACCGCCAACGCGTAGGCCTCAACATCTTTGTGAGCGCCGACGACCGAGCCGTCGTTGGGTCCGGTTGGAGGAACTGAATCCATGTCGTATCGTACGGGTCAGCCTTCTCTCTCTAAAAGGGTGCAAGTAACTTCTTCTCTCTCCTCCCGAGGGGAAGGTTCAAGAAGAAGAAACTTTCCTTTGCCGCCCGCCCTCTCTCGCTGCTCCGTCTTCTCTTATCCTGCGGAGGTCCAACCCAAGAGAGAGAAGAATACGCGGAGAAGATTGGGATCTAATAATAATATATCTTGTCGGAGAGAAAAAAGAATTTTCATTACTCTACATAGCAATTTGTCTCCATTTGGTAAATTTTGTAGATTTTCTGATTTTCGTGTTCCAATATTCATGCTTTATTTTAAAGTAGCCCGTAAACGAATCCTCCATTAACACTTTTTTTTATTTTTTTTATTTTATTTTTATTCAAATTTTTTTTAGACAAATCAGAAAAATAAAAAAATGAGACATAAAACTAACAAACGCAAAAAAAAATTCAATAAGGACAAAACTCAAAAAAGTCTTAAAAGTCCTTATTGGAACTAATGGCGGAGTCAAGATCTCCACTTGAGAGGAGCCGAACTAAGAGAAGAATTTGTTTTTTTGACAAAAATGAAATTTTAAAGAGTAATTTTAAGTACATAAAATGGAGTTTAAAATTTAATTAAGTATGCTAAAAAAAGGTTTTAACCATCAAAATGATAAGATGTTTCTCTTGTTTCTTTTTTTTTTCAAAAAGAAAATTTTGAAATAACTATGAGAGTGTTATTCCATTTCACACGTGGCAAATTGAGTGATAGCTAAATGATGAATACACTATGCTTTCCTTACACGAGGTGAGGGGTCCAAACCCCACCAACTTCATCCCCATTCTCCTAAATTAGTAATAGTAGAACAAGATTTATTTTGTTTTAAGAAAAAAAAAAACTTCACATGCAAAACTCAAAAAAAAAAACAAAGTGTGAGTTTTTTTCCTTTTTTGTGTAGAAAGCGTTCGAATCGAATGAGTTGTTAGAATATAAATTTGTGTTGAGGATCGAAAAGAATAAATAAATTCGTGTTGGGAAGATATACTACGTATTAGTTCAGATTGATTCTTTTTGAAATTAAAATTGAGCTTGACTATTTCTAAAAATTTGTTAAGCTTTAGAACTAATTTCAGCTAAATAATTTATGATGTTTATTAAAAACTTAAGTATAACTTGAAATGAATTTGTGATTGAGTAGATTGAAACTTATTTGTGATTGACTTGTCTCATAAAGAAGTTATGTTCGAACATATTTTTCGAATTTGCTGAGTTTTCTAATTGAAATTGAACACTCTGTTATTTGCCTCATTGGACTATTTCATCGAACTTGAAATTTGAAAAATAAGATCCTTCCAAATCGTTTAATGTTGAATAACTTTTTTCTTTAATGAAATTTTTACTTTTGAAATTCATGTCTACCACGTAAATCATTATAGCGCGAAAAACAGAGATCGTATTTAGAAAAAATCTCACTAAAGTTAGTAAAACTAAAATCCAAAGAAAATTAGTCATTTGTCTTAGCTCCCTGTCCATAACTGACAAGTGAAACTTTCTTGAAATTCAAAAAAAAAAAAGAAATGTGAGAAACTAACTTTTAAAAAAAAAAAAAAAAAACTCATACTGATCGAAACTTTAAGATTTGATCATCAAATACCTTTTATATGTATTTTTTACAATAAAATTATTTCAACAAAGTCCTACTTTTGAATTCTCAAGTATTTGGTAAGTTCTTGAAGGACTCGATGGAGGTAGATTTGGGCAACGTTTGTTTGGGCGTAAAATATTTTTCGGTAAAATATTTTACTTATTTTTCGGTGTTTAGTTGTATAAAAAATGAGGAAAACATTTTACATATAAAACATTTTCCATAAATTTGATGAAAATGACTTACCCTTAAATCTTCCGTAAGCTATTTTCCGAAATGAACCATCTGTCTTCTATTGCAATTCTCACTGCTCAGTTTTCTTGATCGTCAGTCCTAAGCCATGTTGAATTACAATATTCTCAAATCTCTCCATTGTTTATGCCCTCTCTCTCTCTCTCTCTCTCTCTCTCTCTCTCTCTCCCCACTATTTTGTTAATTTCTGAAAATATTTCTCAAGTGCCAACCAAACACCGGAAAATAGAAGTTTGAAGTTTGTTTTCTAAAAAGCCATTTTACATGAAAAATATTTTACATTGTAAAACATTTTACATCGAAACAAACAGAGCCCTAATTGTAGGCCCGTTACTTAAATTTCATTCTGTTACTGGATTTTCCAACTCTAAAATCATCTCGAAGAGAGGTAGTAAAAATAAAGTCAGATCAAATTTGAAAAGCCCAATCAACATAAGGCACTTTTTCACTTGTAGTGTAGGGGTTCGGTTGATCGAGATCTTGACCGTGGGTCGGTTTCGGTTCCGTCCTCCACTGCTCTGTGCCCCGCCGCTGAACCTGCAACAAGTCACTAGGGCTGTGGAAGCCCAGTGACTCTCCGACGATCAAGTTAAATCTAGAGATGGTGAATAGGTTTAAGGTTATGGTAGAATGGCATACCTTTTTAGGTTAGAGTCCCTTTGAATTTATAGACCTTACTTTGCTTGGCCTCCAAGCTAGCGCTTGGAGGGTATGCTCGGGTAACCGCCTCGGTCGACGTCATAGGTGACGTATGGGATAAGGCGGTTTACGGAGCACATGGCCAGATCAGCCCCAATGATGATCCTCATGCTATAACCGTCTCAGCCTACGTCATGGTGATGCATATGCCCGTGGGTCTTAGTCCACCGAGGAGGAAGATCGTATTTGAGGCACTATGCACGATCGCTTCATGATGTATCGAGTAGCATCTCACCGGGTGCCCGAGACCTCTAAGGACATTGCTTGGAGCTATGCGTTGATAGGCACCAAGGGCCAATCTAAGGCGCACAGCAGTGAGTGCCTCGGGGTCGGCCCGAGCCCACTTTGTCGCACCCGTCCCGAATATTTGGTATTTTAATTCACGTATTTAATTAAATTATACATCTCGGGGTTAAATTGTTGGAAATTTGAATGGATTGGGGGTCCATTACTTCCCCATATTCATGGTGGGGGTTACCTCTATTCATTGTGGGGGTTACCTCTATTCATTGTGGGAGTTATTCCTCTATTCATTGTGGGGGGGTTTTTCACATTCATTCTGCCATTTACTCCACGAATTGAAGGCCAGGCAGCATTACAAGGGTCAAGTTCTGCCTATATAAGGAGCATTTCACAGCATAGTTCAACACAATTCACACAAAAAGTCTACTAGCATTCTGATACATTGTGAGAAAGAGACAGACGCTGAGTTAGTTCGCCAAGACATTCTTCGGTGGTGTTCCGACATTCGTGGTCTGAGCCGGATCAATCCTGGGAGACAGACGCCGAGTAACCTCAACACCCTTCGGTAGGCAGTGAATCTGTTTTAAGGACACCGTGTGAAACACGGGTTTCGGTTCACGAATCCATTCTGTACTTCGGTTTGCATTTCAGTCTTCGTAATTTCATTATGTTGTAAATGTTATAGAATTCGTACTCTAGATTCCCGATTGTAAACATTTTGTGTAACATAAATTGCATACATTAGAAGAGTGGGGGCTTGTGTGTGATTTGTGGATTGGAGCATGATAGCATGTAGTCTGATTTGCACACAATAATTCTTCTTAGAGTTTATCAAACTGGAGTACGTGTTCTATTTCCTTTTCCTCGTTTATGCACGTAGAGAGAGAGAGAGAGAGAGAGAGAGAGAGAGAAGAACGGCAAGAAGGAGGAAGAAGAGGAGAATAAGGGAAAACCTAGGGATTGTATCTCTTTGCTTGAATTGAGGTTTGATTTTGATAATTCTTGTATCCATGCACTGGATTTCATGCCTTTGTCTTGAATTCCATGTTCTAGGGCTTATGTCTCATGTTTTGGAGGTGAATTGATATGGCTTAAGTTGATTTGATGTCTTGTGAATTCTGGAAAATCTGGACAGCTTCCAGAGCTGTATTTTTCATTCAATTCATTATAATTAAACAGGCTAATTGGTTATGGGTCCTTATGAGTCTTAAAGATTGTTGAGTTGGTGATGTTTTGGCGCAAGAATCATCGAAAAATATTAAGTGTATGATTTTTAGTGATCTTTCGATCCCAGACAGTTTTGCTGAATTTCGTATTTTCTGCATCGACACATCTTGGAAAAATAGGCATATCTTTTAGCACATATATCGGATTTGCGAACCGGTTTTTGATTTGGAAACTAGACTCTTGTACCTTTCAGAACATGTAGGGTTTGTACCCTGAAATTTCGTAGGAAAATACAGCTTTTGGTTCGAACTTGGCTGATCTGCAGAAACTGCAGATTTGTGTTTCTAATCGTGCATCTTCGGACGGTCATAACTTTGTCATCCAAAATCTATTTGGGACAAACTTTATATCGATATTGGTGTACTGGAAGTCTACTTTCAAATGGTGGTGGTTTCATGACCCAACTCTGATCCTATATAATGCTACAGTCATTTAAAGACAGGCTGGTTGTAGGATGTCTTGTCATTTTGGGAGTTTTGTTGTGTTTGAGCTTCATGTATGTTTTGGTTTATTTCTAGGCCTATGAGATGGACATACTTGCATTCTTTGGGCATTGTTTAGTTCCTTATTAGCTATAAATTTTTGTATTGATCGTTCGTTGAACTCATTACTAATACGATTAAGCATGTGGCTAGGTAACGAGCAGAGTAATCGGGAGGCGCCAAAACCGTGATTTGGCATACTTCGGTCGACTCACAGGTGAGTGTGTTTGATATCTTATATCTTCAATAAGATGTTAACATGTTGGTTGTGTATCATGCTATGATTGGTTTAGTTATTAATGTGCATGGTTGGTGTATGTTGATTGTACCCATATAGGGTTTGTGGAGTGAGTCACACATTGTCGTGGGTCGTGTCGTTCTATTTACAGTGAATGGAAGCTTGGTGTGCAGAACACAATACCTTGGGTACATGGGATGTGGCAAACGTGTCACTGCATGTGTTGTGAATATAAATTGTGGATATTTAGTTAGTTGTTTATGTTGAGTTTTATTGGATATATTCTATATCCCACACACTCCTAGTTTTCTTTTGGATTGCCAGATAGTAGGGGTTTGTAGGATGGTCCACTACCAGTCGGCATTTTGGGGTTGGCTTATAGGTTGTTGTTTGTGTCGGTGGTTATGAATTGTCTTGTACATATTATCGACTCGTTTTGTAGCAAAGATGTATTACACTTTAGTATGCCAAGTATGTAATGGTATGGGTTTGATGTCAACTCTTTTGTTAATATTAATGTTAAGTCTTCTGCTGGTTTATTCTGAGTTAATATCTATTGTTAAGTGATTGTTCGGTTGGCGATTGGGAATGCCACGCGGCTGCGCCGACTCGGACCCACAATGGGTGTCGTTTTGCGGGGCGGGGCGTGACAGTTTGGTATTAGAGCGCTAGTACGTTCTAGTCTCTGAATTGAGAGTCATTTGGGGTTTGGTAGTGGACCGAAGGAGTTTTGTGTTATGGAATTAAAGGCTTCAGAACTGAAGCTTTTACTTATGGAGGAAGATTAGAATACACCCGGTTAGTACCCATTAGTGAATGTTGTAGAGCGATAGACTGTGTACAGATTGACCTTTTACAGTAACTGCAATAGTGTGTATATATTTTTACATTAACTGCACCATGTGGCTGTTCTCAGGCTCAAATCCACAACGTAGAGGTTAGTAGGCTGAGATTTTGACAAGTCACTTGAACCAATAGTCACCTTTGTGTTAGGAAAAGTATTCTTGTTGGAAATGGCAGGACGTTTCCTTGTATAGGGTAATGGCAGATAGCACAATGAAATTTATGTGTCTTTGAGAGTATAGCTTATAGCTGTTTACACTTCTGCAACTTGTATACATAAATGTGTTGGGTGTACCAATTGCCAAATCTTCAATTAATCACATACAACATGTATGACATAATGTAGTATAGAAGACTTCTGTTGTCAGATTAGATGCAGTTGCTTGAATTGGATATTTGGTATTTAGTTGGAATGTTCAATAAGGCGGGTAGACTTGACATGGAACCAAATTGGATCTGACTACTGCTCCTGCCCATGTAAGATCATATCGCGTACTTGAAGATTTCTTGATAAGATTCTAGGTATAGTTCTAACTTTGTTCCGGCTGAACTGAAATGGTAAGTCATTAGTCTTTAGATTGGTATCTATGTGACTTGTAGATAGTAAGTCTTTTGGATTAGTTTTTATGAAAGCTTGTTTTGTGTGTACAGCATAGTTGTCAAAATTCACCTATGTATAAACGTGTAATTGTTTCTTGTATTTGCAGGTTGATAGGACGTAGACGGACAAGGAAGACATGCAATAGGAATGACGGAAATTCTTCTTGATAATGAAAATTGTTTTTGTTCCTTTTGTTTTGGAGTTCGCAACCACAAGCATGTTTTGGGTCTTTGTGTTGCTGAGGTTAGTATGATCTTTTGTTTTTGGAGATACAAATGCAATTGGAACTTATATTTTGACGCTTTGGGTTTGATTTTCACATTGGCATTCTATGCCTCGCATTGTTATTTTTTGGTTATATATGGAACTTGCATTTTGGTTTTGCTAGTGGAGCTTCAAATTGTTTTGGTTAGTTACAATTTTGTATGCAGGAAATGTGTTATCAAAAATGGTACTAGGTTAGAATAATTTGTTAATGAAAAAATCATATATTAAAAATGAAAGCTGCAAAAAAAAACTTTTAGCGGCGGTTTACAAATGCTGGTAAAAGCAATGAACAGAAAAAACCAAAATATAAAAATGGCATTTGGAAAATGCCGGTAAAAGCAACAAAAAAATACGGCACTTATGAAATGCCGGAAAAGGTAGGTATATAAAAAGGGCATTTGAAAAATGCCGATAATATTACCTTTTCCGGCATTTGCACCACCTGCTGGTAATAAATGTATATTTGACAATTCTTTTTCCGGTACTTTACAAATGCCAGGAAAACTAGTAACAAACGCCGGTTTTATTTCCGGCATTTGTACAAATGCCGTTTTTGTATTACCGACACTCGTTTGAGCGGCATTTTTTATTTTCGTCAACAAATGCCGGGAATACTATTACCAGCATTAATTTCATCTTTACGGGCTTTTATGAAATGCCGGAAAAAGCTTAATTTGGCGTAGTGAATTAAGCCCAGTGTTCCCTATGATTGAAACAAAGTGAGACAAGACAGAGCCTAGCGCCAAAGCACAGGAATTCCAAGTCTCACCCAAAGACCTAAACTGCCCCTGATAGGGACATATCTAGAAAGCATGGATCGTTAACGGTAAACTACAACAAAGAGAGCTAATGAAAGCCTGATACAATGATGCATTGGTGAAATCTCATAATGTGAAAATTCCAAAACTAAAAAAGCATGCAAATATGTACAAGAAACGAAACATTGCCCTTACTAACCGAAGCTAGGCACGATCCTTTTTTTAATAGCGGCGTGCGGAGCTATATATACCCAAGTCAATGGTGGGTAGCCCCTACCTGGGGGCCGGGTCCGACAAATAATTAAGTTCAGCGATTATGCTTTCGCTCCCCGTGCAAACATAGATAAGATAGAAAAATCAAACAACAAGGTCAATCGGATACACCGGTGTGACCAACTCCTCCTCAATTTCCTCTCTTGGGAAATTTTTCACAAATGGCTTAAGCCTTTGCCCATTGACCTTAAAAACATTTCCATTCACGGGGTTCACAACTTCAATTGCCCCATGAGGGAAAACCGTTTGCACGATGTAAGGGCCTATCCATCGGGAGTGCAACTTGCCCGGAATGAAAGATCAAGTTTCAAATTGTAAAGAAGAACTTTTTGGCCCACTTCAAAATTTTTCCTTTGAATATGATTGTCATGAAAATCCTTAACCTTAGACTTGTAAATATTCATATTATCATAGGCATCTCTACGAATTTCTTCAAGCTCATTCAATTGGAGTATACGGTGAACTCCGGCATTGGGTGAATGATAGTTTAATTGCTTAATTGCCCAATATGCTTTCTGTTCTAACTCCACTGGAAGGTGGCATGCCTTACCATATACAAGCCGATAGGGCGAAGCGCCCAAAACGGTTTTGTATGCGGTATGATACGCCCAAAGAGCATCGGTCAACCTTAAAGACCAATCCTTCTGATTGGGACTTACCGTTTTCTCAAGTATGCGTTTTACCTCACGGTTGGCAAGCTCGGTTTGACTGTTGGTTTGAGGATGATATGCAAGGGAGTCTTGTGCGTGATGCCATATTTTTTCATCAAAGCATCGAAGGGGTGGTTGCAGAAATAGGACCCTTGGTCGCTAATAATTGCACGGGAATCACCCCAAACCGCAAAAAATATATGCTCCTTAAGAAACTCGAGCACCACCTTGTGATCATTTGTACGAGTTGTAATGGCCTCAACCTCCCGGGACACATAATCCACCGCCAAAAGAATGTACATGTTGCCAAAAGACACTAGAAACGGTCTTATGAAATCGATTCCCCTGCAGTCAAATACTTCAACAACAAGGAATTTAGCTTGAGGCATTTCATCCTGCCAGGTTACTCTTCCCAACTACTGGTAGCGGTCACAAGTTTTGCAAAAGGCGTAAGCACCTTGATTCAGAGTCGGCCAATAAAAATCGCATTGTAGAATCTTGGCGGTAGTTTTCCTTGCAGAGAAATGCCCACCACACGCTTCTGTAGGGGGATGAAAACAATTGATGCTTCGGATCACCTTGGATTGCAACGGCTTATTCGTGCCCTTTCACCGAAACCCTAATTCGTCGTCGGAACCCTAATCTGCAAAATAGACAGGGGGTGAGTGCACCTCTGTCTCTCGTGGCAAAGGCCCTCCGATGGTAAAGCTAGTATCACGTACTTGTTAATAAACCCTAATTATCAGTAGGAAATATCAAATAATGCAGCGTATTGTGTACCTTTCACCTTTAGGTTTACCTTATATTTATAGATTCATAGATGCTTATTGTCTAGGTATCCGTGTTGCCCTAGGTTTTTCTACCTCGTATAGGAAACCCAGGATATCTTGGATTCTCGTTCCCTTATCAGTTTATTACCTTAATCCTTGTAGGACTCTTCTCCATAAAAAGTCGAACATCCTATTCCCGTTGGGTATCTTTTCCAGATCCTATATACTCGGGATCTTATTCCTTTACTGAATATCACTGTTCCGGAACCTTCTAGAGCATTCATGCCGCCTCACGAATTAGAGCAACCTCTTTTCCTGTTTGGCTATCTTATTGCCGAACAGTCCACATGGACCAATGACCTCACATGCATCTGGTCCATATCATTATAATTGGACAAACGACCTCACATGTCTTTTGTCTTTATCAGCCGAACAGACTGCATGGATCAATGACTTCCCATATCATTGGTCCATATCGCCGTTCGCCACACTGCCCGGCGATAAGTCATGTCATACTTACCACGTGCTCCCAAATATCACGTGTTCGGCAACTAGATGTATCTGTTCGGGAATACCTCCCTACAATTGCTCCCCAGCTTCATTTATCTGCCATTGTTCGGGGGCAATATATGAAGCTTAGAAACGAATGTTTAGACCAAACTCTTCTGATCCCGTGCAGTCATTATATTTAATACTTCATTGATGCTTTTGGCGCCTCTGTCATTATACCATTTCAGGGTAATGACTCCACGTGGCACGTTTCGTATGCCTACCATAAATTTTGAACTGACGTTCTATCGAACGGCGTCAGAACGGCATTTGCTTTTCGTTACTTTAACTTGTAACGGCGTGGGAGGAGACTTTTCGTCTCCGTTCCTTGCCCTTAAACCCCTGAAGGGGCTTCTTTTGGGTTTTCACCCAGAAACTCGAATCTTAGTTTTTTTCTCTCTAAGTCTTGAACGAAAATTCTTCCACCCTTTCCCCCATAACCACTGCCTCGAAGCTTTCGATTACACTTCCTACTATTGCCGCTGTAAACATCGTAAGACTCTTTTTCCTTTCTTGTATCTCATTCTAGGATTTCTTTGCTTGATTCGTCCATTCCCTAGGGCTCCAATTGTACCCTTTTCCAGATTTCTCTTTTTAAATCGGGTATAGCTATGGCGAAAGATAGTGAGAATCCTTTGAAACCCAGCAAGGTTAGGAAATTATGTGAAACCCCTACTGCCATGGCGACATTTAGGATGGAATACAATATTCCAGACAATGTTGGTCTTGAACTCGCCCCCTTGGGTGCAGATAGAGATGGAGGTTCATGGGATAGAATGTGTATCCCAATAGTAGCCATTGTTGAGGGAGGAGTTCGATTTCCCCTTCACCCATTACTCCGTCAAGTCCTGAACTGGTATCGACTCACACCAATGCAGGTTTCAACCAATTTCTTTAGGTTAGTGATGGGAATAGTGACCTTGAATAGGATCTTAGGGACCCAACTGGGGATTTGGGACATTCAGTGGTGGTATAGCATCGTGCTAAACCCCAAATACAACACGTATTATTTCAAGGTTAGGAAAGCAGACAAGCGTCTCGTGCTCAACTTGCCAGACTCTGCTCATGACCACAAGACTAATTTCCTCTACGTAACAGGAGTGTTCAAGCCAATAGGGAAGGACGGCCAAGTGGTGGGTTTGCATTGCCCCCACATATGGGGTTACCTATGTATGCTCTCGCTTTTGACTTTGCAATTCTTTATTTACTGCCTTCTCGTAGCTTTTCTATGTGTCTAATTGTAATTTTGAATTTTGATCTTGCAGCTGAAAATGCTAACAGGCGTCCTAGACGAGAGCTGAGCTACGTCCGAACAGAGGACATCAACAGGATCTTAAAGTACACAGGCGAACCTGGTACCCAAACAGCAGGTCGGGGTCGTAATGCTGACGTACTGCTGGGATACGACCCTTCGTACAAATGGGTTATCGACAGAAGGCTTGCTCATCCAAGCACCAGTACTGCTTCTACCTCCACTGCTCCCCAACCACGCAATTCAAGACTGCAAGCTGGTGTTACCCTTGCCGGACAGCCGGGTGAAGTTGCTATCCCTGAAGGCGTTCCTCAGACACGTGTAGTGCTCAGAAGATCTGAACGAAGGCAAGTAATCCCTGAACAACAATCTGTTCCCCTCTGCATTACCAACCAGTTGTCTTCCTCTGGGTACTCTCGATCTCCCCCAACCCCAGGTACGATGACTCGCCAACCTGTTGACCTTAGCTCTCTACTCACTGTCTCCACACGGGGACGTGGTGCTACCAGTAGCCGCCCCCCCCCCCCCCCCACCCCACCCCACGATCACGTCACAATAAGGGGGGATCAACACGATCATTTTCTTCTCCTTGGGAACACGATAGTTCCCTTGAGACTGTTGATGCCCATCGAGACAAACGTCCCAGAAGCGAAGAAGCCGGAGATGCTGAAGCTCCTATTACTTCAGTTCCATTGGAAACCCCAGGGCCGAGCATCCAAGTTTATCCAGATGTCTGGGCCCCTCAACTCATGAGGGGGGACCGGCCCGTACACATCGGGGACAGTGCCAGCTCCTCGGAAACGGCACTAGCCTTGGCACAGGGCCTATTGCTGCCTGTTGATATGCAGAAAAAATCCTCGTCTCCCCCTGATCGGCTTGTGTCCACTGGTCTCGTCAGTGGAATCAAGGTAACAAAAATTTCCTCTTTTAGCCCTAACTTTGTTGTAGTAGTTAAAAAATCTTCTAACTTACGTTTGGTATTTTTACAATTCATTCAAAAAATGGTAGTACTGGGCCAGAAGTTCCAAGAAGCTGAAGCCGAGAGAATTAGGCTTTTGAATGACAACACAAGGCTACTCCGAACAGTCTTAAGATTAGAGAGGGAGAGAGATAAAGCTAAAACGGATCTCTCTGAGACAAAAGGCAAGCTTGAGACTACTGAAGATAGTCTTCATCAAGCTTTAGCAGATATTGACAGCACAAAAAAGGCTTCATACGAAGATGGTTATCAAAAGGGTTTTGACACCACGACGGCCAGTTATGTGGAGCAGATGCCAGCTATCCAAGATCAGATCTAGGCTGCTTGCTGGGAGGCGTGTCTAACAAAGGTGGGAGTTGCCGAGGATTCCCCTCTCTGGGTGGAGAATGATCTACCAAGCCGCCGCAGCCCCTCAAAAGCATAATGGTTCTCCAACTGATGATGTCGATCAGCAGATTGACGACTTTGCAGATGCCGATGAAGAGATACAAGTAGAATCGCAAGATGTTGTTGAGCATTCATCTGTTCGGGAAGTGACCATTGAGATTGTCATCCCAGAGGAAAATGCTGCTACTGCTGGTGATTCGGCTGGAACTGATGTTCACCCAGAGATTCAGAACCTAGACTGAATGGCAGGCAAGTATTTATATGTTTTGTTTTTTGACTCAAACAATTTGGCTGGTCCTGCATGACCATAGCATTTCAACCCTGCGTGGTACCAGTACTTTCTCTTCTTTGGTAATACAGGTATTCGGCCCTTTGTGGCATAACTATACTATTTGCTCGGCTCCTCTCGTTTTATTTGCATGTGTTCGGATGCAAATAGGTTTACCTTAAGTATTTCGTACTTTGATCTTTTAATCACTTGTTTGCTTGTGTATGAGTACTCTAGCAAATCCTGTAAACATCATGTTTTGTTCTCTTTCTAAGTTTCACGTACTTTTAAACTATACAAGTTTTTTCATACTTGCACTTGTTAAGCTTCACGTACTTAAAAATACTTGTGTTTGTTAAGTTTTTAAGTTTCACATGCTTTTAAACCATACAAGTTTTTTCATACTTGTACTTGTTAAGCTTCACGTACTTAAAGATACTTGTGTTTGTTAACTTTTAAGTTTCACCTACTTAAAAACCATACAAGTGTCTTTTAAGTTTCACGTACTTAAAAACCATACAAGTGTTTCATACTTGTGTGTATTGGTGCCTGTTCCCTTGCTCCCCAATACGAACGAGGGAAACCAAGCCCGTAATTCGTATTTTGAAGACAAATAACAAGAACGCAATATTTATACTGCAAAAAGTGATTTTATTCATAATCTGTGAAACTCAAGAGGGCGTTATTCGTACCCCTTGCAACTAAAATAACAAAACTAGAATAAGGGAATTATATTCGTAATTCCCACACAAGTACGTAGTGCAATCTAAAACAGAACTTAATGCTTCTTAACAAAGAATTTTCGTAGATTATGGACATTCCAAGGCCTCGGAATTGGATTACCATCCAAATCTGCCAATTTATAGGCCCCTATGCCTACAATCTCGGTTGCTCGATACGAGCCTTCCCAGTTGGCCCCCAGCTTGCCTTTGTTGGCCACCTTGGTATTGCCGAGCACCTTCCGTAGTACTAGGTCCCCAACACCAAATTCTCGAGGATGAACGTGCTTATCTTCATCAACTGTTCCTGGTAGGAAGCCAGATGGACCAAGGCCTTTTCCCTCCTCTCCTCAGCGAGATCAAGCTCAATTTCAAGGGCTCTATCATTGCCCCCACTTTCGACTAGTGCGGTCCTATTGGTCGGAAGACTAACTTCCACAGGTATGACAACCTCTGTTCCATAAGCTAATGAATAGGGGGTCTCTCCTGTAGACCTCCTAGGCATTGTTCGATGAGCCCACAGCACTAATGGTAACTCGTCAGGCCACTTCCCTGTGGCTTTGTCTAGCCTTTTTTTGATCCCGTCAAGGATGGTTTTATTAGACGTCTCTGCCTGCCCATTACTCTGAGGGCAGGCTGGGGTGGAATAATAATTTCGTATTCCATACTGGACACAAAAAGCCTTGAATTTCTTCTGAAATTGGGATCCATTGTCTTTAATCAATGAGTTAGGGACCCCAAAGCGAGTGATGATGCTTTTCCACACGAACCTTTCTATCATAGGTTCAGTGATTTTGGCCAATGGTTCTGCCTCAATCCACTTAGTGAAATAGTCTGTTACAACTAGCAGGAATTTTAGATTCCCAGTTGCTTTGTGTAGGGGACCCACGATATCCATTCCCCATTGAGCAAATGGCCAAGGACTTATCAAAGGCACCAGATCCTCAGCTGGTGTTTGAATCATTGGTGAGAATTTTTGAAATTTCTCACAAATCTTCACATACACCTTTGCATCTTCCTGCATGTGTGGCCACCAGTAGCCTTGGGTAATTGCTCGGTGGGCAATTAATCTGCCTCCAGCATGGCTCCCACATGTTCCCTCATGGATTTCATGAAGAAATTTCTGCACCATCTCAGGATGTACACATAGCAAATACGGGCCTGTGAAGGATTTTTTGTATAACTTACCTTCTGGGGATAGCCAAAACCTAGCAGATTTGGTCCTTATCTTGTGAGCCTCCTTTTTGTCAGAAGGGAGTGTTTCATCTCGTAAAAACTCCACGATGGGGTCCATCCAACTTGGTCCTTGGTTCACGTCCAAGACCAAGTCAACATTTCTTCCAATGCTCGGCTCATTTAGATATTCTACTGCCACATTCCTTTTGAACTCAGTTGGTACAGCTGCAGCCAACCAAGCTAATGAATCTGCATGAGCATTCTGTTCAGAACTTATCTGTTCAATGTATACCCTTTCGAAGGTATCAAGCAGGTCTTTGGCTGCCTGTACGTAGGCCACCATCTTTTCACTTCGGGTTTCATACTCCCCAGACAGTTGATTGATCACAAGCTGTGAATCACAGTACACCCTAACCCGTTCTGCTTTCAGGGTTTTTGCACTCCTTAATCCGGCCAAGAGTGCCTCATACTCAGCCACATTATTGGATGCACTAAAACCAAACCGAACAGATAATTCGATCAATACTCCTTCAGGAGGAAAAAGGACAACCCCAATTCCTGAACCAGTATTACATGCTGATCCATCAACAAATAACTTCCATTCCATGGGGTCCTATTTGGCTGGGAGTTGTTTCTTCATTGGTGATATCTTAGTCGCCTGTTCCTTTCTCATAGGAGGTAGGGGAGCCACCGTAGAAGAAAACTCCGCCACAAAATCAGCCAACACTTGGCCTTTGATTGCCGTGCGTGGCTAATAATCGATATCGTACTGGCTTAAATCGACGGACCATGTTGAGATCCTTCCTGAGAAGTCTGCTTTTTGTAGCAATAATTTCAATGGAAACTCAGTATAAACCACAACCTTGTGGTTTCGGAAGTAGTGTGGCAATTTCCTTGTGGCTGTCTTAAGTGCCAGGACAAATTTTTCCAAGGGCAGATATCTCATCTCTGCATCCAGCAATGTTTTGCTAACATAATAAATAGGGATTTGTTCGATTCCCAAATCCCTCAACAGGACTGCACTTGCTGCATGCTCGGAAACAGCTAAGTACAAAATTAAAGACTCACCTGGTTGTGGAGTTGACAAAAGTGAAGGCTTGGCCAGATATTTTTTCAGGTCCTGGAAGGCTTGTTCACACTCTGCTCCCTATTCGAATCCCTCCCTCTTTTTCAATAATTGAAAAAAGGGTCTGCACTTGTTACTTGACCTGCTGATAAATCTATTAAGTGCTGCAGCCATTCCAGTCAAACTCTGGACTTCCTTAGTGGTTTTGGGACTTTGTAGCTTTTGTAGGGCTGCAATTTGATCAGGGTTGGCCTCAATTCCTCTCATGGTCACCAAATGGCCCAAGAACTTTCCTGAACCAACTTCAAATGCACATTTCAAGGCGTTGAGTTTCAGTTTATACTCCCTCAGGATTTTAAAAACTTCTTTTAAATCAGCTATATGTCCCTGCCTATCTTGACTTTTCACCACCATATCATCTATATAAACTTTCATCGTCTTTCCAAGGAGCTTCTTGAACATGATGGTTGCAAGTCTTTTGTATGTTGCCCCAGCATTCTTTAGCCCAAACAGCATAACACTATAGCAATACAACCCTCGTGGTGTGATAAACGAAGTCTTCTGTTGATCAGACCCAAACATAGCAATCTGATGATATCCTCGATACGCGTCGAGAAAACTCATTCGCTCGTAACCAGCGGTTGCGTTAACCAACTGGTCAATCCTTGGAAGAGGAAAACTATCTTTTGGACACGCCTTGTTTAGGTCTGTGAAGTCTACGCAGACACGCTACTTTCCATTCTTTTTCTTCACCACAACGGTGTTGGATAACCACTCTGGGTAACAAACTTCACGTATTGCTTTGGCCTCCAGTAAACGATCGACCTCTTCAATTACCGCATCCACATGCTGCACGGCTGCCTTCCGTTTTTTCTGAATGATTGGCTTATGCTGAGGATCAACGTTTAAATGGTGACAGATCACACTTGCATCCACTCCTGGCATTTCCTCTGGCACCCATGCAAATATATCAACATATTCTTTTAGAAATTTTATCAATTCAGCCTTTTCGTCTGCTGGTAATGATTCCCTGATTAAGAAATATCTTTCAGGATCAGTCTCGTTGATCTGGATCCTCTCCAAGCCTTCAACCACCTTTTCAGCCGGACTTCTTCCAACATCTCCATAGTTGGTTGATCTGGTATTTCTAATGTATGAACGTGGCAGGCCTTTGGGGCTCTTTTGATGATGGAAATCAAATATTGTTGTGCTACTTTCTGATTGCCTCTAAGTACTTCAACCCCATTCGATCCTGGGAATTTCACCATCTGATGATAAGTCGAGAAGACTGCTCTCATCTTGTGTAGCTATGTTCTCCCTATAATCGCGTTATAGGAAGAAGGAACATCGACAACTAAAAAATCTGTCCTCAACACCACTATTCCAGCCCGAACAGGTAGTGTTACCTTTCCAAGAGGCCAGACTGCTCCTGCACTAAACCCAATCAGAGGTGTTATAGATTGCTCTAAGTCTGTTTGGGCCAGCCCTAACTTCTTGAACGCATCGTAGTACATCACTTCTGTACAACTCCCTGAGTCCACTAGAATCTTCTCAATGTCGTATTCCCCAACTCATAGGGTTATGACCAAAGCATCGTTGTGGGGCATTTGGACTTCTCCCAGGTCATCATCTGTGAATGTTATGCTTTCATTGCACACATCATTCTCTCGCCCTCTCTTGTTTCCCAATCACATTACATGCTGATCGTGCTTTACTTGCCTTTGTAATAGCCTAACCTCATTTCTCGTATAAGGTGTGGCCAACCCATGTATCATGTGGATTACTCCTTTAGGATTTTGCTCATAACCCAGTTCCATGGCATTCCCTTTCTCTTTTGGATCCTCCTGGATAAATTCTTTGAGATAGCCCCGAGAGACCAAATCATCAAGGTGTCTTTTGTACATCTCACAATCCTCAGTCATATGGCCCTAATCTTTATGGTAACTACAGTGCTGATTCGTAGCACGTTTTGCGTCCTTGTCTCCACCTAAACTTGGGGGCCATTTAAAATATGGCTGATTCTTTATTCGATAAAGAATCCTATAAATTAGTTCCTTCCAAACCGTAGTGATAGAAAAGAAAGATTTGGGGTCAAGAGCTTGCTTATCCTTGTACGGCTCTTTCTTAGCCTGCCCATACTCCTTTCTCTCTCTATAAGTTTTAGGCTCTGGCTTATCCAACTTTTTGATAGGTGCCTTTGGCTGTTCGGCTACAATTCTGCCATCCTCACGGAGTATGTCATACTCCATTCTGACATGTTGCTTTATCCGTTCCATCAGTTTAGCCAACGTGGCTACTGGATGTTTATTCAATGAGCGACGCAGCTCTCCCCGAACAGGCAAACCAGTCTTGAAGGTGGCAATTGCATACTCCTCACTGCAGCTTTCAATCTCGTTGAAAATTTTCCAGTACTTCTTTGCATAATCCATGATCTGCTCGTTCTCCTCCTGTTTCATGGTGGAAAGACTTTCAAACGTCTTTGGGGCTTTTCTGCTTGTCAAGAACCGAGCAGTGAATTTCTCAGCCAACTGCCTCCATCCTCGTATGGATCGTGGGGCCAGTTTATGAAACCAAGCTAAAGCCACCTTGCCAAGACTGGAGAGGAACATCTTGCATAAGATGGCATCATCCCCCTCGTGCATGAACATAGCTTGTTGATAATGTTGTATGTGAGCTACGGGATCCGAATTTGTCTCGTAAAGTACGAACGTACCGTGCTTCACTCTATTCGGCAACCTGGCCTCTTGTAGCCTTTTTGCAAAAGGGGAGGCTGCAATATTACTTAGGGCTTTGCATGCTGCTTCTCGTGCAGTCACTATCCCATCCTCGAGCTCCTTCGATTTGTGAGCCATAGTCTTGACCCAATGAGCATCAGGCCTCTCGTACCTATCTCGATGATGTTTCCTTGTTTCCTCCATTTCTAGGGAGGAACTTCGGTCTCTGCTCCACCTTTTTCGTGAAGAAGCCCTTATTTCCGGTGTTCGGCTTTTACTTATGTTTCTCCTTTTTCGTGGAGAAGTTTTGTATCGCCCTATGATAGGACTCCTGCTTCTTCTCCTTCGTGAATGAGCCTGCTTATGGACTACCAGAGTCCGTCCGTCCTTCTGGGAATTCCTTCGAGAAAGTCCAGAATCTTCTGGGTGCTCTCGTATCCGCTGCAATTCTTGTATCTCGTACTTTCGTTTTCTAATCAAGCGAGCGTACTCCTTGATTTCCCTTCTCTTTTTATCGAGGACATCGTTATCATTGTGTATACTTCTTGAATGGGTGACTGACTCTTCTCTTCGATGAGACTTTCTCCTTCTCGTGGAGCCAGTAGCAGTTTTATCTCCTTTTTCTTTGGAGTTATCTCTGTCATGTCTACCAGTGGGCTTTCTCAGAGCGCCTGGTGGGGATTTATCTCTTCCCCCACCCAACTGGTCCTTTGGACTAAACGGCGTAACTGGATCTTCTTCCATCATGATTATTTTTCTGAAAAATTATTCGTTTCCCACAGACGGCGCCAATTGTAAGGGGATGAAAACAATTGATGCTTTAAATCACCTTGGATTGCAACAGTTTATTCGTGTCTTTTCACCGGAACCCTAATTCATCGTCAGAACCTAATCTATAAAATAGACAGGGGGTGAGTGCACCTCTGCCTCTCGTGGCAAAGGCCCTCCGATGGAAAAGTTAGTATCACATACTTGTCAATAAACCCTAATTATCAGTAGGAAATATCAAATAATGCAGCGTATTGCGTACCTTTTACTTTTAGGTTTACCTTATATTTATAGATTCATGGATGCTTGATGTCCAAATATCCGTGTTATCCTAGGTTTTCCTACCTCGTATAGGAAACCCAGGATATCTTGGATTCTCGTTCCCTTATTGGTTTATTACCTTAATCCTTGTAGGACTCTTTTCCATAAAAAGCCGAACATCCTATTCCTGTTGGGTATCTTTTTCAGATCCTATATACTCAGGATCTCATTCCTTTACTGAATATCACTGTTCTGGAACCTTCTAGAGCATTCCTGCCGCCTCACGAATTAGAGCAACCTCTTTTCCTGTTCGGCTATCTTATTACCGAACAGTCCACATGGACCAATGACTTCACATGCATCTGGTCCTTATCATTATAATTGGACAAACGACCTCACATGTCTTTTGTCTTTATCAGCCGAACAGATTGCATGGATCAATGACTTCCCATATCATTGGTCCATATCGTCATTCACCACACTGCCCGGCGATAAGTCCTGTCATACTTACCACGTGCTCCCAAATATCACGTATTCGACAACTAGATGTATCTGTTCGGGAATACCTCCCTACAGCTTCGGAATGGCAAAATTCTAGAATCCCATGTTGGTCAGAATTAGAAACACAACGGTGGATAATCAGGTCGGGACAATACTTAAACAAGTACAGATCATCATAGGAAAAATGCTTTACTTCCGATAGGAATTGCCGGCGCTCGTGAGAGGACCAATGTGTGGGAATCAAGCCCGTAACCAAATAATTAACAATGCCAGCAAACCACGGGGCACTTGATACACCAAAGAGTTGTTCTTTGGGAAAAGTGTCTCCAATAGGGATATGTAAAGTGCGATCCTCAAAATCCAAGCGCGACAAATGATCGGCCACACATTTTCGACCCCTTTCTTATCTTTAATGGTGATGTCAAATTCTTGTAAAAGAAGGATCCACCAAATCAAACGTGCCTTTGTATCCTGCTTGGTGAAAAGGTATTTGAGTGCTGAGTGATCAGTGTAAATCATGATGGGGGCACCAACTAGGTAAGACCGGAATTTGTCCAAGGTAAACACTATGGTAAGAAGCTCCTTCTCCATAGTGGAGTAGTTCATTTGGGCGTCATTGAGGGTCTTGCTCGCATAATAGATCACCCATGGATGCTTGTCCTTCCTTTGGCCAAGAACGGCCTCGAACGGCATAATCACTTGTGTCGCACATCAACTCAAAAAGAAAATTCCAATCGGACGTTTGAACAATGGGAGGCGTAGTAAGACTAGCTTTGAGCATAATGAACGCCAGCTCACATGCGACAGTCCATTCAAAGGGAACATCCTTGGATAAAAAGTGACAAAGCAACCTTGAAATTGGGCTAAAATTCTTGATAAAACGCCGATAGAAATCCGCATGGCCAAGGAAAGATCGAATATCTTTGATGCACTTAGGAGTAGGGAGGTTTGAAATGTGATCAATCTTTGCCTTGTCTACCTCAATGCCCTTAGCCAATACGATATGCCCGAGCTCAATCCCTTGAGTGACCATAAAATGGCACTTCTCCCAATTTTAGAACCAAATTCTTCTCCTCGCATCTCGTTAAAACCTTCTCCAAGTTGGCAAGACATGACTCGAAAGAGTCACCAAACACAGAGAAGTCATCCATGAAGACTTCGACAATTTTCTCGACCATATCGCTGAAAATTCCCATCATACATCTTGAAAAGGTGCCTGAAGCATTACATAAGCCGAATGGCATGCGTCAATAAGCAAAGGTCCCAAGTGGGCATGTGAACATTGTCTTCTCTTGGTCAGACAAGGCCACTTCTATTTGGTTATAACCCGAATAACCATCAAGGAAGTAGTAAAAGGCATGACCGGTTACTCTCTCCAAAATTTGATCAATGAAGGGGAGAGGAAAGTGATCCTTGTGTATGCTTGCATTCAACTTGCGATACTCTATGCATACTCGCCACCCGGTAGTCACACGGGTCGAAACAAGCTCACCTTTGTCATTCTGCACAACGGTTACTCCCGCCTTTTTAGGGACAACTTGAATGGGGCTCACCTATTTAGAATCGACGATGGGATAGATAATCCCAACGTCAAGCAATTTAAGAATTTCGGCCCAAACGACATCTTTCATGATTGGATTGAGCCGGTGTTGAGATTGTCGCAATGGTTTGACATCCTCCTCCAAGTAGATATGGTGAGAGCATAGAGAAGGAGAGATGCCTTAAATATCCACGATAGTCCATCCTATTGCCTTTGTATGCCTTCGCAAAAGTGCCAACAATTCCTGTTCTTGGAGTTTCTCAAGGGAAGATGAAATGACTACCAAAAATGTATTGTTCTCTCCAAGGAATGCATATTTCAACGTGTCTGGTAATGCTTTCAACTCAAGAATAGGCGGTTCGACGCTAGAAGGTACTATTTTTCGCTCAAGAGGAGGCAACTCTTCAAACTTCAGAAGCCACGGTGCACCTCCACAAATTTCCTCGTCGTCGTCTTCTCCATTGAGCAAGGAAAAGATAGACTCCCTCTCCTCAGATTCAAGAAAGGTGGTCTCTTCAGAGGTAAGAGCTACCTCCAAAGAGTACTTATACAAGAATTCATCCACATGCTCTTGAACCAATGTATCCACAAGATGAACATTTTGACAATCATCATCGTCACCCATTTGGGCCCCAACGTTGAACATCTTGACCTCCATCTTCATGTTATCGAAGGACATGTTCAAGAGTCCATTCCAGCGATTGATAACCACATCCGAGGTTGCCAAAAATGGCCGACCAAGGATAACGAGAGTAGATAATGGCGATGAAGATGATGGACAAGTATCCAATACCATAAAGTCCACCAGATATACAAATTGATCAACTTGGACCAGTACATCTTCCACTACGCCACGAGGAATTCGGACACTCCTATTAGCCAATTGAAGAGTAACTTGTGTAGGCTTCATCTCCCCCAAACCGAGCTCTTGGTACATCAAGTACGATAGCAAATTCACACTCGCCCCTAAATCCAAAAGAGCTTGCTCCACTCTTTTACCCCTAATAGTAATCGCAATTGTAGGATATCT
The DNA here is from genome assembly GCA_019656835.1 of Rhododendron ovatum. Lineage (NCBI taxonomy): Eukaryota > Viridiplantae > Streptophyta > Magnoliopsida > Ericales > Ericaceae > Rhododendron > Rhododendron ovatum. The sequence continues at coordinate 19,470,908 of CM033796.1, forward strand.
GGGGTCTTTGTATTTAGGTGCAAGGTTTGTTTGGATAATTTTGCTGACTTGCTTGGTAAGGAGCACTTTCTTATACACATTAAGCTTGCGTTTTTTGGTGCATAAATCCTTCACGAACTTGGCATATGAAGGAATTTGCTTAATGGCATCCATCAACGGGATGTTAACATTGACTTGCTTAAACACATCAAGTATGTCAGCATTCTTGGATGGATGGGCCGGCATTTTCAGTCGAGAAGGATAAGGTGCTGGAACAGGAGAGACTTGTGGGTTTGGAGTGGTCTTTGTTTCCTCAGAAACTTGCACGGGAGATCCCCCTCTTCCTCCGGAGTCAGCTTGGGAGATTCCCCAAGCGTTGTAGAACTTTTTGATGTCGGAGATGGCACTAGAGTAGGTGTAATCGGCGGGTTGATCACAAGATTATCGACTGCCTTGCCACTCCTTAGAGTGATGATTACTTGAGCTTGCTCGGGTGGAGGTCCCGAAGAACTACCAATAAGATGTTGACCTCATGGATTGGCTTGTAGCTGAGTAGGAAATTTTCCCTTTTCTTGTTGGAAAAGCCCAATCGATGTCGTTATCTTTCCCATTTGGTTCTTTAGATCCCCCATCATCTATGAGTTGTTCTCGTTGTAATTCAATTGAGCTTGCATGAAGGATTGAAACGTATCCTCTAAAGATCGCCTCGGCGAAGGTTGAAATTGATTTGAGCCTTAGATTGATCCGGGCGGCACAAAATCGAGCGGTCCTTGTGAGAAGCGTGGCTACCCTTGACTTTGAGTCGGCCGCCATGGTTGCATTTGAGATGTGGAAGGAGCTTGAGAAGGCCCCCTTCATTCTGGTTATTCCAACGGAAACCCGGATGTTGCCTTGGACCCGAATTGAAATTTTGGGGAAAAGATTCAAATCGTTGATTGACTGCACTAACTTTTTCGAGCGGGAGGTGGCTATAGTGCTTCTTGAGAGCGGGAATAGACAAACAATTGTTGGTTGAATGACCCGACGTTTCATAAATAACACACAATTCATCCATCGCTCGCACTTCTTTAGCATCCTTCACCCCTTTCAATTCCAACTTTTCCAACTTTTGGGCTAATTGCTCTATCCGTGTTTCGATAGCATTGAGCTCATTTATGGAGAACTTCCCGGAGCCACCCGGACCTTGGTTAGCCATAGCCCTATTGCCACCATCCTCATAATTCCAAGTCAAGGACTTCTGAGCCAATTCATCCAAATAATCCCAGCCATCTTCGGGCGACTTATTCATGAAACCCCCGAAGCACATGGTGTTGAGCAGCTGCTTGCTCTGTTGTGTGCAACCCATGTGAAAGTTGTGGATTAATTGATACAAGGCAAAGTTGTGGTGAAGAACCGCAGAAAGCAAGTCTTTGCATCTTTCCCAATACTGGTGGAAAGCTTCGCCCTCATGTTGCTTAAAGTTTTGGATTTGATACATTAAAAGCTTTGTTCGGCTAGCTGGAAAGAACTTCTTGTGGAAAACATCTTGCACTTCCCCCCAAGTGTTCAAAGATTGAGGCTTCAAAGAGTGAAACCATGTCTTAGCCTTATCCTTCAAGGTGAAAGGGAAAAGCCTCAATCTTGCTTGGTTGAGAAGCACCTCCCCACTAACAAATGATTGGAGAACTTCCTTAAATTCTCGAATATGCTGGTACGGGTCCTCGCGTTCCATCCCATGGAATATTGGAATGCAACGATGATAATCTGATTTGAACACGAATGTTTACAGTAGTGGTGGGCCGTGGAAAGACTATCGGTGACAGTTGAGTGACCCGTTCCGGATTTAAGTAGTCTTTAAGAGTCCTAATCGGAGCATCTTCCTCATCTGCCATTGGTTGTCTTGGTGGAAAGTACGGCCGAGAATATTTACTTGGTGGAGAGCAAGCTCGGAGATTGCTTCTTACACGAGGTGGAGAGCTAGATCGATGCAGTCGGTTTGAGCGAGGACTTCGATATACCACAAGCTTTCGATATACCACAAGCATGAACCTCTGCTTTCAACAATTTAGAATCGTGTAACTGCTCTGCAGCAAGAAAATAGACTAGAAAGACTATGCCGCCACCTCACTCTCAAGACAATTTTGAGGGGCTATGCCGCCGCCTCGATATATGTGTATGCAAGAAAAGAAAAGGCAATGGATACTAAATCTAGCTTCGTTACACCTCAAGTTGATAGTATGATCGTTTAGAGGTATTCGCTAAAAATAGTATATGTTGCTCAAAGGAAAATTAAATAGAGTACTTATAATTGTTTGTCGAACCTCCCAATAAGCTATATTAAGAAAATCCCCGACAACGGCGCCAAAATATGCTTTGCCACCACCTAACCGATGAATTAGGTTGAATTACCCCGAGCGTAGGGCTAGGTCGCTATCAGCATAATATCCGAAAATCCAGAATTGTTCCCACAGAGATGATTTCTATAAATGATTAGGACTTGTAGATGTAAGGGTTTGCAGCGTTTAGACAGCCAACTTTTGGTTTTCCTTTGAAAGGTGTAAACTACTCTTTTGAAAAAGACTAGAAAATGAGCTTCAGCTAAGAATTAAACGTGGCAAGGCAATGGAATCACAAACGCCCATAACTTAAGTCCTCGAACCATTCTCAATGAAAACACAATTGAATCACACGGCATAAGCTATCAACCAGAAGATTTAGCTATGAAACTATTAAAGGACTAGATGCTTAGTTTGGAAAACAAGTGAGCTCTTTTGTTCTCTTGTCAAAAACGAACTGAAACATTGCTCCAGAACCATGTGAGCAAGCATATGATCACCGGACATTAACATCGGCAAATTTTGTTACATAAAAGGCGAACCCTTCTCATTTTCCAAGCCAAACTTCAAGTCTCGAGTTGAGAAAGGCAAGATTAACCTAAGTCACAAGGCGTTTGTCACCCCGGTGCCAAGCCTAATCAACTACTCACACATAGCAAAAAGACTAGAAATTATGCTTAGAAAAATAAACTTGATTAACCGATAAAAACGAAAATAAACTTGATTTATGAGTAGATCCAACTAGTAGCTATAACATTAACTCTTGAGAATTAAACATACAACCACTACTTACTTGAGTTGGTGAGGAATTAAAGACAAAGCTTGGAAGCAATAACTATGGAGCTCTCAAAATACAAAAAGACTTAAAGTGTAGAAAGTTACATAATGGCCAACTATGGCATGAAAGGCTATTTATAAGCCTTACAAATCAGCCAAACAATAGACCAAAAAACCCCCAAAATATCCCAAAAACATGCCTAAAGTAAAGACTTTTTATAAATGGAAGGTTGAAACATTCAGCAAAAAGTGCTGGTTGAAGGCCATTGGTACCGGTACCATGTTTTTGAGGTATTGGTATCAATCAACTTGTCTTCCATTTCAGCACAAAGGTACCGATACCATGTTTTTGAGGTACTGGTACCATTGTCTGCAAAACTACAGAACATGGCAGCTTGGTCCTTGAGCTCTTATGGTGTACTGACGGCCCTCCGATACTTCAATACTTGATCAATGGGACTCGACGGAGTTGTTTCTTATGGCCTTGGACTCTTGGATGCCCTCGAGGGCCATCCTCGATGCATTTGCCTCACTTGATACATTTTGGCTCACTCCTCACCATCTCGATCACCAAACGCCCTATGAGGCTTATTCGAGTGCCGTTAGGATTCGATGATAATGAAACATGTGTCGTCGGGCAATTGGATACTTGGTTGCACCCCGATACATCCCTTGGCGTTCAAAACCGCCTTATTAGCACGTTTTCCTGAAAAACTCACAAAAATACCTTACGTGTATTATCTAATAAAAACGATGACTTAAATATAAAAAAGCCACAAATTAGAGGATTTGAGCACCAAGATTGTACAATCTTGGGTGCTTATCAATACTAGTATATACTAGTCCTGCATTTCAATTTTCAATAAGCTTAAACACAAATCAAGTGGAGAATAAAAAAAAACCCAAATATTACTATCATTACTCAACTGAACTTAATTAAAAAGAGTCTCACTTCTCATAAGCAATATTAAATTACAAACTTCAACATTTAAGCAATATAAAATCACCAACAGACCAACTGTAGAAAGCTTCGATATAAAAAAAAAATACCTCGAAGTCTCGAATACAGTGCCCTTCCCCCTTCGTTTGGTGAAAGTGATATCACCAACAGACCAAGTCTTCAATTTCAGGGCAAAACGTGAGAGAATCGTTCATTGGTTCGAACGAATCGTTCTTCGAATCTTCGTTCGAATCGTTCATTCTTCGTTTATTTTTATTTTTTGTTTTGGGCAAAACTAGACCATTTAGATCTCTTATTTACAAAAGTGCCATCGAATGTTTTTTGGGCCCTTATTGGATCCGTGTGGGCCATAGTCGGTTTTAGCTTGGAATGGGCCTTATTTTTTTTTTTTCTTCTATTAGGCCAAAAAAGACTTCTACTCAAATCCAAATAGAAAAATTAATAGAGTGCCCCTAAAATTTGACCCTTTTAAAATGCCCAAGGTCCAGACCTCTTGGGATTGGGCCAGCCTTGATCTGAACCACCAACATTAGAGACAACTCCACCAGTGGCGACATCCGTGACAACAATTGTGACAATGATGATTTTGCCAACCGAAAATATTCCATTGAAAACGGAATCATAAATATGTTTGACTTCTCCTTCAAGGTATAGATATGGAGTTTTTTACACACACTTTTTGGGACCCGAGGGTGCTATAGGGAACCCCTCATATTATATGTGTAGGCGGTCAATCCGTCCGTCCATCTCGGCAATGGACGGCTCAGATTTTCATCTGAACAGTAAACGGGTAGGATTTGTAGAAGTTTGGATTATATCCAAGCCATCCGTGCCGAGATGGACGGTCGAATTGACCGCACTATACTGTGTAGTGCGGAAGGTGCACTACAGCCCCTCCCATTCTCACTTTTTTTTTTCTTTTTTTTTGGGGTGGGGGGGGGGGGGGGAGTGGGGGGTGGAAATGATTTCTTACAAACCCATAAGCTGTTTTACATCATTTGGCTGGCTATTCATTCATTTTATGTTCTTCTTCTTTTATAGATTTTTATGTTCTGTTTTGTGAGAGGTTTATAAATATGTCTGATCAAACTGTTGGTGATGATAAGAGAGATTTTGATTGGAAGCCAATTAGCTAAAAATCAGCATGCTATTTGATTCAGAAGACAAGGCATATGAGTTCTATAACAGGTATGGAGGGAGAGTTGGGTTTAGTGTAAGAAATGATAATGCTTACAAGAATAAGCATACCAATGAATCAATTTCTAGGATGTTCGTATGTTACAAGAGGTCCTGACAAGCGAGATCCTTTTAGTATTCAACCAAGGCATGAAACAAGAACTGGACGTTGTGAGGCTTGCAAGAACTGGCTGTGAGGGTCGCGACTTCGTATCAAATTCAATAGGTCTTGTAGCAAATACTTGGTTATGTGTTTAATGAGGAGCACAACCTTGTTCTTGCAATACCAGAGTGCATATATATATACGGGGCGGTTCCGGGGACACCTAAAAAAACACCTCATAGTTTCCGATCAAATTTTGATGATCCGAGCCGCTCAATGTGATCAGAACGTGATTTTAAGAGTATTCGTGAAAAATCAGCAAAAAAAATGACCGGGAAGGGCTTGATCCGAACAGTTTTTTATTGAACAGTTCAAATAAAAACTGCTCAAATCAGGCCTTTCCTGATCATTATTTTTGTTAATTTCTCGCTAGCACCTTTAAAATCACATTCTGCACATATTGAACGGTTCGGATCATAAAAATTTGATCGGGAACTATGAGTTTGAGATTTGGGGTGTTTTTTTGGGTGTCCCTGGAACATATATATATATATACATATATATATGTTCTCGATCAAATTTTGATGATCCGAGCCGCTCAATGCAATCACAACGTGATTTTAAAGTAGCCGCTCAATGCGATCTTGCCGAAGAATATTCGTTGCATGCAATGTCGGCCCCGACATTTGGGTTGTCCTAGACCAACCTCATTTTTGTTGCCCACTTACTATTAAATCATACAAAATTAAAAACAAAAGCATACAAGTACCAAAAAAAAATCAAAATTACGTTGTTCTGTTAGCTTGAATAACGTCAAAAAAAATCAACATCAAACTGGTTATAGTGCTTTATTGTTAGCATTAGCACGATCTAATTCAAAGAAAACAATTTCTTCTTTCATTTTTTGGAGCAAAATTTGCAATTGAGTCATCATACTTTACTTATCCAAGAACTTCCGCTAACTTTCGATTTTTGGGCTTTTTTGTTGATATATTTGAGAATAGTCTATCTTGGAAAGCGTAAAAAATTAAAAAGTACTCAAATGCCCAAAAATGCTCTTAGTGGAACGTCGCCTCATTTTGAATTGAGATGATATGCAATCTATTTAATCTCTCTTGCAAAATGGTAGTTCGACGGTAAAAATAAAAACCGTGTTAATCTTACTCAATTTATTTTATCTATGACTTTTTAAATTAAATGTAGGAACATGTCACTTATACATTACTATTGTATATGTTAAATCGCAAATTTCCAACAAAGTAATTTGATTTTCGAAATATAGTGGATTGGGAGGAAAACAAAAAAATGTAGAAATGAATCAGGAGGAAAATAAAAAAATATTAGAACAAAAATGGATTAATAAAGAAGATCCTAAGAGAGAGAGAGAGAGAGAGAGAGAGAGAGGAATGAGGCGGGGTGGGCTCACCGACCGGATGATTTGCTCTTCTATGTGAAACTATTTTAAATTTATACCTAAGATGAAATTTTTTTTTTTTGGATTGCCCCAACCCGGGGGCTTGTTGGGCTCACTCCAGAACCAGCCCAGTTTGCATGTACAAGCAATTGAAGTAGAATTGGCTGAACAATCTAGGTAGGATTTCCCGTGGGCCTGCGTATGAGCTCATGAGTAGAGTAGACAAGCTGGTGGAAGGGGTTCTCGTGTTCTTAAAATTGGATCAGAAAAATTACATTCGATCTAGGAGAGGAAAAGCTTTAATTAGCATATAGGGAACCTAGTAGTATATTTTGAACTACTTTCAAAGAACCATGGAGAATCCATCCTTCTTCTTTTCTTTTTCTTTTTTTCCAGGCAATCCAGTATTCCAGTTAGATAACGAGGAGCAAAAAACTAATTAGTTAGGAAAATCATCCAAACGCCTCAGGGCATTGCCACGTGGTGTCCTAACTCATATTCTCACCAATATTTGTGTAGCCTTATTACAAATTGTGTAAAATCAACACAAATGTGTTTTGGAGAGAGAGATAGGGCACTACTTGCCAATCAACATCGCCTTTTGGGGCGCTAAATAATTCCAATTTTAGCTAATAGTAGCTGGTGCACATGCTATTTATAGAAATGAGAGAGAAATCCTGTTTGGCCACAAATAAAAGAAAAGAAGAGAAAAGAAGAGAAACGAGAATAATCACAGTCCCGTAGAATAATGGCAAAATCGAAGCGTAACGGGTGGGGGAAGTCTTTCGTGGGAGACACGTGACTAGCTAGGGAGGGAAGTTTCCAGATATAAACAACAAAAAAAACACGCCGCGTGATTGCATTTGTCCATTTGCTATAGAGAGAACTGATCGAGAAGACCTTTTGTTCATGGGAAATTCCACTCTCTTTCGCCCTACACGCGCTTATTTACGCAAGTTCCAGCATACAAACACCAACCCTTTTCTCTTTACATCCTGTTTCTTTGTTTTCTGTGTAGGCGGAGAAATTTTCAGAAAATACTCTAAGGCTGCGTTCTTATGAACTGAACTTAACTTAAATTTAAGAATTTGTTTTTATTTGATTTTTTTTTTGCATTTTTTAGTTCTGTACCAAATTTTTGAGTTATTAATTCGTTTCAACGATACGAATTGAAAAATTAATTTTTTTTTTGCTAAAAAGTGGTTATTTCTCAAAATACTTGGGTAAAAGTAAAAAAATTTATTTTTCCGATTCCTCTAGTCGAGACGAATCAGTAATCTGCAAAAGTTTAGCGCAAAACTAACAAATGTAAAAAAAATTCAAATAAAGACAAAACTTTCAGATTTAAATTAAATTTAAGTTAAGTTCATAAGAACACAGTCTAAAACAAAAACAGAGAACAGAAGAGAGATCTTTGACTCCAGTCATCTCAAAATTTAGTCCGAAATCAACCTATTTTCATCACTCGTTTCTCTTTTCTCTGAATTGGGGATTTAGGGCGTGTTTCGATGTGGTGAAAAGAAAGTGATATGAATGGAAGAGACTAGAAGCAAATTTGTTAGAAATATCGGCTATTTTCCCTTCACTTTGAAAAATTATTCAATGCCCTCGTGGCACATCATGTGGCGATGCCTAAAACTCTTTCTCCACTACATATTTATACAGTCCTCACCACAAAGTGTGTGAAGTCCACGTAAATATGCGGTAGAGAAGCATTTGGCGGTAGTGCCCCAGGGCCAAGAAATATTTTCATTGGAAATTTTTTGACGGTAGTGCCCCAGGGCCAAGAAATATTTTCATTGGAAATTTTGAACCATGGACATTACTCAGGACCAGGTTAATTAGGTAGCCCAACGGGTGGAGCTTCAAACCTTCGATCACAAGCCCTAACCATAGAGATCGGGTGGGGCCTACGCCCGGGCTGGTGATGTTTACGAGCTAAGTAATTCCCCGATTTTGATTTATGGACTGTGAATTATAGATTCGGGATTTATATTGAGATTTCGTAAAAGTGTTTCAATGATTTTTGAAGAATAGATTTTGTAAAAAGGTTTTGTGAGTGAAAGTAAAACTAGATCCCAAAAACTCCTTCGGATGTGATTTTTGGATTATGCATTTGCTAATTTGTTTCTGATAATATATTCGTATAGAATTAATTTTGATTTTTGGATTATGCATTTGCTAATTTGTTTCTGATAATATATTCGTATAGAATTAATTTTATGATCGGGGCCAAACACCCAAAATGTGAAGTATGTGCAAAATCCAGAAAAAAAAAGGAGGTGGCCAAACATTCCAAATTACAAACCATAGTCTAAATAGAGATGCTATTTTTTTCTCCACCCACTACTCAGTTTCAGCTTTCAACTCTAAGAGCATCCACAGTGGAATAAGCAAAATAAAAAATTGTTAAAGTTAACAATGTTGGATCAAAAAAATGCTTAGAGCATCGGCAGTGGAATAATCAAAACATGTCACATCAGATTTTGATTATCCGTTTAGAGGTTGCTAAAGTTAACGATGTCAAATCTCACATTGATTATTTTTTGCCCATAATCAAAACCAATGGACCCTCCAAACTTTTTCCTTTCATTTCACGCATATTTTTAAAAAATCGTGTTTTTGAAGGAAAAAAAAAACAATTTATGTTAGAAACAGTTCAAAAAAAATAGTTTTTCAAAACAAAAAATAGTTTTTCAAAGCACACACACTTTGTTCACTTAAAAATTATATATACAATTTTGAGAAATTTTGAAAGAATTGTATTTACACAAATAATTTTGAAAATTTTAAAACTATAAATAAAGTTTTTTAAAAACAGATTTTGTGTAAAAAAACAGTTTTCTATAAAAGAGTTTTGAAATTTCAAAAATAGTTTTTTGAAAAACACACTTTATTTACTTACTGTTTTTAAAATTTTTGAAAAAATTATTTTTTGTAAAAAAAAAAAAGTTTCTGAAAAAAAATCTGAAAGTTAGTTTTTTAAAATTATTTTTTGAAAATATTGTTGTGAGAGAGAGAAGATTTTTTTGTAATGTTGGTGTACTTCATTGAGAGATAAAATTTGGCTATTGACAAAATATTAATAGCTTTGATTATTGAAGAGTCAAAATTTGATGAATTGTTAAGAGGTTGCTAGGTTCCAATGTAAGCATTTTTTTGATCCAACATTGCTAACTTAATTTTGTTCCTTTTTCCAAATTGGAGTAAATCAAGGCTGCTGATTTTGCCACTCCATTTTTTGTTAACGCTACTCTCTTACAAGTGTATTTTTGCACAAAAAATACATGTAACGCCCCGATTTTTCAAATATTTTTCAGAGGCATTAAATATTAATATAAGAAAAAGTTTGCTTTATTAATGACGAAAACAGATAATTTGTCATAAGAAATTGTTTATTACAACCGAATGTGGAAATACTAAATTTGACTGTGGTATTGAATTTTGTCAAAACTCAGAGCTAATTCCTAAACTTGATACGGATCCCAAGCATACACTGGCTCAGTCTTCATCTCTAGATAGTACTGCCCTCCTTCAGGGTCCTGAGTCTCCACCTGATTTTGCAAAATCTGACACGGATGTCAGACAATTCGTGCCTGAGTGAAAGAGTTCACTCCGTAGTATAATCCAACCTAATCACCCCCCTTACATTACAGCTAGCAAGTAACAATATATTATCAATGCAAAAATAAATAAAGTAGAAGTAGCTCACGTCAATCTATTCATTACTGACCAATAGCCTAAGGGAAAGCTAGTCATGCCCGGACCATAACTAGGGTTTGTCTGCCTTAATCACCACATCAAAATCACCACCGAACTCCCACCAATTCTATCATTACAAAACATCATTGGACCACCCGCCAGGTTTTATTATCGCAAAATCTCACTGGACCAATCGCTAGGTTTTATCATCGCAAAACATCTCTAACCTATCCGCCAGGTTTTATCAAGTACAAAACATTTCTGGACTACCCGCCAGGTTTTATTATCACAAAACATCACTGGACTACCTGCCAGGTTTTAATCATCACTGGACAACCCGCCAGTTTCAAATCACATTACTAGACTACCCGCCAGTTTCAAATCACTTCACACAATCTGCCTGCAGACATCTTCTAACATCTCTTTCTTCCAAATAACTATTGCCTAATAACGTCTAGGTGAAATCCTATTTGTGAACCACCCCATGTATTAAAGGTCCAATCTACCACAATAAATCAAGAGTCGGAGAAATAAACAAATAATCAAAGTGATAATTGAAATAAATAATGAGCGAAACAATCACGTAACTTTTTATGAATGGGCCGTTGCCCTTAATCTTGTACGGCCAATAAGTTAAGTTCAATGTAGGAAAATTTATCTAATAAAAGTTTTACAAAGAAAAATAAATCTAGGCTTGTTTTTTTAAATCTATATTAATTAATAACTAAATTGATTGCAAAAAAAATAGATAAGCATGTTAAATAATTGACATGGCCTTAATGGGAGTTCCCACGGTCCTATGCAACATGATGGAGTGTCAAAAATCGGGTCCGGATGGTCGCAAGATTATTTTAAATGAAGATATTACCAAAAATTACCGAAAGTAAAATAATTAGGTAATAAACAATCTAATAAATAAAATATGTGGAGGTTAAAAAGCTAGGTTTTATCCTAGGAGTGTCAAGAGTCTAAAAAAAATTATTCGGACATTAATAACATGGTTTATAAGGTCGCAAAGTCATTTCGATTGAATACTTTATAAAATAAATAAAAAATAGATAATTAAATTAAAAAAAATTGAAATTAACAAGATATCATCTTTAAGGTGCGAGGAGTCTAGGAAAAATAGTTTGGGTGTCAAAAATGTTGTTCGAAAGGTCGCAAAGTCGATTCGAACCATTTTTATTGAAAACTGAACGTAGTTTGCGGCCATAAGGTTTGACTTGGTCAACCTTGCGGTGGGAGTTTCTACCGCCACATATTCTCTGGACCTTGCGGCCCGCACCTCGCGGCTGCCCGCGAGGTTGAAACTATTTTTTTTTTTTGTTCGTTTGCTTCGGTTTTGATGCATGGGACTATGGGTGTAACGACCCGAATTTTTGACCCAATTTTTTTTTCTAAATATAATATTATTAGAATTATTTTTTTTAATGCAATTCTTTTTTTTAAATACAATTATGCATGCATTCTTTTTAAATTTTTTCTACACATACATGCGTGCATGCACACTCCTTCTTCTCCCTCACCTCAAACTCCTTCTGTCTCTCCATCTCCTACTCGATCTCTACTTCCTCCCTAACCCTAAAATCAAGCCCAATTCGTCCATTTCAAATCCCATGAACCCAACCCCATTAAATTCACTCTTATCCTCTTCCATCAAAATTCTCCTATAAATACCCCACTCAATTGACCCACGAAAATACCAATGATATTTCCCACACTCCACCGACCAGAAAAGAAGAGAAAAACAGAAGAAACCCAAGCTCCAATCAATAGAGTTTTAGCGAGAGAAAGTTAAAGTAAGAAAAGTGGGTTCATGGCTACGTTTAACCGAAACCCAATTCTCCCGTTCCAATCACTTCCTACAACTCCAAGCATCCCTAAACGTCGTCCAATTCGGCCCCAAGGTTCCCCCTCGACAAAACCCGAAGTCATCTTCTCCAAATTCAAAGTTTCGGTTTTTGATCTAATTCTACTAACTCGAGGTATTATAATCCTATCCAACTTCTTCTCCAAGTATATTAAATGGTTATATGCTTAACCCATTGTCCCGAACAAAAAAATATAGTTCACGGCGCGTTTTCTGCTGTGTTCATCTATTTGATATTATTTTTGAGACAAACACTTTAATTGTAATTATTTAGGAATAAGATGACCCTTATGCTATTTATTTTACCATCCTTTTGATATTATTATTATAAAAAACTACTGATATGATATTAGTTTCTTACAGTGTAATATCATATTAGTATAAAATATATTAGTTATATCAGTTTAATTTATCTGGTAGATTGAGTTATTTTTAAATGTTTCGAAACAACTTCGCGACCTCCCAAACACCATTTTTGACACCCAGACTATTTTTTCTAAACTTTTCACACCTCAAAGATCATAACTTGTTAAGATCATATTTTTTTATTTAACTACTTATTTATTAAATTATTTATTAGTTATCTTTCAAAGTTTACAAACAAAAAATCTTTGCGATTTTCCAAACAATATTTTAACATCCAAACTAATTTTCCTAGACTCCTTGCATCTCAAAGATGATATCTTGTTAATTTAATTTTTTTTATTTAATTTACTATTTATTGTTATTTTTAAAGTGTTCCAATTAAAATTACCTTACGACCATATAAACCATATTATTAATACCCGAGTAATTTTATTTAGACTCCTTACATTCCAAAGATGAAACTTTATTAACCTCGACCTATTTTATTTATTAAATAATTTATTATCTATTTATTTTACTTTCGACAACTTTTGTTAATATCTTTATTTAAAATAATCCCGTGACCCTCCGAACCCAACTTTTGACACTCAACTGGTTGCATAGGACCTTTAGGACTCTTATTAAGGTCATGTTAATTCTTCTAATATTTTTACCTTATTAATGTATTTAATTAGTTTTTAATCAATCTAATTACTTATAAATAATTAATGAGAGCCCAGAAAAATATTTTTTTTAAATTCTTTTAAAAAGGTTCTTACTTATTATCATCATGGCCATACAAGACTAAGGGCAACGACCCATTCAAAAAAGGTTGAGTGATTTCTTTGCTTGTAATTTGTTTTAATTATTATTCGTTTTAATTGCATATTGCACCGATACTTGATTTGAAATGCTAGATTGGACCCTAAAGATATGGGGTGGTATGCGAATAGAATTCACCTAGACGATACTAGGTAATGGATGAATTGAAAAGTTTTATTTTTAGATTGCCTGCAGGCGTGATTTTGAGATGTGATGGAATTTGTGATGAAATTGAAACTGGCGAGTATCCAGTGATAAATTGATAGTCTGGCGTGTGTTCAGTGATGATTGTGAAGTGATTATGAAGTAGTATATAAGATAGGCGAACCCCAGTTGTGATTCGGCAATGATAAGCTTTCACCTTATTGTAGTTATTGTGGTGCACACTCGGTATATAACTTAGGCGTATCTGCGACAGCAAAGGGAAGTGACTTTATGGGACCGAGCATGGCTAGCAGTTGGGGAGGAAAGATCTCGTGGAGAGATCTTAGATTTCACATCAGGTTATGGATAGTAATGAACTGGTTTATGTGAAAGATATCTGTTTGGCTTCTTCGATTCAATATTATCTTGTTACCTCTTAATTGTAAAGTAAGGGGGATAGTTGGGTTGGATTATTCTACTGGGTGATTTATCACTCACGGATACGTCTGTATTCTGACAAATCGTTTGCTTCGGCGATCAATTTGCCAGAGGGCGCAGGATTCAATGGAGAGGATTCAAAGATGGTGCAGTTCGATATGAAAAGAATATCAGGAACGAAGATCGAGTATGCTTCGAATTTGTATCAAGTCTAGAGTCAACTCTGAAGTTAATGTATTTTGAATCAATAAATTTATCTTGTAACTGTAATAGCTAAACTTTATTTTGGAAAATTATATTTATTTAGCAAATTTTCTTAAATTTTATTTGATATTGCTTCCGAAAAATCGGGGCGTTACAATTGGGGAACCTTGGTTAGGCTTAAAAACACTTCAATATACTTAGAGAAGAGTTGGATAGGATTATAATGTCTTGGTTTGATCAAATTTGTTCAAGAATCAAAACTTTATTTTTGGAGAAGATGACTTCAGGTTCTTTGATCGGGTGACCTTGGGATCGAATTGAGGCTTGCTTGGGGATGATTTGGGTTGTAGAAAGTGATTGGAATGGTTGAATTGGGTTTTGGTTGGGTCTAGGCACGAAATCCACTTTCTCTCTCTAGATCTCCATTGATTGGAGCTCAGTTTGGCCTCGGTTATCTTTTTTTGGCTCAGTGGAGCGTGGGGGGAATGGTGGTGTGCTCGTGGATCAATGGGGAGGGGCTTATATAGGTGAATTTATGAGAGGTTGGATAAGAACGAATTTAATGGAGGTTGTGTTCTTTGGATTTGGAATGGATGAATTTGGGCTTGGTTTTAAGGTCAAGGAGGAAGTAGGAAGTGGATAGGAGGGAATTGAATTCGGATTTTCTTGGGTATGAAGGAATTTTATTTTTTGGTTTGTGTGAGGGGATGAATATAGTTTTTCTTGAAGGGGAAGGAAGAGGAAGAGAGAGTGAGCAATGGGAGAGGGAGAAAAAGAGACTGCAGGAGCGAGAGGCTAAACGAGAGAGAGAGAGAGAGAGAGAGAGAGAGAGAGAGATGCATGCATGCATGCCGTGTGCATGCATGTATATATGTACATATATATTATATATGAAAAATAATTAGAAACTAATATGAATTCTTTTAATAAAATTAATGTTATTATTATTATAGCAAAAAAAAAAAAGGGTCGAAAATCCGGGTCGTTACAATACACTTGCAGGGGAGTGGCGTTAACAAAAAGGGGAGTGGCAAAATGATTTTCCTAAATCAATTGATTGACCCTGTTCAATAATGTAAATGTTTTGAAATGTTTCCGAAATGTTTCTCTGTTCCATTTTCCCATTTTCAATTGATTTCTATGACTCATCACCACGTCTCTCTCTCTTTCTGATTCAAATGCAGCACCTTTCGGAAGTTATCACAACCATCGCCACCAGCACCATCGTACAACACCGCAAACCACAAACCACCGTTGTCAGCAACAACAGCCACAAGTCCTTCATCGTCAGTCATTTTCTCAATTAGGTTTTTTTCTTTATAGATTTTTTTCTCAACTGTAATTTTTTGGGTGCTTTTGTAGTAATCTGCAGAGAAGGTTTGATGCAATTAAAAATACATCAAAATAAGTATTGATATGATAAGTTCAACCTTTTTTTATGAGGATTGCGTTGTTCTATTTTGAGTAGAGTTATGTTGGTTTCATTAGAGATTTATTTTGACCATAATATTTACTCAGAGCATTCCTCTCTCATTTACTCATCTGTGTTTACCAATGTTGGCTCCTCCCCAATTGGAGCCACAGACCACAGCTCCGAACAAACAATAACTACTGTGGTATCTATAGCAATTTTGACTTATTCGTTGAATCCCACGTTCTCTCTATTTATCTCACTGTTTGTCTAATTATGAGTTTTGTTTCATTTTCTTTTTAGTTTGGAAGGCACTCTACTGATGGTGAGAAAACTTTTTCATGTAAGTCATTAAAGAGGGTTAATAACTCTTACGAAAAGGTTATATCCTTACCCTTTTTTTTGGTAGGCAAGTTTCACGACCTCTCTGCATTGATTTACCTTTGGTAGACTGCACAGATTTAGCGACGGCGTTATCCGTGAGGTTTGTGCCTGAGTTCTCTAACTCCCTCACTCAATCCCTCTCTATGACAGCGTTGTCCATGGAAAAATCACTCACACTAGATCGATCCATTTGTATACGTCGTATAATACCTCACTGTTATATACTCCATTAATTTTCTTGAACTCAAATCTAAATGCAAAATATACAAGTAAAAAAGTGACTTTTCGGATTTTTTACTACCCTTCGAGACTTTTTGTTATCTTTAACTCATATTGTTGCGCCGATTAAAAAAAATGCTAAATACATATTCTATTCTTCGTCTACCAGAAATGAATGGAATCTCTTAGTTTGGTGATATTTGCTTATGTCCTGCTTCTTGGGTGGTACTTTAGACATAATTCTTTTGCAAGTGTGTTGGGCTTTTCATGAATGAAAATAAGTTTTCCTTTGATAAAAAGTAAAAAACTACAATCATGAGTTGTGTTGAGAAGGGCCAGATATGTATCTGGATTCACATTACTCTCCAAAAGGATATGGTTTCAAAAACAAAAAAGGAAATGGAAAGGGAGGTATTATAACCAACGACCTACATCCCAAATTTTATTTTTGATCTGTTTCGTTTTACTACCTGTTAGTATTCCCATGACATATTTGCTTATGTTTGAAGTATTTTTACTACAACTTTTATACATTTTTAAAGGGTATTTTGAATTGATGTGTGCCATGATTATTTATGTAGTTGATTAGATAAACTATGTTTAAACATATTTAACTGTTAGTCGGCTTGGTTGGCGAGGTGGTCAGCAACATTCATTTAATATATGGAATTTTTTTCAAGTACTATTATGCATTATGTAGTTGCCATGAAAAAAGTTCATACATGTTAACCCCAATACAACTTAGGATCGATGTATAGCACAGGTTATTGTGTATTTCGAATTTTGCGAATGGAGTCTTGGCCTTCAAGAATTTAGAGGGACAAAAGTGAATAATTTGTTGAATACCAAAATTGAGCCGTGCTTTTAGACACGAGCATGCACTAGTATATATATATAGTTTCTGCAGAAATTGAAGTATTTTACTTCAAAGAAAACTTGAATGGGCGGTCGTCAAATTATATTGAAATGGTTTGACACGCGAATGCTTTAATTTTTAAATAAAGAAACTACAATAATTCTAAATATTTTAGACCGTGGATAGGACGGTTGCTCAGACTCATCATTTTCTCGATCCATCCTTGTTCGCAAGGTTGACTTTGAGATAGTGAAAGAAAAAGTCTTCCTATCACAAATTAATCTCGTTTTTGGTAAGTACTTCCTCCGTCCTAACTTAATTGTCCTTTTTGAAAATTCGTGTCACTTTTCGATTGATTATATCTTGTAATTTAAAATGTTTTAGGTGATTTTAAAAATATTGTATTATAGAACAAATCAAGATCTATCAAACAAGATCCACATTAGATATAAAATTCATTACCAATTCAAAGATATAATTAGTTTTCTTATCCAGTTAGAATAAAATTGAGACAAGTAAAATTAGAACAGAGGGAGTATAAGTAATATTATATAGGTGGATGAAATCACATAACTAACTCAAAGGCTTCATGACAACTCTCCCTATGTTTAGACGGCAGGAATCACGGATCACCAATGGATTCCTCATTCTTTAGGAATCAATCATTCCCAACTATAGAATATACTCCTACTTGCCTCGGTATTCTATTTCAACCATTTGATAAGGCAGTAATGCATTTTTCTTTTTTGTCTTAAGCACCCTTATCGGTATTTTGCATCCGCACCAGAAAATTATTAAAAGTGTTTAGTAATTCGTAATGCTTGCTTCTTTGCTCAAGGGTTTTTTTTTTCCTTTTCTTTTTGAGCAACTGAAATCCAAGTTGTGGTTTTATTATGTATAAGCTAGCTATGTGAGTGATTTTAATTAGGAGAAGTTTAGAAACTTGTTTGTTGCAATGCAGCGTGAAGATCACGAGAATTTCATTTATTTATTGAGAATTTGTGTTGCAGGATCTCAAAACGAAAAAAGGGGTCAAGCTCCAGTCCAGTACAAGTTACTGTCCAGACCGTGCTAGTCGTGCATTCTCCGGCTCACATGGATCTCGTTCAATGATTGGAACTGTTCATATTGTAGAATTACTCCAAAAATTATGTCCATCAAATATTGTTCAATACACGTTTGTGATCTATTTATTTTGGAAAAAAAATACATGTCCACACTGAATTGAAACCCTTTCATCCATTTGACCAAAATATAAATGAGTTCCGATCATGTATTGAACGATATCTTATAGATATGATTAAAGATATACTGTACTTGCGCGGAAAGGCACCCTCAATCCATTGGGAATACCGTGAAAGAAACGCGCTAACATGACGCGTGAAGAACTCCCGTCACACGGCCAGTTAAAAAACAAGGAAAGAAGGACTCTAAACCTTAAACCCGATGACTTCGTCTTCGGTCTGTAGCAAAGGTGAAACCAAACACAACTACCCCAGCGGATCAAAAAAAAAAAAAAAAACACAACTCCCCCAAACCCCAATCTCTCTCTCTCTCTCTAAAATTCAACCCAATTACTCAACCCTCCGGACAAACCCCATCCAACAATGCCCAACCCATCGCCACCCGATCCGACCCCCACAAACCCTAATGAGCCCGCCGCCGGAGAATTCGACCCCCTCCCAATCCCACCCCTCGACCCCACCTTCTTCTCCTCTGACGCCTTCGCCGGACCCTTCGACGCCGTCGACTATCTCGACGATTTTGACTTCAACTTCGACAATTTCGATCTCCCCTCCGATACCGAGGAGTTCCTCAATTACCCTCTACCCTCCCCGGTCGACCCGATCGATTCGGACCCGCCAGGTTTCTCCGCCGATCCGGTATCCGACGTTACTTCCGGTGGGTCGTGTGAATTCTCTGGGGATCGGCGCTTGGATGTTGCCAAGTTTCTGAACCTTTCGTCTGTGGAGTGTTCGCAGGAGTCTGGAAACAAGGGGTGAGTTTTTATAATTATCTGGCTATAGTTATAGGAATTAGACTTTACTCTGAATCCATATTGGTGGAGTTTAATGGTGATGCGGTGTGACGGGGCAATATTCCCTGACGGAGGTGCAGGGAGGTGACAGGTACCTCCATTTGGGGCCTGGTCTTCCTAACTGTTTTTTTTTTTTTTCTGAATTATTTGTTTTTCTTAATTTTTCATTTAGCTTCCGTTGTAATTTTTTCCATTATTCATTTGTCAGGACGATAAGAATAAAAAAAGTATAAGAAAGGGTCGGACAAAATTGAAAAAAGTTCATGTAGGACAAAAAAGACGGTTGGTATTTTTCAATGTGTAATTTTATTTTTTTTAGCTGGTAAATTTTACTTTTTGGACTCTTTCTCGTCGAGATTAATAGCCTATCCAAAAATTTTAAGGTGAATCTAACCAAAATTTGGAAAGGTTGAAATTAATTTCTAAAAATAAATTTAGGAAGAATCAGGGCCGGCTTATAAGTTTTGGAGGTCGGAAGCGAACTTCTTGAATGAGGCCACCCTATAGTTTTCATACAAAAGTAATCTACAAAGAGTCATAAAAAAAAACTAATACAAAAGATTTACCATTATAAAATAGAAGCATATAATTATCCCAAAAAAAATGCAACTATTACAATAACTCAAAATCCATCATTTGAAAATTATTATTCTCGCACTTTTTGCTGCAAACGCACTGGTTAAGTCTCCATAGTCAAGCTGCTTCACCAACTCCTTCTCGATAGGCAACATAGCCAATCCATTTAAACTTACTTGGTAGAGGTGGAGAGTTGGAGATAGTAAAAGAGAGGCCTCAAGGAATTCCGTGTGCAAGTATTTTCCGTCCACAGTCGTTGGTTGTTGTCTTCCCTCCCCTTCGACTCCTCAAGCATGAAGCGTTTCTAGTTCCTGCCGTACTTACTCCTTATGATTGGCTATATCTTCTTTTTCTTTTTTGATTGGCTATATCTTCCCTTGCTAGTTCCTGCCGACCCTTAAGTTATTTTCTTTTTATTTTTTTATTTTTTTATGCATTAGTGTTTCTAATGAATAATTCCACAATTTGGGCTTATTTTGTGGCTCCTAAATTTCGATTGGGCCTATTTTGTGTAAAGAAGTCTAGTGCAATTTTTTGTGGATCATATATATATATATATATAGGAATCCTAAAAATTTTGGGGCCCTTGTTTTTAATTTTTTTCGGAGGTCCCAAGCGCTCGCTTCCCTCGCCTTGGCTATAAGCCGGCTTTGGGAAGAATGGAGATGTTATGTGGAAATACTTGATGTGAATTGCCGAATCTCAATGTCAGCTTTATTGGTCTGAGCAAGATGCTGTGTTTTTCGAAATTTGTAGTTGAATTTCACAATTCAGGAAAAAGAGAGTTTTTGGGTGGTATTCGGCTTATTCTTTAGTTACTTACCGTGTCAAATACCGGGTTGGATTTTTGTAGGGTTTCGGATTGTCCATCACCAGAGTTGGAAACTCAACACCGGGAAGTTTCTGGGCCGGAGTCGTCTCAGGGTTCTGGCAATTCTGGATCTGCTGCGTCGGAAACTCTGAGTTATCCGTCACCAGATTCCGGTAATTCACCAACTTCTGCTAGCAACTCAAAAAATGGTTTTGGTGATCAGAAGATTAAACTGGAGGAAGAGGGCAACAATTGCTTGTTGAAAAGGAAAAAAGCGAGTGAAGATGTGAACTCTGAGTTGAGGACGAGCAAGTACCGGCGGTCAAACGCTGTGGGGAATGCCGACCCACCTTCTGGTATGGATTCAACTGGTGATGACGAAGATAAAAAGAAAGCGAGGTTGATGAGAAACCGCGAAAGCGCCCAGCTTTCTAGGCAGAGGAAGAAGCATTATGTGGAGGAGCTTGAGGATAAGGTGAGATCAATGCATTCCACTATTCAAGATTTGAACTCTAAGATTTCGTACATAATGGCTGAAAACGTGAGTTTGAGGCAGCAGTTGAGTGGTGGTGCCATGTGCCCACCACCCCCCATGCCGCCTCCGGGCATGTACCCGCATATGCATATGGCACCCATGGGCTATCCATGGATGGCTTGTCCTCCTTATGTTGTGAAACCACAAGGTTCTCAAGTTCCATTGGTCCCAATACCGAGATTGAAACCACAGCAACCTGCCTCAGCGCCAAGAGCTAAGAAGGTTGAGAGTAATAAGAAGGGTGAGGGTAGAACTAAGAAGGTTGCAAGTGTTAGTTTCCTGGGTTTGTTGTTCTTTATCCTCTTCTTCGGTGGATTGGTACCAATGGTGAATGTGAAATTCGGAGTAATGCAGGGAAGGGTTTCTGGTGGGTCAGATTATTTGGGCAGTAGGTTTTATGAAACGCAACGCGGGAGGGTTTTGACTGTTAATGGCCACCTAAATGGTTCTGACCGAAATGTAGGAATTGGACCAACCAATGGGATGTTCAGTGGTGCAAGGGGTCACGTTGGGAGAGCCAAGGCAAATGTTGTGAAGCCAGGAAATTCTAGTGAGCCTCTTGTTGCCTCGTTGTATGTTCCAAGGAACGACAAACTTGTGAAGATTGATGGCAACTTGATTATTCATTCTGTCATGGCAAGTGAAAAGGCCATGGCATCTCATCAAGATCGGGGAATGAAGAATAGTAAAGAGACTGGACTGGTAGTTCCTGGGAATATGCCTCCAGCTATCCCTCTTGGAGGAAGGAATAATGGGAGACATCCCAACGTATACATGAGTCCATCTGAACAGCGTAGGGCTCTTGGTCCTGGTTCTGCAGATACAGAGAATTTGAAGTCAGCAGCGGCTGATGGTAAACTGCAACAGTGGTTCAAGGAAGGTCTTGCAGGTAATGATTGCTCACTCTCACGGTATTATTCGACTGGTTTTCTTTTGTCCATTTGGGAAATTGGCTTAACTGAGAGGTGTAAGTATTTACCTGTAATGTCAGAATCATCCTGGTGTTCTCATTCTATGCCATGCTTGTTGAGTGTTGACGATTATGCAAATGACTGCGGGCTACTTGGATATGTGTTTACTTTTGGACATCTAGGACAATCTAGGGGTCCGGGTTGTTTTCGGTTTAAGAGGCCATGAATCATGATATTCTATTTTCCCCTTGATCCACATTCTTTGGTTGCCTTCCTTCTCCATTAGCCTTCCTTTAACTTGAATGAAGTCATACCTTAGGCCACATGGTTCATGGTTATCATTGTCCTTCATTTGACAAGATGTAAGATGACAGTTGGTCCCCACTCTAGCTTCCCATGAATGTATCACTTGCATCCACATTCACACACATAGAAATACACCCGAACATGCATTATCGTTCGGCCCATAGTTAGATTTTATATGGTTTCTCAAGAGTCCAATTTGATACCGGAATTGGCTGGCCTTGTATCGGACCTTAACTATCAGTAACCTAGCTTATGTCAAGGCTGCTAAATATATGACTTGTAACAGTTTCTGTAACAACATTCAAAAAGTAAAATAAGGTACATGCGTTTTTCTAGTGTTTTGTGTTCAATTCCTACTTGTGAAAATCAAAATAGTGTTGTAATTAGAGATATTTCGCATGAGATATATTATGGTTGGTTTTGCGGCATTACTGTCTGGTCACTGTACCCAAAACCTACATTCAAGTTAACATATGTTTCTTATGCTGCTTGTAAAGAGACTCCTCTTTTTTTACCCCCTCTTTCAGGAGCTGATGGAAAAGACTTGGTCTTATGTTTCTTTTTTTTTTTGAAAAAGATCCCTATCTAATTTCTAAATATTACAATGATTGTGCATGTGGCATACTTCTACACTTTTTTCTGTGCCATTTACCCATTTAGGGCACGTTTTAGTTAACAAAGGTCGTAACTATGCCTTTTATTGTTTACCGAAACTACTTGGTGAGTATTTATCGTTTCCTATGAGTCTATCATTTAGGGCACGTTTTAGTTAACGAAGGTCGTAACTATGCCTTTTATTGTTTACTGAAACTACTTGGTAAGTATTTATCATTTACTATGAGTCTATGACAACATTGGCAAGCAATATTTACGTGTTGCACTTTTGGATGAAATCTGGCCTTGAGTGTTGGACGGGGAAGATTAATGGGACAATACAGTTTATTTCATTGTACGATACAGGTAACATTTTTTACAAGGTCAAAATCCGTTTTACCTACCTGTGTTTTGCCGCATTTTATCCAGGAGTACAAAAGAAGTTGAGTCAAAGTCAAACTCATAAGCAAAAATACCATCTTAACCTTCTCTCTCTCTCTCTCTCTCTCTCTCTCTCTCTCGATTTTCCTCGATTACTGGGCTCCTCGGCAAATCAGAACTTAAGACGGGTCAGACCTCGGCGCCTAAATCACACTGGAGGTGGGTTGTGGCCATAGTTGCGTTGCGAAGAACTCCACAGCACATCTGTGTGTATGTGTTCATGGATTTTTGCTTTTTTGACATATATGTTGGTATGTCTCAGTTTATGTTTTTGTATATATGCGACGAGAATGAAAACGAAGAAAATAACAGGGTATTATGGCTGTTTTCTGTATTCCGTTAACAGAGTTACAATTTTGCTTTAGTCCCAAACCATAAGAGGATCATTTTGCATATTTCCAAGTGATAAGGCGTAAGTCGCACATTAGGCAATGGATTTTGCCCTATTATACAATGTGTACAATGAAAATTATCTTATTACTTTGTCCAAGCTTTTGCAAATATGACTTTCTGAGATTTGATAATAGACATGTAGCAATGAGTAGTGGATCCTCAAATTTTGCATTTACTTGGGTAAAAATTATCTGCATGTAATAATTCACTCCATTTATTAGACACTATTAGCATGATTTTGTTTAGGCGCGTGTGCGGGGGGGTGTGAATGTTTTTTTGATGTTATTTCTATTCTAGTTTCAGTAGTTCAAATAAAAACCAGTTTCGTATTTAGCGTTGGTTTTTTGTGTCTGTCAAAATAGTGTTTAGAAGGACTTAGTATGTGATAATCCATGTTCTGCGCAGGGCCAATGTTAACTTCTGGTATGTGCACTGAAGTTTTCCAGTTTGACGTCTCACCATCGCCAGGAGCCATAGTTGCTGCCGCCTCAGTCATGAACATTTCTGCTACCCATCCCCAGAATTCTACACACCCCATTGTGAAGGGACGGAACAGAAGGATCCTCCATGGTGTCCCCATTCCCCTTGGTGCTGGATCTCACAACGACTCCACTAAAGAACACCGGGATAGAAATCCAGGCGAAGAAGATAGCTTCCGTGGGAACAAGTCTCGTTCGTCTATGGTAGTATCTGTGCTTGTTGACCCAAGGGAGGCTGGCGATGGTGAAGGTGATGGTGTGATGGGACCAAAGTCGCTCTCTAGGATTTTCGTCGTCGTTCTAATAGACAGTGTTAAATACGTCACATATTCGTGCATGCTTCCGTTGAAGGGTTCCGGTGCTCTCATTTAGTGTGACATCTCAAGGATGAGAAGGATGTGAAACGATGGACTGAAACAGTATCCATAACGGGATCCAGTTTTGCACATAGATAAGGTTTCTGTAGTTCTTATAGAAGTAACAAAACAATATCCCTTCATGTCTCTGGCTTTATGAAACTGCCATGAGTTTTGACCAAGATGGACTAAGTTATCAAGGCAATACAAACTTGGACTTCATTGTCACTCCATGTGGAGGTGTCTTAACTTTTTACTCAGCTGTTATTTTATAAAATGATCATGAAATATTTTGGACTTTTACTAGTGGCAAGCTAAGGACACGGACTTCACGTTGGCATCACAAATTGTTTTTATAACTTGGTGTCGGGCCCATGGACTTATTAATTCTGGGACGTATTCTACCTTCCACTAGTAGGGGTTCATTTTAATATACTCGCTTATTACCTTTCAACTATTGCGTGGTCATGGTGAGCAAGGAATCCTCTATCTCCTTATCTCGATGCCTCTGTCCAAATCAAACACTGCTCTGCGCAAGTGTGGTAAGTTTTGAAGGCATTGGAGTGAAATTCAGAGATGTGACCTGCTGTACATTTACAAAAATTGGTGCCCTTGTCAGCTTAATAAAATATCTGGAGCAGTTTTGGGATGGCCGAAGTAGATTTGGGCCTTTCGGCCTTTTAAATTAGACCACAAGCAACTTGAAATGGTGTCTTGGTAACAAAAGGTATTGATCAAAAGTATTTTCATTTTGGACTTTTACTCAAACTTCAGGGTCCTGTTTTTTACACAAAATTTGAAAGCTTAAAGAATAATGGCTTCCCGGGCTTTAGCTCAAGGTGATCCTACATTCCTACTTGACGTCGTCCTCTACCATCATGCAATCAAAAGAATTGATTTTATTGAAAAATCGATGTCTTACTCCATAACTTGGAGGGAACAAGAGAACAATAACTGGACAAACGGTCCGGGCCTAGGCAAATTGAACCTTCGCTACTTGTATTCATTCTCAATTTCTCGATAAAAGGCCCTTTCGAAGAACATC
Organism: Rhododendron ovatum; assembly: GCA_019656835.1. Lineage (NCBI taxonomy): Eukaryota > Viridiplantae > Streptophyta > Magnoliopsida > Ericales > Ericaceae > Rhododendron > Rhododendron ovatum. The sequence goes on from CM033796.1 coordinate 19,496,513, forward strand.
AAAGAAATTTTCTTTTTCCTTCGTTTATATTTGATCTTTCCAAACCCTCCGTCTGTAATGCTTCCACCAGGCTCTGCCGATGGGCAAACAAATTCCAAATTAGATATGGAAAGAAACCATCATGTGATTTGATTAGCAATAAGTGATTCCCAGTATGTAGTACTATAGCTACTTGAAGACATGAACTAATAATATACACCAAATGGAAAGAATGCATCACTAGCCAAAGCTGCTCCCTTGACTTCGTCTCCTGCTTTCCTTAAAGCAATCCTCAAACTCTCCAAGCGATTTGGTTGTCCACTTTTCATACCCAACATACAGTTTTCCTGCACAGTTATGACTACCGTAAAATGCTCTTGGGCCTCAAATTCCACATGAAACAGTTTTCTTTAACGCGGAGTCAAGAAAAGTGCTAACCTTAGCAATTACAATGGCGTTGCTCTTGACATGCTTCACGCATAGCCATGCAAATTTTGCATCAGAAAGCTCATTCTCTTGCGGAGTCTTCTCATAAACTAAATTAAATTCTATATCTTCTGGTGTTAAATCATCTGAATCCTGAGCTAGCCAACCCCCACCAACTTGTCTCAGAGAAAGCTTTCCTTTCTTATTCTTGCTTGCCTCAAGGATTCTCAAAAGTCTTTTGACTTTCGGCAGAGGATCTCAATTCCCTTTCTCACCGTCTGTCGGACTTCTAAACTCTCGTATTTCCTTTGCAATATCCTTCAAATATTGCAAAAGGGAAATTAGTTTCTTTTCGAGGAAAGGAATCCATGATAAAAGAGTAAACTTCTCCTTGTGTTGGCTTCTTTAAGAAATCAAAGCCCACAAGTTATTGTATTATATTAAGGCATAGGGAAAAGCTTCTACAGGTCATTGATGAAACAAGAAGTTCCACAGAAAATAATGCTAGGCTCATGCTTTTTCGTGGAATACAGTAGTTATTTAAACTTGATGAGATGCAAAGTGATTTCCAGCCGTAACATAATTGTGAAGATCGAACTTTGGATGTAGCTCGACAAACAAGAACACAATACAAATATAAATCAATGAAAAACAGAACCAGTTTGTTTTTTTTTTTTTATCTGCTAAAAACAGAGCAGAACCAGTTTACCTCATCAACTTCAATGTTGACGGCCTATGTAGCACCGACACTCCAAAAGGGCGCCATGTCCACGTATTGGACGCAGGGACACGGGGGACACACCCAAATACGTATTGGATACGCCACGTGGTGTGTCCAATAATTTTTAGTAGTTTTTGATAGGGGACACGTGGGGGACACGCCGGGGACACGGTTGGGGGTCCAAATATAATATATATTTTTAATTTTGAGGGGTTAATATGAAATTATTCAAAAATGTGTGGGTTAAACTGTAATTATGCCTTTATTTGGACCATGGTAATCTTATACATTCATATAGGACATGTCTTCATCAACAAACATGGAAGAAAAGAAAAAATATATGCATATATGTATTTACAAATATATATTCATTTATTTATACACGTGGCGTGTCCCCCGCCGTGTCTGTGTCCCCATTTTTTTAGAATTGCCGTGTCCCGTGTCCGTATCCGTGTCCGTGTCCGTGTCCGTGCTACATAGTTGAAGGCAACAATCCCACCAAATGCACTGACTTGGTCCGCTTTTACAGATAATTTGTAGGGTTCAATGATATCATCACGTGAAGCAACACCAAAGGGATTTGTGTGTTTTACAATTACGCAAGTAGGTTTTTTAAACTCGCCCACACAATTCCAAGCTGCATCAGCATCTAAATAGTTATTGTATGACATATCCTGCACCAACAATGGGAAAATGTGAGTGATTTTAATCCAACATCCATGAAACTCCCTCCATGTATGGAAGAGATGCACCTGTACTAGAACAACTACTGAGGGCTGAGGAGCAACCAACAAAAGAGCTGATCCTTTATTTTCTTTTACAAAGTAGGGAGTAATGCCTCCGCAGATCTCTACTTTACAACAATAACAATTTACAAGAATAATGCAGAACATTGAAACTTTGCCCCTTGTGATAGTAGCGGTAAATCAGACAAATGAGCATAGGCAGCCTAAAGCAAAGGTATATGATTCGCATATGATTCCCATAACGCATATGATTCGCTAACTTAACCTTTAGTTACAAGTCAGAGTTAGATATACTTTTGTAGCAACTGCTGAATTGGTCGTGTAGAAAAGAATACTTCGTAACAACAATAACACAGAGTATAGTTAACAGAAATTAAATATATCAATTTAATTTAACTACTAAACTAAATTATGTTTTCTTAAATAAATAAATATATATGTCTATCAATCTTGTCCATTTGCCATTCTGTTCAAAAGAATCAAACCCACCTTAGTAGGTCCAGCACTAATAAAAGAAGTTAGGAGAGACATTTTAACCAGCATTATACTAATAAACAGGGCACACGTACAGATTAATGGTAACAACAATTACACGATCCTGTGTGAAACAAAGTTGAAGGTATGCCTACCCACTATCAAGACATGGAGTTAACTACCTTAACACACCCATACACTTAATAAGAATCTTGCAGATTATATTCTCTATTCGAACCTCAAACAAACATATCATTGGCCATAAAAACATATTGACAATGTAGATATGGCCTGGAAATCTTTAGATGATAAATTCTATTGGTATTGCTCACGCACCATCCCATGGTGTTGAATAGCAGTTGCAATCCCACCACCATTAACCTCAGATAGACTTTTATCAACATAAAATGCTGCCACTTGATGAGGATTTTCACCATAACACAGAGAGCATTTGAGGTAGAGAGGCACAGTTAAGCTGGAAGGGAAATCATCTTCCAATGTAGAGAACGAACAACAGCAATTCAGGGATTAAAGCATTAGGAAACCACATGAAATTGATGTTTTTTTATTTGAAGACATAGAATTCCACCTGATAACTGACATCATTTCATCAACATGCAAATTTCTCATTCAATAGTTGCAGAGTGAAGCTACAACAGAGTTGAAGTGCGTGCCTACAACAGTCTGCTTCCGCAGCCACTCTGAAACTGCAGAATCATAAGAAGCAACATGTTGAAAAGCCTTGGCAGCGAGCTTCCTTCGAAACTGCTGGTCATCCTGGTTGCGTTGCAGAAATCCTAGGAGTTCAGGATAGTCTTTTGAATCAACCACAACCAAGACATCATTGTGATTCTGTTCAACAGCCAGAGGTTGGTTACTTAGCTGGAGATAGGGCACATTAACAATACCAATGGTCGTAACAGAGAAAATAATAACATATATATACAAGTGCCGCAACAGGGTTATGTTTCTCGTGGTGTTTAACTGAGAAGCACCTGACACATCTATTAAGTTGCAACTCCAAGAGGAGTCAGACACTCGTCCCAAGTTCTGAGACTGGTTTACTATTTTGTTACTCCTGTACTTTTGGAATCAGACAAATGGTGACACACATGAAATAACTAAGACATAGATGAAACACATTATAAGTTATAGAAATAATAATAATAAGTTGAGATATACAGTTAATGTGATGTCAGGCTTGAGGGACAATTTCTCCCATAGAATACATGGTTTATTTGGTTTTTGGTGATAGAATGCAAGTACTGTGTACAATCTAGTGGTGTTCAAGTCATCATGTTTTGAGTTTGTTAATCTTAATTAGTGTTACTGTGCACATTTAAAGCTCTACGAGTAGAGTACACAGGTAACATTCCCTTAATGGCTCATGCACTTTTTATCTTTAAAAAAATTTACTAATCAAGAAAAGAGTATAGTTACCAATACATTTCATGTAAAACTTAACACTCATGTGTGTTTACTCGGCGTGACAGGGTGCTTACACTGACACCATAGGATTCATGCAGGCATTGCCTGCAAAATTCAAAAAATCAATTGAAATAGATTCTCTACATGCTTAATATTAGAGTGGTCCAGTGGACAACATAAGCTTGCCAACATGACTAATGTTGGGTCAAGGATAGTTCTATCTGGTGTAATGTCTAAGGACTTAAGATATTAGAGTTTAATGAAACAGTTATAGACGATAAGAAATGTGTGACTGTAATGCACGTTAGGTGTCACACTGTAATGCACATTAGGTGTACAGAAACTACTGTAGAATCATGAATAATCAATAGTATGTTCCTCAAACATCAACCGTAACATTTGATTAAGAAGAATAACCTTTGCAGCAGCTCTAATCATGGCAGGACCACCAATATCAATTTTCTCAATTCCATCCTAACGCTATTCCTCCAGCAGAGGAAACTTTGTCATGGAAGGGATACAAGTTCACCACCACTACGTCAAAGGTACCTGCAGGAGCACTGCCTTAGAAATAGCAAAGTAACAAACTAAAGTTAATAACAACAAACTCTGGCCAAATTTGTTCCGTGAACTTGGTATAGCACCCGATAGGATGTACATCCTACTGCACATGGATTGGTTGAAAGCTCTTAGTATTACCAGGATATGAAATTCAAAGAATATCAAGATGACCCATATGAGGAATGATACAGTCAAACAATCACTGGCTAACTTATTTCCAGAGGACTTCCACTCCGCCCTTCACTCATTATTGAAAGTTGCCCACCCAGTTATGATGGATTATTTCACCTTATCCTCATATGTCACTCCTAATAATCAAAGTTACTAGGGATTTGATTATTAGTTCAAATGCCACCAATGCTTCAGGGTACTGCACTTCCATAAACGTGAAGTCTTGAACTTTTGATACTTACTTTCCTGCTTTAATATCCTAACATCTTTTTATCAATGAGCCTTGTTGTGAAAGCGTTCTACACCATCACTCTTAAGTCTAGAACGGCATAGTTGCTATTTATCCAATAGCTTTAAATTTTGATTTTACCCTTTGTGAGGGAATTTGCTCAATTGCCTGTACATAATTGAACTAATACTACCAGTTACTATGTCACAACTACTTTTATTGTCTATTTATGTTCCAAAAGGTATTTACATTCATACCAGAAATCACCAATTGCTGAAAATACTTGTATGACAAACAAACTTCTTCAAACTACACCCATGGATAATCCCTCTAATTCCAATCTTTCCCTTTAACAACCAATTTTGATATAACTGAGATCAAAATATACTACTTAATTCCTACCCATGTTAGTGAAATTGTTATTCATGTGCCTTTATCGTTGCTTCCGCTTATTTTTCCTCTTTTCCATCACGTCTAATTTCCTGACTTCAATTTACGACTGCTGTCTATATCTTATGATTCACAATAAGTATCTTCAGATTCGACTTGTTCAAAGGATAAAACCGATTTCTGGATAAAATATCGAGAAGCACTTTATATCTTATGGAAGAAGATGATGAAGAAGGTGGCGAAGGTATGGAGGAAAATTTGGGAAGAGATGCGTCTCTTGAAGCGTATCTTAAGCTTAAATAAATCTTCAATCCACATGTGATAGTAACATGATGTGTATCTTACAAATCACCACATTCAGCAGTAAAACCAATATGTATCTCCAATCGTATCCCATATCAAAATTAAATTCTCTCGCAATGCTCTTACAATCCCTGTTGCAATACACAATACATTACAGTTGACACGGTGCAGGAGTAAAAGATTAATTTCTTTTGTAGTAAGTTGGACTTATTTGTGGAGAATTCATATCGGTCTATCTTCTCCATAAATATCTATCCCTTGTTACCAAGCATCTTATGTAATTCATTGGTAGCCACCCAAATCTAACTTTAAAACAAGAAAATCATGGGCAAATCAGTTGAATGCTTAAAATCCTACATAGAAACCAAAAAGACGTATTAATACATTTAAATTGTGGATGAAGAGCAGACTTGATCATCAACAGTTCAACATACACTTGGTACTTTGCTTTCTTTATCAATTTTAAGTTTTCTCACTAGCAAATATGTTAAAAATATTATAAAAGATGCAAGTCAGGCAGGTATGGTTAAAATTTGGATTGGAAATACTTTTCTTACTAGATCATGTTATGTGGATTAATTCTTCAAATTCTGTATCATCAAAGCTTATTTTCTAGTTATGCTATACATTTTGCATTTCACAAAGGGTATACCGTATACCTATTTTTTTTACTTGTTAATTTACTTTTGTTAACTTATTTTTCGATATGCTATACCTATCTCAATAAAATATACACACCGAAATAAATGATACAAGAATGTATCCCATTTTGACAACCTATTTGCATATCCCATTTAGTGAGGAGCTGGGGCTTTTCTAGGAAGACATTGAGAAATAGATGATGTACTTGAAATCCTACAAAACGTTAAACAATTCTAACTAGTTAAACTTGGTCTACCATAATATGGTTAATCTACCTAGCAAACTAGATGGTCAAATGATCAAAAGACATTGTATAGAAGGACCAATAATTCATTTTTATCATGCCTTGCTGATGAGCGATAAGTAATAGAGCTCACCAATTCCATGCTTGCTTAAAGCTTCCATGTGGTGCTTTTGGTCTCTTTGAGCAAGAATACCTCCATGTATGCTAGGATGCAATGTTTTTACATGACCATCGAGCTGTAATTAAATAGAGAAAAATAATGATCAAGGGAACAACAAGAAACCCTATGTAAAGAATGCTGACTAGAACAACCTAGCATGCATCCGTCAATTTTAAGAAGTTGAACAGAAAAAGCTTTATACACATTTGATTGGACTTCGGAAAATGAATCATGGAAGAAACAAAATGATTCTTTTCAACAAGTTAAAGTTTGAAGTCTATAATTCAAAGAAAAATTACAAGAATAATACAACATTATGCCAACTCCATTTGTCAACCTAACTAGAAACAGAATCGGAAAACAAAGTATGCAGAGATCAATGGAAAATGAACTATGTGCAGGATAAAAGAAATTGAACAAAAACCAGCTTACCATTTCTGGAAAACCAGTAAGCTGTTCCACCTTGGTGACAGAGACACCAGCATTCTGTAATGAAGATGCTGTTCCTCCAGGCTCCAGTTGAAACAATTGTGTACCTACATGGTTAAAAGAAACGTCATCGGTAAGCAGTGAACACAACTGCATGTGTGCTGCAGGATAGCCAACTGAATGAAGATGACATATCTATTTGCCAAAAAATAGCATCAAATAACTCTTTACTTTTCAATATTAGTATGATGTATGATACATCATACAGACCACCAAGAATAAGCCAAAAAGAACTATCACAGAATCTGCACTGCAGACATCTTTCAAGAAAGAAAGAAAAAGCTGACCTTTCTATTGAGGAACAAGAAAATCCCATGAAATGTTTTGAAAACTCACCCTAATTCATGAAGCCCATTGCCAAGGAAAGCCAAATCCTTCTTGTCGGACAATGATATTAGTGCCTGTTTGCTGCCTGAATCAAGTGACCAATAACATCAGAGAAATTCTATTGCGGAACAGAGGAATGATGAGAAAGAAAAAGGGAGAGCACCCACTGCACGAGATAACTGAATATGAAACCGTCAATGAAAGCTTAAGTTGTTAAAGAGAGGGGCAACATTGTTATTTACACCTTCAACAAACTTCAAAGACCACCTCAACCCACTACCTCTTTTCCCGATTAACCATGTTAATCGATGCCATTACCAGCAACATAGTTAACTAAAGCCCAACACATACTTAAACATGCACACAACACAAGCTTAAACATGCACTCATATTTTCTTACATATGTATTCATCTATACATACATCTATAAATATGCACATATAAACACCCCCACACACGTAAATCGTGTTAGGCAAAAAAGATGGAAATAGGAAGATCTTGAATGGAGATTAATCTCTAACGAAATCTGGGAGAAAAGAGGGGATAAGAAGTCAAAGATGGCACTTTTATTCTCTTCTTGGCAGTGTTTTTAGGCAGTTAGACAAGGGCGGCTTCACTATCACCTGAGAGGGCTCATGCGAACCCCCTTTGGTTCAACAAACGCACTAACTTTTGTATTTTTTTTTACTATAATTGGGTTTTTCTTTAATACTATCGTCACTGGATCACTCATATCTAGCCAAAGTAAATAAAAATTAACTTAAACTTGTGAGCAAGAAGATAATATAACTCAACAAAATGAAATAAACTAGAGCCCAATACGTTTTCGACCAATAAATATGCCCATTTTTCATGAAGTTCCGTATACAAAAAATTTCTTCACGCTTTGCTAAACTAATTCTAGAGCAGCCCCTGAGTTTAGGGATAAGTAGCGTGAGCCAACCTCAAAACTGAGGTTCAGTGTTACCTTATAATAGTAGTAATATTAGACAATAGATTGAACCAACTCATCTCAGCATAATGGAACTTCTGAATCAACTTCATCTCCTACCTTAATCATTTCAAAACCATAACTTGGGAAACTTTTTAGACATAAATCCTCATAGAGAGGAAAAAAAGAAAAAAAGTGTGACAACTACATTTATGTCATGAGAGAGAAAGAAACACTACTACCAGAACCAGAGGCTTGAGAGTCAGCCATGAGAATTGAAACTGTATCAGCATCTGCCATAGCTTTATCTGGATAATACAACTTTGAGCCACATGACACTGTAAACTGAACCAACAAAAAAAGATAAGCAAGATATCAGGAAACCCAAATGAAAAAATTTATGAAATTAAAATGAGGTCCCTCAAATATATAAAGAAACCCAAATGCAAGAATGGTACCAGGTGAATGTAACTCCTATGAAGAAGACGAGTTGGGATGTGAGCCGATTTGATAGCGGTGGTCGAAACGGCGGCGTTGGCAGAGGTGGTTGTGGTGGTGATGGAAGTCTGATAGCCCAACACCAAGTTACAACTCCGTTACAGTGTTGGTTAGGGTTTAAACTCCCTGTCCCTGTCTGTTTTTGGAGTTAGGGTCTGGACTTCAATGAGAACATCGACACTGTAGAGAGTCGATATAGCTGAGAGAGAATCCCTATTGTAAACTACTTGTCAACTCATTATGTCATCCACACGTTATATAATCAGAAGTTAATTATTTTTAAATTTAATAATATTTGTGTAAAAAATGGTTTATAATTAAACTTAACATTCTTAGAAATAATTAAATTTTAGGGTTTGGATAACCAAAATTAACAATATTTTTCAATAATCAAAATTGCCGACTCCACGTCACATAAGTTAGCTAGTTCCAAAATTTGTATACACGCATGTTTCAATTGGTATTTTTTTTCTCTTCTTCGCAAACTCTATATCTTCTCCACTTTACCTACAAACTATTTATCTTTTTTTCCCTTCAAAAGTGAAGTTCATATCTCTCGATCATCTACATTCAACCCATCGTTGCCGGATTAAGGTATTTCACTCTTCTTTCTCGTTTCTATATTTCCTCCCAAAAAAAATTCATAATAGAAGGAAAGGAAGTCACCAAATTTTTTCCAAAATTAAGAGAATGAATTGATAAATTTTTGCCCAAAAAAAATGTAAATGAAGAGAAGTAAATGGTGAAAAACAGAGGGGGAGAGAAAGAGAGAGAGAAATTGGTGTGAATCTCTTATTTTGGTTATGGACTAGAAGTGACCATTATGAACCTCAACATTAGTAAGCTTGGAAATCTCTTAAATGAATAATCAAAAGTTGATGTGTCAACTTTTGGTTATCCATTTTTTATTATATCACTGTGGATGGCCTTATTACTTGTTCTTGGAAATAACATCTATATAATAAAACAGAGCTGTATTTGAATCCACAAGACAACCAACGCTCTAGATTTATCTTCATGCCTACATAAATCTCTACCCTTCATCCTACAAAAGGCATTTTGGTAAATACCTAATCCATCCAAGGGCTATCATAAATTGAATTTTGATAAAATTTTAATTTGATTTTCAAACTTTGAAACGTAGACTTTGTGAAACCCTAGCTGTACCATTACTCTCATAACTCACGCTCCCAGTCTCCCTTAGACCCCTTCTCCCTCTATCGACTCTCTCCCTTCGATCGCTCTCCTAGCACCACCGACCGGCACGACGAGTCACCACTGGAACTATCACCGTTCGAGGCTCTCAGGGTTCTGTGTGTGGATTTTGTGATTACCAACTAACAAATCTATTCGTAATGATTTCTTTTGAACAGTGTTCTCTCTCTCTCCCTCACGCGTGTTCTTCTTCGTCCTCACCTCACCACTGTCATCCGCTGCTTGCTTCTCCGACGATCCAAGCCCTAATTCTAGGGTCCAAACCGGCGACAATTGAGGTAATATAATATCTATCTCCATATCTCAATGTTTGGATCTTTGATTTCTACTGAGTGTTTAAACGATTTTGGGTCTTAGAATTTTATTGTTATTTGCTCACCACGTGTTCGGCAAAAGTCCACAATGGAAGCAATTCCTGAAATTGACCACACAGTGGTTAGAAGTTGATGAACAGAGAGAGTTTAAATGACCACATGGTGGTTATATTTTCTTGCACCCAAAAATTTTGAAATCGAAGGTAATCTGGATTGTGGCTTTCAGTCAAGGGCCAAATTGAACCCATACATGTACTTTGTAGCTCCATTCTCTCTCTACAAGCAATAAACAAGATTATAAAGAAGACTTTAAAGTTTCTTAGAAAACTGCTTACAAAAAAAAAAAAAGTTCCTTAGAAAAACCATAACTGTACCAATACTCTCATGAAGGCACAAGCAAGGTAGAATGTTATTTGGAGCCTAAGTAGAATTGGTTGTGGGAAGCTATAGTCATTCTATTTTGTTTTCTACAATTTACTGTGATTAGTAAATTGTAAACTAGAGTATTGTCCTCGAGTATTAATGTTTGTTCGTTGGCTACAAGTTTCTTCGTTTGTGTACTTTGGTTAGATTATTCTAACCAGTTTGTGCCTACAGTTTTCTTCTATTAGCAAAGACAATGGGAATTGGAATCCTCGCGTTTTAGAAAATGGAGAAAGAAATGGTGTGGACACCATTGTATTGGTAAGTCAGTCATTTCATTTGTTTGAGAGGTTTTAGATTTAAAGTTTACTTTTAATTTTTGGTAGATTACTTTGGTTTCTTTTACCTCATGCTATTACCATTGGTTTTCCTCTTAAATTTCTCTATTTGTTTAATAGAACTTGGCCTTATTACTCATAAGTACAGATTGACACCGTTGAACATAATTCCCGAAGTTGTGGATGGGAAATCGCGTGTCACATTGACTTTTATATACAATTGATCATTACTTTATTTTTTTTAGCTTTGAGTACATCTGGTTCTTAGCTTTGAGTACACATCGATAAATGATTCTATTCTCTACTCTCTGTTGGTGGTTATGATCACCAATCAAATAGTGCCATTAAGTCAGTCGGTTCATTTTTTTTTTAGAGGTTTTAGATGTGAAGTTTACTTCTAATTTTGTCAGAATTATATGTCATGCAGACATCTTTTTGTTGAAATTATATGTTGCGACTCAAGCTGATTGTTTGGCACATTTTGATCTAATAATAAATTGGTTTCTATCGAAGAAGATTTGGAGGAAGATGGAACGAGAATTTAGGGGTCTGGATTCTCCTTTCAAGGTTGGGTCTGGATTCTCATCTATTGCCTTTAATCTGGTAGTGTTTTTTAACAATTAACTTGAAACATTATGGTTGCCAAACAAAACACGTACCATGTGTCAAAATACTTCATGTGTGGGTTTGAATTAGCAGTCTTTTTCAAATATGGCATGATTCTAGCCTTCTGGGGGCTAAAAATGGACGTTTCATCTGTAAATTTGCATATCATTCAGTTTATAGTTTGAATCTTTTAGATGATTTAGCTCTGATTGGAAATTGCAAACAATGCCTTCCATTTAACCACAAGTAAGTGTCTGAATCATTCGTTACAAAAAAAGCAAGCTATGTCAAAAAAAAAAATTGTGTATGTGGTGGTAACAATGTAATTAGTGTTATGGTGGAGTTTCTATTGATTCAACCTCTACCATCGAGGTAGCAAGGCTCTAGATGATGATTGTCTTGCATTCACTACTTCCACCCATTTGGGCAGTTCTCATCTCTTTTTTCCTGGTCCAAGTTGTTCCAATTGTAGTGTTTATGTATTCAGTGCTCTTTCTTTGTTTCCCTAACAAGAATTCAAATTGAATACCCTAATGAGATCTTATTTTGAGGGTTTTGGGACATGGTTTGAGCTTATCTCATTATCCGTCACATTTTTCCTTTTCTTGTATGTATCTCTTTACAGAAAAAGTTCCATATTGGTTGGATGTGTTTTTTTTTTTTGTGGTAAATATTGGATGTGTTTTTATTTTCACACACATGCATCTCACATGTTTGTTTCATATTTTTGTTCTTTATGCTCTATTTAACTTAGTTTTTCTCATGATTCCCAATTCATGTAGTCTGGAGGCTATAATGAAATATCTGATTTGAACACTTCAATAGGAAAACCATATTTTTGTTTTGATTTTTGCAATTGTGTTATCCAATTTTTATGTCCAAGTAGGCTTTTAGTTAGATGATTTTGTTTCAGATTCTTAAGAGTGGACAACTTCCATGGATTTATTGGGTACAAGATGACTTCCACGGATTACCACACACATTTTTTTTAAACCTTCCAGTTTTACTTTTTTAGTGAGAACCATTCTCATGCCGTTTAATAGGAGTTTCATGTTCTAAGATTATTATACTGTCAATTGCTCATCGATCTAGCTTTTTTAGATGGTAGCCATTTCTTTAACAAATCAGAACTTATCTGTGAAGCTTCCAAGTCCTTTGACAGAGTGGGAGTTTGGGATTTCTTTTGTCCCAAGTGTGATTGTTAATTCCCTTACAATCCCACATAAAAGGGGAAAATGGTGTATAGCATGGACATCATATGAAGACCTTTTAAGTAACATAGAATTTACACAACGAATCAACCAGGATGAGGGCTTTTCGTTTGCTATTAGGTTGGATTCAAATCAGGCCCGTTCTTTGTTGGAGAAATTGATTGCTGGAGTTCAAATGAGGCATGTTTCTCCTCAATCATTAGAGAATTATAGTCTGCCCCTTTTTTTTTTTTTTGTTGGGAATCATCCTTTGTCAAAGAATCATGAGATTCCATATTTATGTCAAATTATTGAGATTTACATTGTGCAATTGTATGTAACTAACTGTAACTAATTATCGGGACCATTTTTTTTTTTTTTTCTGTTTTTCATGTCTGAGGCGGCAGGACCATTTTTTTACTTTGTTGTGGTTTGTCTGTGTCTGGCCCATTTGTAATTTTGTATAGTTGCAAACTTGCTATTACATCGCGTTGCGGCTTTAAGCACAGGGAATTTCTATGAATATGCTTGGTTTTTTTTTTTTTTTTTTTGCGTAGTTTGGTTCGTTGGACAAGGGTTGATATATTGCACGTGAGTCCAATGTCTATTTGTGTGTGCGATCGTTTGAGCCGTGGCTTTAGGCACGGGCATGAACCTAATTTAAGAAAACAAATCTTCCCGTATAAATCAGCTTCGTTGGCGGGGGTGGTCAATAGTTTCGTAATTCATTTTAATTGTATTCAAAATGCGTTGCGCCATGCCTTCAGGCACGGGCATTCACTAGTCCTACCATATATTCAGGGATGAAACTAGAATTTTATCCTAACAGTGGTGAAATATATATTAAAAAAATAAAAAGATGCATTACAATATTAATAGTCTTCAGCTCCAGGAAAAATTAAAATAACATAACAAAAACTATAGTAAATAATATTTTTCATTTGCACAGGGAGTATGAAAAAAGACTAACTTTGATTTTGGATATCGATAATGTCACTCCTCAAATTTATAATGTCACTCCCCAAATCCCTATATGGATTTCCCAAATTGATAACTGCACTCCCTTTTGAGAGTGACATTATAAATTTTGGGAGTGTCATTGTAATTAAATTTCCTTAATTTTTTAGATTAAATTATTTTAGGGTTAGAATGTGGAGTTTTTTTTTTCTTAATTACACATCATCGTTTATATTATTTCACTTTGGCCCATTGAATTTAGTTTTAGAATATTTTTTTGGGTCTCCTTTCTTGAAAAAAAAATAGAAGATTTATAACTAATATATAATAAAAATAATGAAAAAAAATCTAGCAGTGACGAGACTATATAAGTTGGAGATAATTTTTTTTTTCACATGTAATAATTGCATTTTCTAAAAATCTTGTCGTGACGGCCGCCGCCACTAAACTCTCCTGGTCCCATCCTTGCATATATTTGGTGATTAGAACATTAAAAAAAGGTGATATTGATTTAGGCTACGTTTGTAACTTAAGGAGGAAAGGAAAAGAAAGGAAAAGTAAAATTTTTTCCCTCCTATTGTTGGGTTGGAAGAGAAAGAGCAAAGAAAGTAACAATTTTAAGTTTTGTGAATAGTAAATTTACCTCCAATTTACCTCTCAGTTTCCTCCCCTTTAATTTCTTTTCCTTTCCTTTCTTTTCCTTAGGTTCCAAATAGAACTTCAGATGTGGATGATGTGTTGTGTGTTTCGAGGCAATGTTGGCCCCCACCCGGGCCTAGTAATTTGATCAAACTCATTTATTTCCTTGAGTTCATTGAGTTAATTATTCATGAAAAGGTTAGGATTCATCGAACGCTAAGATGTTACACAATTAGTCCACTTTTGTCTTTAATATATTGAACGGTTAGGATAATTTTGGTATTAGACTCTAAAACTTTAACGGCTAATACATTGATGTTCAATTCACTGGAATATGTTACATGAATTACGGAACGAGTGAAATTAAATGAATGACTCGTATTACGTAATTGGCCTCTGGTGGGCCCGAATACTATCTCACAGACTATCGCACAAATATCTACCCCAAATCTAATGATATCTGGCCTTTATTGTGCTAACAAGTTATAACAAAGCATATATACAACTAGACAAGGTAATACATTAAAACACAGGCCAACATTTGGTGGACAAAGATATTCACACACCTGTTAAAAATCATTTCTTATGAGGCAAGTGTTTTATGTCACTAAATTAACCTACCATTTTCCCCCTCCAAGAACCTTATATAAATACCCCCTTTACTCATTTCTTCACATATCAACCCCCTTTCACAATAGCACTCACTTCATTTTCAGTATATACCCTGTGCCAGTTTCTTAAACCATGCTTTCAGCATCACCAAATCTTGTTACCATAATGCTAGTCATTGCAATTTCCATGGCTATGTTAGTCTCACCCACGCAAGCCCGAGTCCAACCCCAAGCCCAAACGAACGTCCAAGCCCAAGTCCAATTCGTGTTACCGGACCCACTCCAATGCTGGGCCTCCATCAAAAAGGCCATAGGGTGTTCTAATGAGGTTGAGGATTTAATTTTGAGTGGCGAGATTACAAGTACTACTGCAATTAGCCCTATTTGTTGCACAGCTTTAGCTGACCTTGGGCAAAATTGTTGGTCTAAGCTGTTTCCTTTGAACCCCTTTTTGCCAGCGGCGGTCGGAAGTTATTGTGCTGCGGCCAATGGAGGTGTTGACGTTGCGCCGGGACCCATAGAGAGTGGTGCAGAACCGACTGCTGCAACCAATGGAGGTGTTGACATTGTGCCAGGACCTGCAGAGAGCGGTGCAGAGATGGGCTCGGACTCCGTGGCCAAGTCTTTTTTTTGGGGTGCTTAGCTAACTTCAAGTCAAATCATTGGGGCCTTTTTTTTTCAAGAAAATGTTATGTTTGCATCTTAAAAGTGAATGAATGCTCATTTATCGGTATTGAGTGATGAATTACAAGCTTTTTAGTTTTATTATATCATACATTTGATGTAGCTTATAATTTATCTTATATCGGTCATGTCACATGACAAGACCCGACGGCAATATTCATATCGCTAGGACCCTTTGACCAATGACATCGCAGATAGATATTCATCCACCCTAATGCTTTAGTCAGTTATTAGGAGTTTCATACAACAACCATCGGATACTTACTATACTAAGCAAGTGCTCGGTAGAAATCATCATATGTTATTGCATTTAATCATTAACAATTAGTACATACAAACACCATATATAGCAAATGACTTTTAAATGTATGGCATATAGATTTATCTTTCTAAGAGGTAGAATAGAATAATCCCATTGAAGGGTAATGATTATACGTCTTTAATGCATTATATGTTTCATAAATGCGTCCTATTCTTTTACCCTTTCTTGGAAGTCGATGGCTATTCATAACTATTACCTTCACACCAACAAAGAGTTCGACCCAACGCTTTAATCATTAGCAATTAGTAGATACAGACACCATATATAGCAAATGACTTTTAAATGTATGACATAAGTACAAAAAGATTTTATTTTTTGAATTATATCTAAGACCACCTTCAACAGCCACAAATCTTGTCCAAATACCATAGACATAATAATAGCTCCATTTTACGAAATCTATATGTTGTTGAGGAGGCATGATTCTTTGTGTTGAAATTCCTATTCCTCTGTGCCTAGGGGTTTCCTGGCTATTGGTTTTAAAACATTAAAAAAAAAAAAAAAGAGCACACAATCCAACATTCGAAAACCCCTCGGCAGAGGGGTTTGCCGAGGGGTTTTCGGGACAGAAGAGATCGGACCCAGTTGTTGAGATGCATCATCTTACACATCAAATTTATGTCACTAATGCGATTAAACACTTTCTATTATTTTTGTGCGTCTACATAGCACTGAATCAAATTTGATTTTTATTTGAAGTGCATCAAATGACGATTGAACGACAAATATTATATAGAGTGTGTGTGTATATATATACTAGTGTAATTCCGCGTGCTTCACACACTGTTGTGTGCTCATTGGTGTAACTATTAACTGTTCATGTATGTAAGATAGTTTAGATTAGGATATTGTTATAGAAATAAAGAAGTCATAAGAGTAAGTAATTGAATGAAAGGTCATTTTAAAAAAGAAAAAAGAAGAAGATAGTATTTTTAAGCAATACAAAAGGAGTTCTTGTACGGAAAAAATAACATATAGAACACTATTTTGGAGTACCAAAATATTTTTAATTTTGTAGACTCAAATAATTAATTAAGACTATTGTAATTTCATAGATCATGCAAGTAATTTAATCCAACATATGTACTAAAACTGAAGAGAGTCACAAATAGTTCAACCTTGTTAAAAAAATAGATTATAAGGAACGGTATTTTTGATTCTATCAGGACAAATTAAACATTGCATAAACATAGATCAAAGAAATAGGTCTTTGAATTAAAATATAAATTCATTCTCAAACAATAGGAACAATAATCAAGATAATGTCATGGATTAGATTCTAAAACTGTGCAAATAATGAGGCTTTTTCGTCCTTGTGTTTTGGAAAATAACTATAAAACTTTACCGCAAGAGAGCCTTTCTCCAAAAATATCGAACAAAATTAGAGCTCGGTTTGCTAAGAGCACACAACAAACTATCAAGCATTGATGTTGAAAAAAAATAGAACCATAAAAGTAAAATAATTAGAAAACCCCAGAAAGAAGAGACCACTCAAAATACTTATGATTTGAAGTTCTAACAAAATCATAGTCTAGGGTTATGAAATCTAAGAGAATCTGACCACATAGTTGCTTCTTTCTTTGTGCGTAAGGATCTACGATTGAGAAATTGATGCGTCTATCTTCATCTGAATTACAGAGAGATCGATGAGAGACAGGTCGAGGGAGATCTAGGAGGAACGAGAAAAAGAGAGAGAGATTTCTTTCTAATGGTTAGATTGAGAAGATGTATAAAGCTTTTTCTTTTTAACAAAGCAAAGAGGGACCTAAATACCTAAAATACCTATGAAATGCCTTTTTTTCTTGACTAAGCAAAAGGGGGCCTATAATACCTCCGAAAAGCATTTTCTTCTTGACTAAGTAAAGGAGGACCTTAAAAACCTAAAATACTCTCGAAAAAGCATTTTCTTCTTGACTGAGCAAAGTAAGACCTAAAATATCCCAAAAAAGTCTTTTCTTTTTGACTAAGCAAAGGAGGACCCAAAATATCTAAAATAGCCTCGAAAAGCCTTTTCTTCTTGACTAAGCAAAATAGGACCTAAAATAACCTCAACTCAATACGTCCAAAAAATATTTGAAAGATGAAATCTACAAGGGTAATTTTGTCCTTTAACTTGGTAGCTTGGCTTGCCTTAAATTAGGGAAAAGAAAGTTTTTTTTTTTTTGTACTTTTAAAAAACAATATTCCTTAAATTAGGGAAAAGAAAGATTTTTAGATTTTTTTTTGTACCTATAATAAACAATATCCCTTAAATTAGGGAAAAGAAAGATTTTTTTTGTACCTCATTTTCTTCTTGACTAAGCAAAAGACCTAACACTGAAATGCCTAAAATACCCTCATATCTTAACTCCACCGTTGACAAACTATAAGGACAAATTGGTAATTTCACATTGTGGCTTGGCTAGCCATCCTACATTCTTTTAGATCTTTCAAACAAGACGAAATGACAACCATATCCTTCAACTCAAACTACAAGGGTAATCCTACGAGGGGTAATTTCGTATTTTCACGGCGTGCCTTGGCTTACCATCCTATCTTCTTTTATTACAAGTGTATTGATATATATATATATATATATATATATATATATATATATATATATATATAAAGTAATCTTGAAAAAAGTGAGTTCTACAATGGGAAAAATTGAAGAAAAGTATAAAATACTATTAATTATCTGAGGTGCCAATTAAATTGCAAGGATGTTTGTGGAAAGTTAGATTATAAATTTCTCCCAATGACTTTTTTTTTTTGAACGGCAAAAAAAATTTCATTAATCTTGAAATTGTTACAAGACAATTTCCCACGACGACTAACTTGTATATGGCAGAAGCAATTTACGAAAGAATATTTCATACATGTTTTCCTCGCATATAGAAAATAAAAAGAATTTATGTTCTCATTTTTCATTTTTCTTTTTCCTTTCCTCTCCCTTCAATTCTCATCAATCCATACACCAAGTTGGTTTGATGAATCGGTTTCAGTCGAATAATTATGATTTGCAAACAAGAATAAAGGACATGCCGATAAAAAAAATACTAAAAACTAAGGACAAAAACAGGTGTGGTGTCAACCGACATCCATCTGATCCATAATTTAGTCAGTTTGTGGTGGTATAACGACTTGGATTTTCGACCGGATTTTTTTTTATAACAGCTTTAATAATAATAATAGAATTATTTTTCTTAATTATATTTTTCAATTATGCATGCAATATATACATGCATGCATTTCTCATACCTCTCTCCCTCCCTCTTGCAGCCTCTCTCTTCCTCCCACAGCTCTCTCTCTCTCCAGCCTTAACTCTCTCTCTCTCTCTCTCTCTCTCTCTCTCTCTCTCTCTCTCTCTTCCTTACCCTCCAAGAAAAACCAAATCCATCTCCCTTGCCCAAACCGAAAAATTCCTTTATCACCAAGGAAAAATCCAAATTCAATTCAGTCCTATCCAATTCGTGCCACCCCTTTGACCCAAAAACAGTTCCAATTCGTCTATTCCAAGTACCATGGAGCTAACCTCCATTAAATGCCATCTTATCACCTTATTCAAAATTCTCCTATAAATACCCCACCACTTCGACCCACAAACACACCCTTGCGACCACCACCCTCCTCTGAGTTAGAATAGAGAAAAAATAATAGAAGAAAACGAAGCTCCTATCCATGGATTTTTAGAGAGAGAAAGAAAGAGAGAGAGAAGTGGGTTTCCTAGTTACGACCTACCGAAACTCAAACCGATCATTCAAATCACCTTCTACAACTCCTAGCATCACCAAACAACCCTCAATTTGATCCCAAGGTCCACCCTCGACCAAACCCGAAGTCACCTTCCTCAATTTCGAAAATTTCGATTTCAATCCAATTCGATCAACCCGAGGTATTATAATCCATTCCAACCTCTTCTCTACATATATTAAGTGTTTTTAGGGCTAACTCATAGTCCCACATGGACCCATGCATCGAAACCATGAAGAAAACAAAAAAATCAGAAACTACCTTCGACCGAGCGACAGCAAGGTTCGAGCTGCCAGAACTAGGTTCGACCTTGCAACAGAAGGTCTAACCGCAAGGTTGACTAAGTCCAACCTTGCGGCAGGAATAGTTTTGGTTCGAAAGTGTTTTACGACCTTCCAAATTTGGTTTTTGACACCCGAACTATTTTTCCTAGACTTTTCACACCTCAAAGATCATGACTTGTTAATATTATATATTTTTTATTTTATTCTCTATTTATTATATATATATATATATATTTTGATCTTCCCAAGAAAGTTTTTACTACCCAAACTATTTTTTCTAGACTTCTCACATCTCAAAGATGATATTGTGATGGGATGAAAACAATTGATGCTTAGAAGAACACTAGATTGCAACGGCTACTCGAGCCTTTCCACCGGAACCCTAGTTCGTCGACGAAACCCTAATATGCAAAACAGACAAGGGGTGAGCACACCTTTGCCTCTCGTGACAAAAGCCCTCGGATGCTTAAGTTAGTATCACGTACTAGCAGAAAAATCCTAATTATCAATAGGAAAATAATATGAATGCCGTGTATTGTGTACCTTTTATCTCCAGGTTTACCTCGTATTTATAGATTCATAGATGCTTGCTGCCCAGGCATCCCTGTTGCTCTACGATTCCTATCTCATATAGGAAACCCGTGATATCTAGGACTCTCGTTCCCTTATCAAGTCATTAAAAGAGTCCTTTTAGGACTCTTTTTTCATAGCTGGCCGAACATCCCATTTTTATTGGGTATCTTTCCCAGATCCTACATTCTCGGGATCTTTATGCCTTAACAGAACATCACTGTTTCTG
Source organism: Rhododendron ovatum (assembly GCA_019656835.1). Lineage (NCBI taxonomy): Eukaryota > Viridiplantae > Streptophyta > Magnoliopsida > Ericales > Ericaceae > Rhododendron > Rhododendron ovatum. The sequence goes on from CM033796.1 coordinate 19,517,286, forward strand.
GACCCTTCCAGAGTGATCTCCTTACTCCAACACTTGATTGGGGCTCTTTCGTTGTTCGGCTATCTCTTTGCTGAACATATTGCCTGGACCAGTTACTTCATATATAACTGGTCCCTTTATTAACAATTTGGACAAATGTTATCTCATGTCTTTACTTTTATCTACCGAACAGACTAATTGGAGTAATGACTTTTCATGCCATTAGCCCATATCGCCGAACAGACTACTTCGCACAGTGGTTTCTCTTATCGTATTTATTCATTGATCCCACGTACCATGTGTTCGGGCCCTATTTGTATCTGTTCGGAAATACCTCCCTATAGATATCTTGCTAATTTCATATTTTTTTATTAAATTTACTATGTATTATTATTTTTAAAGTATTTCCAATCAAAATTACTTTACGACCTTATAAACTATGTTATTAATGCCCGAATAATTTTTTTTAGACTCTTTACACTCCTAAGTTGAAACTTTGTTAATCTCAACATATTTTATTTATTAGATTATTTATTATCTATATATTTTATTTTTGACAACTTTTGTTAATATCTTTTCTTAAATATTTCCGCGACCCTCCAGATCCAACTTTTGATACTCGAACATATTGCATAGGACTGTAGGACTCATTTTAAGGTCATGCTACTTCACTCAATATTATCATCTACTTTTTTTGTATTTATCATGGTTATTTATCTATTTTAAATTCTTAAATAAAACTAGTATAAGCCTAGGCTTACTAATTTTTGACCAAAATTAATATTTTCCTTCTTATTAATTAGACAAAAGTTTCTTGCTTAATTATTAACTTCTTGGCCATACAAGATTAAGGGCAACAGCCGATTTATAAAAAGTTATGTGATTGCATTGCTTGTTATTTGTTTTAATTATTATTTGATTAATTATATATTGCACCGATACCATTGCTTGTTATTTGTTTTAATTATTATATTACACTGATACTTGATTTGAATGCTAGATTGGACCCTAGAGACATGGGGTAGTATGCGAATAAAATTCACATAGACGATGCTAAGTCAACGGGAAAATGGTAAAGTGTTGAGGTTGTGAAATTGTGGATTATGATTTGGCCATGGCTAAGGGTGATCTGCGGGGCCCGGTGATGTTATTGTGGTGACCTTAACGTATGGTACGCCATGGGAAGTTCCAAAGGGTAATCGTGTCCTTGCAGGGGCCAGCAAGGGGGGATTTCCCATGACACGGTCATAGTTAGTGGCTTAGGAATGGTGGCAACCCTAACATATGGTACGCCATGGGAAGTTCCAAAGGGTAATCGTGCCCCTTGCTATGGTCTTAAGTGAATTCATGTGAAGTACATAACTTAGATGAACTCGTTTAGAACCTTGTGTGCAGGACAAACAAGGGGGAGATTTTCCATGACACGGTCATAGTTAGTGGTTATGGGAGGCAAAGATCTCGTGGGTGGGATCTTAGATTTCACGTAAGGTTAATGGATAGTAACAAACTGGTTTATGCGTAAAATCTCTGTTTGACTTCTTCGATTCAATATTATCTTGTTACCTGCTAGCTGTAAAGTAGGAGGGGTAGTTGGGTTAGATTATTCTACCGGGTGATTTATCACTTACAGATACGTTTGTATCCTGACAAATCGGTTCCTTCGGCGATCAATTTGCCAGCGGCTGCAAGATTCAATGGTGGAATGGCTTTGAGACAGGAGGAATACCGGGAGTGGAGATCGAGTATGCTTGAAATCTGTATCAAGACTAGAGTCGCTCTGGAGTTTTTCAATAAAATTGTATTATTTTTAATGCCTCTGAAATTTCTTGAAAAATCGGGGCGTTACAAAATGGTATCAGAGCATATGTTCAACACTTGGCCTTGGGTAGATTGGGTAGACCACATTCTGATAGAGTAAATCCGAGTAGCTAAACGTTTACCGTATCTATTACTCCTCTAAATCACGAGATATCCTACCTAAGTAAATCATATAAATATTTTTTTACCTGTTGCAATTCAGACTCCGAGAAGTGATGAAATCGACATTGACTCCGATCAGAAGGAAGTGACAAAGGACTGTTCCTTTTTATAATTGGTGGACGTATCAAACGAGACGCAGAACCCCAGTCTGAAGAAGGCAAGGAGACAAAATCTTGACAATAGAGGATAAGGAGGCTATTCAATAAATAGAGTATCTGTCGAAAAAGAATTTCCTTTCTCTAGGCAGATAACGATCGAAAATAGATCAAATAGAGAAGGATTAGCGAAAGAACGTTATTACACTCACTCCTTTTGGAGAACTAGATATTTAAAAACCCTCAAGACCCTAAACCTAACCTCGTGGAGCAGTCGTTACAAGATTGGCACAAAAGATCAACGGCATCATTCTCTACAGTCATTTTGTCGACCCACCAGCAAGGACAATACGCGTAGCCCTGATTCCAACGACAACGTTGCCTACGTCAACGACAATGCTTACGTGAATCCTGAGCTCAATGCCAACTCAAACCTTAACGCAATATGGAGTATCAACAAGGATGTGCAACTCATATAAGTGATACCACCACGACTACACCTACACTCCAACCTCAAGTTCCATATGCCTCTCGATGGATAGATTATAGTAGAAGGAGTCTTAGGCCTACGTTTGGCTTGTGATTCTAAGGTCACAAAAATAATTGATTTCGATGTCAATGGACGGCTATTAGCCCACCGTGCTATTATCAAAAGTGATAAGAAAAGCGAAAAATTATTTTCAATTGAGGTCTTACCCATTTAAGGGGGGTAAACAAGACCTTTCTGCATCCAACACGCACAAAGCAAGGTTGCATGATAAGCCCTCTAAATGGTTAGTGAGACTTAAGTTGAAAGAAACGGATTGTATGGAGTTGGGCCTTTCTTGCCTCATCTACAAATATGAGGACGTGTTCCCTGAGAAATTGCCAGGATTATTACCTCCAAGAGAAATGGATTTCACCATCGAGTCACAGCTCGGTACAACACCAATTTCCATGGCCCTGTATCGGATGGCTCCGACAGAACTACGAAAGTTGAAAACACGACTGTAGGAACTTTTAAAAAGGGCTTTATCTGACCCTGTACTTCACCATGGGGAGCCCTGCCTATTTGTCAAGAAGAAACACTCTGACTTTGAATCGACTACCGCTAACTCTCAACAAAGTCACAATCAAGAATCGATACCATATATTGGGAATAGACGACTGGTTCGACCAATTGAGAGGGTTGACTTATTCTAAAAGATTGATCTAAGATACGGATACCATTAAGAGATTGTGACATATCTAAGGATGACATTCCACACACTACGAGTTTGTAGTCATACCTTTCGGACTAACCAATGCCCTTGCCATTTTCATGTGTCTGATGAACCGGATTTTCACGCCGTACTTGGAGAAGTTTGTGATAGTGTTCATTGATGATATTCTTGTATACTCTCCAATGGAGAAAGAACACGAAGACCACTTGAGAATTGTCCTACAAGTACTCAGAGACAACATTTGTATGCAAAAGCTAGCAAGTGCGAATTTTGGATGAAAGAAGTCAAATTCCTAAGACATGTAGTGTCAGAGAAAGGAATCTTAGTTGATGACAGTAAGGTAGAAGCGGTCATGATTGGCAAAGACCCTCAACGGTGTTCGAGATTAGAAATCTCTTGAGATTAGAAATCTCTTGAGATTAGCTAACTACTACAAAAGATTCATTCAAAATTTCTCCGTCTTGAAAAAACCATTGATGTGACTGACCCAAAAGGAGGTTAAGTTCGAGTGGAACGAAGCATGTGAGAAATCGTTCTAAGAACTTAACAAAAGACTAACCAGCACCCCTATACTAATCATTCCCGAACGAGACGTGGGGTATACAATGTACTGCGACGCATCCAAAGATTGATTGGGAGCTGTACTCATGCAAAATGGAAAGGTCGCTTACGGATCCCAACAATTGAGGCCGCATGAAAGGAACTATCCAACTCACGATTTGGAGCTGGCAGCAGTAGTGTTCACCCTAAAGTCTTGGCGACATTATCCATACGGAGAGTAGTTCGAGGAAAGGCAAACGAGGTCGTTGATGCACTGAGTCGCAAGAACCGAGGACAAGTGGTTACTTTAGCTGTAAGAGAATGAAAGATGATGTAAACCATTAGCGGATTCAAGCTACAGCCAACCGCAGAAGGTACAGGCACTTATCCCCTCGCCTTAGTCGTGACCCTCGCCTTACGCCAAGAAATTCTTCTGGCTCAAATTTTGACAAGGAATGTGATTTCATCGGCTATCAACTATCAATTGGAAGCGCAGAAGTCGGATGGGCAATCTACGTTGATAAGAATATTTGCTTCCAGGAAAGAAATTTTGTACCAGACATCGGTACCCTTCAGGAAGCAGTACTTCAGGAGTTTTATCATTCCAATTTCGTCGTCCACCTAGGGAGCACCAAGAAGTACCAAGACCTCTGCCGACAATACTGATAGGGCAAAATCAAGAAGGACGTGGCCGAATATGTTTCGACATATCTCACCTGCCAACCAGTAAAAGCAGAACATCAGAAGCCCAGTGGGAACTACAACCATCACCTATACCGAATGGAAAATAGGAACGCATCACCTTGGCTTTTGTGGCAGGACTGCCTAGGTCTCCACAATTGAACATTGTCATTTGGGTGTGATAGTCAACCGTTTGACAAAATTCACTCACTTTTTTACCAATACAGATGACAGAATTGATGGACACTTTCAGCCGACCTTTTATTCAAGGGATCGTACAGTTACACGGTGCATCGTATCCATTGTATGCAATTGTGATTTGCGATTTACGTCTTTTTAGGATAGCCTACAGAAAACTTTGAGAACCAATATCCGTCTCAGCACTGCCTTCCATCCACAAATAGACGGAATTCTAAAAGGACGATCTAGATCTTAGAAGACATACTCCGTGCTTGTAAGGAAGCTGTGAGCGACATTTGCCTCTAGTCGAGTTTGCCTACAACAACAGCTATCAATCCAGCATGGAAATGGCACCATACGAAGCTTTGTATGAGTAACCCTGTCAATCACCGGTTTGATTGGACTAAATTGGGAGAAGCGAGTCTATTAGGACCAAAGAGACAAAAAAAAAAGTCAAGATTATTCGCCAAGCGACTTCTAGTTATGCAGAATTGGCAAAAGAGCTACGGTAACAAAACGAGCAGACTGTTGGCATTTCAGACTGGGAAAAACATCGAACATAATGAAAGCACCACTTTCAAAGAACGACCAGGATCATAGCGAGAAGTGTATCCGAGGCAAAAACCATTCAACTCGTCCGAGTTCTTTGGCGGCATCAAGGAATCAACTTAAGAACAAACCGATACTATGCACGCCGACTACCCAAATCTAATACGCCCTAATTTCAAGGACGAAATTATTTTAAGGGGGGTAGGTTATAACAACCCGGATTTTCGACCGTATTTTTTTATAGTAGCTTTAATAATAATAATAGAATTATTTTTCTTAATTATATTTTTCAATTATGCATGCATTTCTCATACCTCTCTCCCTCCCTCCTGCAGCCTCTCTCTTCCTCCCACAGCTCTATCTCTCTCCAGCCTTAACTCTCGCTCTCTTCCTTACCCTCCAAGAAAAACCAAATCCATCCCCCTTGCCCAAACCGAAAAATTCCTTCATCACCAAGGAAAAATCCGAATTCAATTCACTCCTATCCAATCCTTGCCACCCCTTTGACCCCAAAAATAGTTTCAATTCGTCCATTCCAAGTACCATGAACCTAACCTCCATTAAATGCCATCTTATCACCTTATTCAAAATTCTCCCATAAATATCCCACCACTTCGACCCACAAGCACACCCTTGCGAACCACCACCCTCCTCTGAGTCAAAATAGAGAAAAAAAAAATAGAAGAAAACGAAGCTCCAATCCATGGATTTTTAGAGAGAGAAAGAAATAGAGAGAAAAGTGGGTTTCCTAGTTACGACCCACCGAAACCCAAATCGACCATTCAAATCACCTTTTACAACTCCTAGCATCACCAAACAACCATCAATTTGATCCCAAGGTGCCCCCTCGACCAAACCCGAAGTCACCTTCCTCAATTTCAAAAATTTCGATTTCAATCTAATTCGATCTACCCAAGGTATTATAATCCATTCCACCATCTCCTATACGTATAATAAGTGTTTTTAGGCCTAACCCATAGTCCCACATGGACCCATGCATTGAAACCATGAAGAAAAACAAAAAAATCCGAAACTACCTTCGACCTTGCGACCGCAAGGTTCGGGCCACAAGAACCAGGTTCAACCTTGCGGCAGAAGGTCTAACCGCAAGGTTGACTAAGTCCAACCTTGCGGCAGGAACAGTTTTGGTTCGAAAGCGTTTTGCGACCTTCCAAATTTGGTTTTTGACACTCGGACTATTTTTTCTAGACTTTTCATACCTTAAAGATCATAACTTGTTAATATCATATTTTTTTATTTTATTCTCTATTTATTATATTTTTTTTAGTTGCTTTCATTCAAAGTTTACAAATGAAAAATCTTTGCGACCTTCCCAAGAACGTTTTTACCACCCAAACTATTTTTCCTAGACTTCTCGTATCTCAAAGATGATATCTTGCTAATTTCATATATTTTTTATTAAATTTACTATTTATTATTATTTTTAAAGTGTTTCCAATTAAAATTACTTTACGACCTTATAAACAATGTTATTAATGCCCGAATAATTTTTTTTAGACTCTTTACACTCTTAAAATAAAACTTTGTTAATCTCAACATATTTTATTTATTGGATTATTTATTATCTATTTATTTTACTTTCGGCAACTTTCGTTAATATATTTTCTTAAATATTTCCGCGACCCTCCAGATCCAACTTTTGATACTCGTACATATTGCATAGGACTGTAGGACTCATTTTAAGGTCATGCTACTTCACTCAATATTATCATCTATTTTTTTTTGTATTTATCATGGTTATTTATCTATTTTAAATTCTTAAATAAAACTAGTATAAGCCTAGGCTTACTAATTTTTGACCAAAATTAATATTTTCCTTCTTATTAATTAGACAAAAGTTTCTTGCTTAATTATTAACTTCTTGGCCATACAAGACTAAGGGCAACGGCTGATTCATAAAAAGTTATGTGATTGCATTGCTTGTTATTTGTTTTAATTATTATTTGATTAATTATATATTGCACTGATACCATTGCTTGTTATTTGTTTTAATTATTATATTAAACCGATACTTGATTTGAATGCCAGATTGGACCATAGAGACATGGGGTGGTATGCGAATAGAATTCACATAGACGATGTTAAGTCAATGGGAAAATGGTAAAGTGTTAAAGTTGTGAGATTGTAGATTATGATTTGGCCATGGCTAAGGGTGACCTGCGGGGCCCGGTGATGTTATTGTGGTGACCCTAACGTATGGTACGCCATGGGAAGTTTGAAAGGGTAATCGTGCCCTTGCAGGGGCCAGCAAGGGGGGATTTCCCATGACACGGTCATAGTTAGTGGCTTAGGAATGGTGGCAACCCTAACGTATGATATGCCATGGGAAGTTCCAAAGGGCAATCGTGCCCCTTGCTATGTTCTTAAATGAATTCATCCGAAGTACATAACTTAGATGAACTCGTTTAGAACCCCGTGTGCAGGACAAGCAAGGGGGGATTTTCTATGACACGGCCATAGTTAGTGGTTATGGGAGGAAAAGATCTTGAGGATGGGATCTTAGATTTCATGTAAGGTTAATGGATAGTAACAAACTGGTTTATGTGTAAAATCTTTGTTTGACTTCTTCGATTCAATATTATCTTGTTACCTGCTAGCTGTAAAGTAGGAGGGGTAGTTAGGTTGGATTATTCTATTGGTTGCTTCGGCGATTAATTTGCAGCGGCTGCAGAATTCAATGGTAGAGTGGCTTTGAGACAGGAGGAAAACCGGGAGTGGAGATCAAGTATGCTTGGAAACTGTATCAAGACTAGAGTCGTTCTGCAGTTTTTCAATAAATTTGTATTATTTTTAATGCCTCCAAAATTCCTTGGAAAATCGGGGTGTTACAGGTGGTGTAGAAAGTTGAGGTGCCCCGATCTTAGGGGGATGATTTTATAGGCCCTTCAGGATTAAGAATACCCGTGGGCATTGGACTATTGGTGGTTATCTCCCCATAGATAGACCTTTTCCCATAGGGATAGGAGACGGTTACTAAGAGCCCTTGCCTTTTGAGAAGGACCCCTTTGGGGTGGTCTATTTAGTGACTGTGGTGAGGGATAGTGCTCAGCCTTTCATGATTCAAGTAGGGATTAGCCCAAGCCATGCTGCTTTGGTCTATCTTTGGTTTATACCTGTAAGACTTTTCTTTGAAAGGGTTTTTACATATCAATGTCTCCCCTCTTCCCGTCAAAATGATGTTGTTTCTCTATTTGGCTGAAATAAAAGACTTTAGACTATAGAATGCCCAAAAAAAAAAAAAAAGCAACAAAGAAAAATGTTCGGAACTCCATATATTTGACTATAGATTGAATAAGTACGAAACAAAATTGTATTCTTTCTTAAATTACTTATTTTGGAATATTTTGGAATAGACCTTTCCCCATAAGGAGGAGACGGTTACAAGAAGCCCTTGCCTGTCGAGGAGGACCCCTTTGGGTTGGTCTACTTAGTCACCGTGGTGAGGGCCCGTGCTCGGCCTTTCATGATTCAAGTAGGGATTAGACAAGCCAGATTGCTTTGGTCCATCTTTGGTTTATACCCATAAGACTTCTTTGAAAGGGTTTTCACATATCAATGTCTCCTCTCTTCCCGTCAGAATGATGTTGTTTCTCTATTTGGTTGAAATAAAAGACTTTAGACTATACAATGCCAAAAAAAAAAAAAAAAAGCAACAAAGAAAAATGTTCAGAACTCCAAATATTAGACTCCAAATATTTGACTGTAGATTGAATAAGTACGAAATTGTATTCTTTTTTAAATTACTGTACTTATTTTGGAATTTTATTACTAAAAGTTTCGCTAGTTACCATGAAATCCTTGATTAAAAAAACCCAAGAATTACACCCTAACTAAACCCCATTAACGGTACCATTTGTATTTTATTGCGAGCGTATGAGGATTATAGTCATATAAAATGTCAATTACTGCTAGTGGGCGGAATGAATTCTTACATGGCATGGATAAAAATGATGATTATTTAAAATTTTCAATTACTAAGTTCTAGACAATCCTAGGCCACAAACTTAATTAACAATACTGTCGTTCAAACTAAAGACTTTTTTTTTGTTAGTAATTTTTTTATTTTTTCTGTAAACATTTAACTTTTTAGATGCTTCAGGAAAGTAAGATATAAGCACAAAATTGGTAAAAAAGGATTAAAAAATAAAAACACATGTTGCCCGATTTTGTAGTTATAGATACCCAATCAACTTGATATTTTATAAAATAAAATGCCTTTGAGTTATGATGACAGCATTCGAATAAGGGAAAATGGCGGTCAAGGACGTGTTTTAATAATTAATATTCGCTAAGTACATTTTCAGTATTAACAAATGTTCTCAGCATGTCCATGGTGGTTATTAGTTATCAAAACACGTCTTGGGCCGTCATTTTCCCTTCGAATAATCATTTCGAGCTATACTTCAAGTCTTCAACTGCGTAATGCATTGCTACTGTAAGGGGCTCTGAATCCTCGAATTGAAACATCGAATATCGGACGCTACAAAATATTAATATAGCTTAAAAATACCATAAAAAATGACTTGAGGGATACGTATACCTGTGGCTTTATAGACTTTCAAATGTCTAGGCTCCTCCAGTGGGGGAGATAATGAATGATTAAATTGAAAACTTTCGGACAATTAATGAATATATATATATATATATATTTCCTTCCTGTAAATCCATAAATCATGGAATTTAATTGCCCAAGTAATGGCTATGATCAATTTAATGAGCAATAGGAAATTTTTAATGTCTAACGAATGAAATCATTGGACTTGTATGCTTGTACAGTTCAAAGGGGGAAAAAAGTATAGTCTAGCCATTATTTCAAAATTTCGATTAAAAAGAAGTCATTATTTTCCATATTTGTTTTTTAGTTAGATACATTCGAGGATACCTATCTCAAAATAGTTCCTATTCACAGATTAATTAGTTTAAGTAAAACGGAAAAAAACTACTATTTGAATCTACTTTCCATTTTTGTATAGCCCAACTTAAAATCCCACTGAGAGCAATCTTGGAAAAATTGTGGAAAAAGATTGATTTCTACAATAATTGCATTGCTTCTATACCAATATAATTTTCAATTTGTTATCACGTGTCGCATTTACAAGCCTTCTCACTAAAAGACTCTTTGCTTTAATATATAGTACAGACACATTGATACCATTAGGGCAACGGTGAAAATTAGAAGAAGCGAAAATTTAATGATATCCCCCATTATGTTCTAGGGTAAATTATGAATTCCCTTCCTATAGTTTGGTTTTTTTGGCAGATGATCACCTTGAATTTTACTTATTACTAATACACCATCCTATGGTTTTGAAGTAAAGTGTTATCGTCACATTTTTCATCCCAACGCGGAAGGTGAAAAACACATGCCTATTATGAGACTGGATTGGGAAAAACACTAAGGGGGTAAATGGTTACTTCATTTACTACTTTCATTATCATTTTTCTCATTTTGAATGTTTGGCATCCTCATTTTATAATCCATTTCTCAGAAAATGTGGCTGGCGGTTTTGAGTTTAGAGGACATGAGTCAAAAGGAGCCCAATAGGTCCTTTTTGCATTCTTGAATTTTCCCATTTCACACTCAATTACAAAAATACCCTGATTCAAATTGGGATATTACCACAAATCTACAAATCCCAATTTTACATAACTGCTATCCACAAATCCCAAATTGGGATATGTGCAGAATGTAGCATTCTTGTACCTTTGTTTTTGTCTTAAATTTTCAATTTGTTTGAATTAGACATGGGTAAGAGGTCGTGTCGGGTGGTGTTAATCGGATTCGTGTCACAAACCATCTAACCCGAACTCGATCCATTTAGAATTCGTGTTTCTCAAGTCGTATCATTTTCGTGTTTCGTGTCAGAAATGCTCAATCCTAACTGTTAACTTCGTGTCCGGTTTGTGTCGTGTTATCGTGTCCGTTGCCTAACTCTATATAGAATTACAAATATACCATATTATATTATATATATGTGTGTGTGTGTGTGTGTGTGTTCGTGTTAGTGGGTGACACAGATTAGTAATCATGTTGGTATTGTCAATTTCGTGTTTCGCGTGTTCAACCCAAATCCGGTCCATTTAGAATTCGTGTTCTCGAGTCGTGTCATTTTCGTATTTCGTGTCAGAAATGTTCAACCATAACCCTCTAATTTCGTATCGATTCGTGTCGTGTTATCGCGTTTTGTGTCCATTGCCCAGCTCTAGTTTGAATATGTGTTTAATAGGGTCCCAAATAAAGAGCAAGTATTTAATTTTGAGAGCTTTAGAGACAAAATTAAATTATGACCTTTTAGAATAATATGATCAGAAACTAATTGGGGCTAGCTCAGTTGGGCAAGATTTTTGTATCTCACTATGATGTTAGAAGTTCGATCAGAGTATGTACTTTGTACTTCATATCTAATTTGGCAAAAAAAGAAAGAATAACTCGTTCAAAAGAATTGAAAACTCTTGTTGCAAAATGCATTCTATACATATCGTCCAAACACTTTATCATATTCAAAACACATTTTGACTAAAAGTCAAAAAACTAAAAAATGAAAAATAAAAAACCAAAAAGTAAATTACAAAAGGTCTTGCTATTGTTAGCCTACTAGGCTGATGATAAGTACACTAAAAGACAAGAAAAATATGTATTTCTGTATATTTTTTGCACCATTTAATACACATTCACACACTTATTATTGTCAGTCCAATATTTCTGTGTATTTTTTGCATCATTTAATACATATTCACATATTTATTATTGTCAGCCTATTGGGCTGATTTTAAAATTTACCAACTACAAAATACCCCTAAATAAGTGTAGATTTTGGTGTAAGAAGACAACACTACCCTTCTCCATCATTCTCCCAAACAGCACAACCCTCTGTCCAGCTCCTCCTCATCCCACCATCGCATACCGTCGACTCCTTTTCCGGCACCCCTTCCACTCTCCACCGTCGCACCTCCACCCGCCCACCGTCACAATCAGTCTCCTTCTCATCCGAAAAAATCAACAGTGCCCGACTTTCCTTTTTTTGGTAAGTAATATTGCCCGACTTATTTTTTGTCTTCTCACTAATCATTGCTTGCATTTTCTTCTGGTTCATGTTTTTCCCTCTCTGTTTGGGTTCGATTTTCGATTGGGAAAGACCCAATGTACAAACCATTTGCGATTCAATTCGAATTCTGATTGGGATTGGAAGATTTGGGTTTCAGATCGGGTATGCTGCCCAATTTCTGATCGGTCGAAATTGATTTGGGTATAATTTTTATTTCCATTTTGCATTAATTTAATTGATTTCTAACATAGAAATTGGGTGTCAAACTAATTCAATGTCCCTTTGCTTTTAGTCTGGGTGTCATTGGAACTTGTAGAATTTTGCTTTGGGCTTTAGATTGGGGGCATGTCTGATTGAAATTGGGTGTCAAACTAACTAAATTTCCATCTCTCTCTCTCTCTCTCTCTCTCTCTCTCTCTCTCTCAAGTCTTAACTACATTTTCGCAAATTATGAAAATTAAAACAGTAAACAAATAGGCTAACATAATTAAAAAAAAGTAATTGATTTTTTGTTGTTGTTGTTGTTGTCAATTTACATTTCCTAAGCAAGGAGAGAGAGAGAGAAGAGAAGACATGGATTGAGAGGTAATTTATCCCAAATTAAAATACAGGGGTATCGTCATTTAACTTTTTTTGTTAACGGGGAGTTAGAGATGCACTTTACTCCAAAACCACAGTGAGTCAAATTGATCATTAGTAAGACTCAGAGAGATAATCTGTCAAATGGCCAAACCATAGGGAGCTAATTTGTACTTTGGCCTTTGTTCTATGGTAATGGATTTTCTTGTTCAATGATGAATAAAAGAGAGGAGCCTACAAAGAATAACTTAACAAAGGTAGTGATCTTGATTGATGTATGACCTCAGGAACCAATTCCAACCCGCAGATTATCGGCTGAGGTGTTTGTCCTCATGAGTTAGATTTCTTCATTTTCTTTTAATGAATTGCAGTAGTTCCACCAAAGTGTTGGAGTTAGAGTTTTCCGTTGGATTTCGGATCCTCACCAGACACTTTGGTTTAGCCCCATTTGTTGGCCTTGGGCTCACCATGATGATTGAAGCTAATTACTTTTTACAGCTCGTTGAAAACATTAACCTCATCAATAATATGTTTTTTGGACCTCATCAATAATATGTTTTTTGGATACATTCATCATGAAGAAGAAAAACTATCAATATTAGATAGAAAGGCAGACATAGTAGTGTATTCCGACATTCTTGAGGAGGTCCATGTATTTATTTGAAACATTGAGGAGTACCATTGAAAACAAGCAGAAGCTTGAACCAAATACAGACGATAAAGAAAGGCCAAGAAAGTGACGGAAAATCTAACGGCATCCATATACTCTCCTCAACCAAATCCCCTGGGGATCAACCAAGTTAGGAATTTACCTGTCTCGCGTGAGCTTGTTCGGCTCCATTTTACCGCAACCTTCAGTCCTTGTCGCAATCTAGGTTTGAATGCGTTTGATTTTCTTCTTTCATTTTTTGGGATTTACCTGTGGCATTTGGTCCATTGTTCTGATTTGAATATGGGTTTTGGGGTTCAATTTGAATGGTGTTTATAATAACTGGTAACCCATTATATCGCTAATTGAATGTGCAGATGAAATGGGGTGTAATCACCATTTTCCTACTAGTGACAAGGCATTCGGTTCTTTCGGCAAGTGTTTTCCAAGAAATGAATCGATAAATTTCCCAGAACATGAATTGTCTTTCGATTTTTGTTCTTGGCAAGTGATAAAAATAGATATATGTGTGCTATTACTGTACAGATACATGAAGAGAGGAGACATTGATCTCTCTCTCTCTCTCTCTCTCTCTCTCTCCTATGTTTCTCACCCTCACTTTTTTCTCGAAATTTCTGACCAGATAGTTCACAAGGAAAGTTGTTTTCGTTTTCGATCTACAATTTCAACTAAGTTTTGCAATTTGATTCCGATTTTGTAGGATTTGATTAGTGAACTTTTGAGCTACAGAGGTTTTCCTTCTTTTGTAAATTCATCTCCTGTGTTGTTTTGGGTTTTTCTTCAATCAGGTGTTACAACTGACAAACTCCAAAGTGGGAGTTCCGGTTAAGGTTTGCTTGTTTCATTGGTTATACTAGTTGGCTCTATCTTGTATAATGACCTGATGTATTTGATATCTATCATTGTTTTGTTATATTCAAGACTTCATGTTGATCTAGCATGGAATTTTTTTTGCTATTTCCATAAACATGTTATTTTGGTGGTTTCGTCATATTTGTAATTTTCGTGTCAACTAAACACTAGAAAGGAAAATAATTTCTTGTCACAACTGAACACTGCAAAACAAGTTATTTTTTAGAAAAAGTTTTCCACGGAAAAGATTTTTTGAAATCGTATTTTGCCTGAAACAAATGGAGTGTTAGACACCCATATGTGTTTATGATATTTCCGAAAAGGGTCTAAATTTTCATTGTTTCTTTCTATTTCAGTACTTCAGTTATATGATAGAGCTACTCTTCTGTCTGGTTCAATGGATTTGTTTGCCTGTCCATATGTAGGTAATCGGAATGATGAATGCAAAACCCAAGAGGAGAATTGTAGCAGAGAATGGGGATGCAACCGGTGAGGACTTGGTCCTCGCAACTTTGATTGGGAATGGAGAGGATCTGGGTCCTATGGTCAAGCATGCCTTCGAGACGGGGAGGCCTGAAACCCTCCTTCACCAACTCAAGATTGTAGCCAAGAAGAAGGAAGTTGAAATTGAGGAACTCTGTAAGCTCCATTATGAGGAATTCATTCTTGCAGTCGATGAGCTACGTGGTGTGCTGGTCGATGCTGAGGAGCTTAAGAGTGAACTTGCTAGCGATAATTTTCGTGTACAAGAGGTTGGGACTGCTCTTCTTCTCAAACTCGAGGATCTCCTCGAATCTTACTCAATTAAGAAGAATGTAGCTGATGCCATTCAAATGTCGAGAAATTGTGTTCAAGTGTTGGATCTATGCGTCAAGTGTAACAGTCACATTTCTGAAGGTCGGTTTTACCCTGCTCTAAAAACCATTGATCTGATTGAGAAGAATTATTTACTGAATATTCCTGTCAAGGCTCTTAGGGTACTTATCGAGAAGAGAGTACCGGTAATAAAATTACACATTGAGAAAAAGGTCACCAGTCTAGTTAATGAATGGCTAGTTCACATCAGGAGCACTGCAAAGGATATCGGACAAACGGCGATAGGATATGCCGCTTCAGCTAGGCAGAGAGACGAGGACATGCTAGCTCGACAGAGAAAAGCTGAGGAACAGAGTTGTTCAGGGTTTGGAGATATTATATACACTTTAGATGTAGAAGATATTGACGAAGATTCTATTCTGAAGTTTGATCTTACACCCCTTTACCGGGCATATCACATACATGCTTGCCTAGGGCTTCAAGAGCAGTTTCGCGAGTACTATTACAAGAACCGATTCTTGCAGCTAAGTTCAGACTTGCAAATATCTTCAGCACTATCATTTCTTGAATCCCATCAAACCTTTCTAGCACAAATCGCAGGGTATTTTATAGTGGAGGATAGAGTCTTAAGGACTGCTGGCGGGCTATTGTTGCCTAATCAGGTTGAGACCATGTGGGAAACAGCTGTTGCTAAAGTGACCGCGGTGTTGGAGGAACAATTTTCGCATATGGATTCCGCAAGCCATCTTCTCCTGGTCAAGGATTATTTGACTCTTCTTGGAACAACACTTAGACAATATGGTTACGAAGTGAGCCCAATTCTTGATACCCTTAACACAAGCCATGAAAAGTACCACAACCTTCTTTTGGCGGAGTGTAGGCAACAAATCACTGATGTCCTTTCCAATGATACATTTGAGCAAATGGTAATGAAAAAGGAGTCAGACTATCAAACAAATGTCCTGATGTTCCATCTTCAAGGCTCAGATATAATGCCTGCTTTCCCATATATTGCACCCTTCTCTTGCATGGTACCCGATTGCTGCCGCATTGTTAGATCATTCATAAAGGACTCGGTCAACTACTTGTCTTATGGGAACCAAATGAATGTCTTCAATTTTGTTAGGAAGTATTTGGATAAGCTCTTGATTGATGTTTTGAATGAAGCTATACTCAATACTATTCACAGTGGCACCACAGGTGTCTCTCAAGCAATGCAGATCGCTGCAAACATAGCTGTTCTCGAAAGAGCTTGCGATTTTTTCCTGCAACATGCAGCTCAGCAATGTGCGATTCCCATCCGATCGGTTGAAAGGCCCCAGGCTAGTTTAACGGCAAAGGTGGTACTTAAGACATCCAGAGATGCAGCTTATCTTGCTATGCTCAATCTGGTGAACTCCAAGTTGGATGAGTTTATGGCTCTTACCGAAAATGTGAATTGGACTCCGGATGATACGCCGCCAAACGCACATGACTACATAAATGAGGTGGTTATTTACCTTGACACTGTTATGTCAACCGCTCAGCAAATTCTACCCCTGGATGCTTTGTTTAAGGTTGGGAGTGGAGCTCTTGAGCATATTTCCAACTCCATTGTGGCTGCTTTTCTTAGTGATAGTGTGAAGAGGTTCAGCGCTAATGCAGTTATGGGAATCAACAATGATCTCAAGGCATTAGAATCTTTTGCGGACGAGAGGTTTCACAGTGCTGGATTGAGTGAGATATACAAGGAAGGTAGTTTTCATGGGTGCTTGATTGAAGCAAGGCAATTGTTAAACCTTCTGTTGAGCAGTCAGCCTGAGAACTTCATGAATCCTGTTATAAGGGAGAAGAACTACAATACCTTAGACTACAAGAAGGTGGCTACTATATGTGAGAAGTTCAAGGATTCTCCAGACGGGCTCTTTGGAAGTCTTTCAAGCAGAAATACCAAACAAAGTTCTCGCAAGAAGTCAATGGACGTCCTGAAAAAAAGACTCAGGGATTTCAACTAAGACAGGTTGTAGATTCATTAGATTTTTTTTTTGAAAGTTATGCATTAGATTAGGAGTTGCTGAACCTTTATTTCTTAATTTTTTATGATATGTAGGAGTCTTTGCTATTACTGCTGGATTAATTTAAGGTTTGTTAATATCACTTTTTTGGTTTTTTTGTAAAATTTGTTACTATTGCATTTCGCAATTTGTTCTTGAGTTTTTTGAGTCAGTATGAAAGTTTCTTGTTTTAAATGCACAAACCTTATATTTAGATTGAGGTCAGACTTATAAGCTCAATGAAGGTGCCAGTGGCATTCAACTGAGTACTTCGAGCTTCAGGTACACAGCTGCTACATTAATTACGTTTGTAGTGATATGGTTACTCTCTAATCCGCTATGGTCTAAGCTTCTGTATGTATGCCAACTGTTGCTTTATTACATTGTATTCTGGAAACAGATTTCCGGGTTTGGTTTCACGATCTTTTGTCAGTCGAGGAACAAAAAACAGCAATCTGCAATTAAACTGGAACTCTGTCGCATTGGTTTGATCCATTCTAAAAGAGCAACAAGTATTTAATACTCAGACCTGCAGCTTTTGTCAATTGCGTCTAAAAGTATTGTTCATTATCGTTCTACTATTTGGTGCATACTGATTGATCCCTTTAACACTATTCTTATTTGGTGTTACTGTTGAATCGTACGCATTAACATTGATGACCCATTACCACATCCAAATGGTTATCCTCTAGTGCATCTTTTGTTGCTTTGGACAAGTTCTTGTTATATGTGATGTATTGCCATATTGAATTGAGGCCAAGGGTTGATTTTAATCACAACGTTTTACAATTGGAGTAGACATCTTGCAGCTTGTCATTGGCTGTGCTTGTTCTATGAGGGGCATTTCTCTACACAATGCATGTAGGATTGTTGAGACATGTAGTTTTGTTAGTTTAGAGCATCCACAGTGGTATAATCAAAATTAAAATGTTACTAAGATTAACAACATTTGCTCAAAAAAGAGCTCACAGTGGAATAATAAGATTTAGCAACCTCTTAACAACTCATCAAATTTTGGCCCTTGGATAATCAAAATTATCAACTTTTTGCCAATAATCAAATTTAGTTGTTCCCATATTTCCTCAATCAAGTACGCCATCATTACACAAAAACATTCTCTCTCTTCCATTTTCAACATATTTCAAAGAAAAATACTTTTAAAAAAAGTTTTTATTTTTTTTGCAAAAACTTTTTTTTTTTTTTTTGTGAAAACTATTCTATTATTATTATTTTTTGCAAAAACAGTTTTTTTATTAAAACTTTTTTTTCAAAAACTGTTATTTTAAATTTTTTTTTTTATTCAAAACTGTTTTTTTTTTTTTACTTTTTCGTGAAAACTGTTTTTTTTTTTTTTAAAATCAAAGTTTTCAAAAAACTATTTTCTCTTTTTCTAATAACCTGTTTTTATTAGTTTGAAACCTATTTAAAATTTTTTTTTTCTATGTTCACAATTTTAAAATTTTTGTAAATTAAAAATGTGATGTGACAAGTTTTGATTATTCAAATTTGATTGTACCATTGTAGACCTCTACATTGCTAGTTTTAGCAACCCCTTAAATGCATAACCAAAAGATGATGTGGCAACTTTTGATTATTAACTTTTGGTTATTCCACTGTAGATGCTCTTAAGCAAGTTGACATTTGGTATATGTGCCAGCTACTGAATCTGTTTCACTGAAATTTCTTCGTTAGGTTTAGCTGTTTAGTGAAGCTGAGCAGCCATTGGACAGTACCAATGACAGCAAAAGGATTTGGTTAGTAAGGCAGGATTTATGGCACTCAAGTGTGTGTTTTCTAATAACATTATTAGAAAAACAGTGTTTACTAACAGGAATATGCTTACTAGGCGTCTGTGATAGGAATGATGACTACACTAGAGAGTTCTTTATTCCACTCAGCATACACACGTAGTTGGATAGTACATATTTCATTTGTTTCTTTACTGGAGTTACAGAAAACAGTGTTTCTTGATTTTCAAGGTAGTTGCTGGAAAGGAATATATGAAGACAACGGTTTATCTTCTGAAATTATGAGACACTCTACCCTTGTCTGCCCCCAGTGGAGTAAAATCTGCTTTAATGTAGATACTTCAAGGCTCTCATTGATCTCTTTCCTTTTCCGGCAAAAAATTCTTTGGTGAGTAGACATTAAACTCTTTGTCCCGATATATCTTTATGTGATAGTGAGTTTGTATTCTCCATGGAAGAGTGGAGATTATGCCATCTTCATGTTTTCGAGATGGGTAGATTTAACAGTAAGGAAGAGTGATAACGGAAGTGCTAGCGGGAGGCAAGTCTTCAATTAACATTAGATCTTCTACTGAGGAAGGAAATGGATTTACGAATTTAACTACTCATATATCTCTTTGTAGTCTTGAAAGAATCCACTGCAGTTGTTCTGTAATTTTAGGGGGTCCAATTTACTAATTGCAAAATTAGCCTTTACTGTCAATGTGACCATTATACTTCTAAATGCGCATGTATTGTGATTTGGCTACACTAAATTTGGGGTTGTGAGATGCCTATGGTGGACCAATTCTTGTTAAACTCAAGTATTTTCCCTTTACTAATTCAAGGATACAAAACTACGACCTATAGACCAGAAATGCACAAATAGTTGTCCTTTAATCAGAGAATGACAATTTTACAGCTATTTCAGACATTACCTTTCCAATGAGCTTGATATCTTACGCAATTTGATATAGGCTTATTTGAAGAGCAATGCAGTTTAGGTATAATTAGCCCAGATTTCCTTCAATGGAACTTTTCATTTCTTTTGCGGTCTTGATTTCTTCATGTGTTATTGTACGGCAATGTCTATGGAAAATGTTTGGGGAATCATGGAATTTTGTTAGCAAAAATCAGATAAGCAATTCCTAATAACAAATGAAGATAGAGGGGCTAATTGATGAATTGAAGTAATTTTAGCTTAGAGCTCCATCACAAGAGAGCAGTCAGCAGTCAGCACAATATGGTAGTATTAAGAAGTACAAGCATATAAGTGATAGAATGGATGTCCAAATGACAACCTGACATTTTCTTGGTCTTTTAGTTGGTTGTGGAGACAGGGAGTCCCTCTCTCCGTTCTCTTAGTTCCGTAGATGGCTTCTTACTCTTGCACTGCTCATCATTTTTTGTTCGTTCTCAATGTTTATTCTTGCCTTCTTTATTTCATTATCAGCATTATGTGGAATCATCTGTAAATTACGGTTAAGTTACTTTCCTTTGGTTGTTTCCTCTTCTACTCATACATTGTTAACTCTCAAATACCTAAGAAGTAGGAACGCTTCCAAGGAGGTGTAACGTTCATGGCACATGTTCGGCACTCACATTCTCTGGACTCTACCTGACACATGATAGACAGTTGCCTAAATGTGTCCTATTTTGGTTTTTGGTTTAAGTTTGAGAGCAGAAAATGCTCTGGACAGTTGGGGGACATGCGTGTCTACCACTTAGACACAGGATTCACATTACAAGATTGAAAACAAAATAGTTGGTGATTCAATGCTAAAATGAAAACAATGTACTTTCGTAATTAGTAATCCCTTCTTTTGATGATATTTAATTCTAAATTTCTACATTTTCATACTTTGGATTTCTTTGGAATATTAAATTTGAAAATAAATATCAGGTTTCACACTTATTTTTTCTAAGATGTAAACCAATCCAAACCGAGCCTTGTGTCCCACTCAATTGGGGTTGGCTTACGCTACATGAATCCTATTTTTCCATTGAGCTCTGCCCAGGGCTACCTGTCACCTAGATTTATTTTCTAAGATGTAGAATGTGAAAATGTTTTTATAATATTATGAAATGACAACTTAATAACATGCTTGGAAAAAATGAAGCAGTGATAAAATTCTTGTATGTACATTCGATACATTAATTTATCGATTGTGAAGTAGGAGTTGGGAAGTTGTGTCCAGTTGTATATGTGTCTCATGTATGGATTCATGCTCTTTAGTCATTTAGTTTAATTAGTTCTTGCATTTTGGAAAAGATTTTGTACGATCTTTTCTTCTGATTACCATCAATAACCTTCTTTTACTTATTGTTATGCATGGAACGGCTCAGGTAGGCGAAAGATTTAGTTTTAATGTTCTGAAGGAAAAGAGGGTTATGGTTAATGCTTTCTTGTCATTCAAAAGAAGCTCAACCTGGTTGTCAAGTTAGTTTTGGCTTTGGTTTGGTCTTCAAATGCTGAAATATACATGTTCTGGTGAAATTTTGGACGGGGTGCTGGTAACAACATCAGAGGGGGAAAATCTTAACATTGATTAGTGGGATAAGCTGCCCCATTGTCACTTGAAGGTCACGGGTTCAATTCTTGGAAACAGCCTCTGTTTGATGGGGTAAGAATGTGCAATAAACCCTTCCCAGACCCTGTATAAGAAAGTACTTTTTTTAATTTTATGTATCTAAGAGAAGAAACTTTGAGCAAATTTAACGAACAATGTGATATGTCAAGTGTATTTCTGGTCTTTAGACCTATAATCACAGTTGATCATTGGTGGAAGCTAGGTTATAAATTTTGTTATTCATGTCCTTGCGACCAATATAAACTTTGAATCAGGGTTTTAAATAAAGGCCGTTGTGCATCTTAGTGACTGTTATGTAACGGGATTTTGGACCTCCGATACCGTTATTTACCTATTTAGTGGCCGATACTGTTCAATATAGGCTGACATATAGCCATATCACCAATACTGTTTCGTTTCTGGATACCATGATTCAAAATCCTCCTGCTTGGAATAAAAAGGTGGAAATCTGTACAATTTATTCATTGAAATCCACCGTCGTTAGTTTTCTTAATGCCCTAGTCATCTATATCAGTTTTGCACCCCTTCCTTTATCCCCCCTTGGGGTTCAATTTCAGTTTATATAATCCATGTTCTTAGCTGCCATAATTCACTGTATTTTCTATGAAACAGTCTCATGCATATCTTTTGTGGCATTTGGTTTTTCTAGTTCACTTCCATTGGCTTGTCCATTATTGGCAGTCAGTTAGGGTTTACTTGTTTGTCCTGTTACTTGTTATGGCTGAACAAAACAAAATTTCTCCTTCTTTGTTTGCAATGCTTCAAGGTCAAGGTGGTATTTTATTGCCTATTTCATTCTGAATATGTAGGTGTTCTTCGTGGGACCATTTCACTTGACAGGTGATGTTTGGTCAAGTGCCATGCTGATAAAATCACCATTTCTTTGGAGTGGTCATCCATGATTTCTGTACATATGCGGTGCAGTGCTTGAAGTGTTTTGTGCACATGTAATGGTGTGTATTAGCAATTTTCGCATTTCTAGTTCTTTAAGCCGTTAAAAAATATAAAAATATTTGGTGTTTTTGTCAAATTTTTTTTTTTTTTTGTGAGAGCCAAAAGAGGAACAATTGTTTAGGTGTTTTGATGGGGTAGATCATTTGTGAGGGTGGAGGAACGTGTGGTAGATTGAAATATCAACTTTGGAGTCTATTGCGTTTTTTTGGTTGGCAATCGTCTAGAGAATCACTTCACTTCTAGTTTCTATTAATTTCAGTATTCTTTTTCACTACGTGCACTGAAATGGGTTCCGTCTGTGCTTCAAAGCAGTTTGAACGTTTGGTTTGCAGGCGATGTGAGGAAAGCTGCAGATTTTTTAGAAGGCAACAGGGTGGCTCATCCATGTTCTTTGCAAGTTAAATCTAGTATTCTGAAATCGTTCTTCTTTGAAGAAAAAGGGGATGCAAAATGCTGTGGAGATCAATCCAATATTTTGGAGCCGAACCAGATAAGGTATCTAGACCTATTGATGGTTTCCCAGGCTAGGAGCTATTGTTTCCAACGATGCCATTCCCATCAAGGAAAATGATGTAGTGTTTGTTTTTCTTGTTCTTGCATGGTTTTGGGCAGTATGGAGAGAGAGCGATTGCTTTACATCCTACTTACCAAAGCCTGTTGATAAGAGCTGTTTCTCCAAGTTTAATGAAATTGAGATAGCCACGTAAACTGATTTTAGATTAGGACTTTTGATCTTGCTTTGGATTCTAGATATTAATACGAGTTCAGAACTTGTTTCAGCTGTGAACTATGATTCTAGAATCCAAAGTATGCTCGGAAGGTATTCAAAACCAGGCTTCTACATAGTCATATTTCGAGCCCATTTGCAAATTTGTAGAATCCATAATCTGGCTGGGAGGGATTTTTTCGCAAACGCTCCAAATTTACCTTGAAAATGCTAGAATCTAAAAGGCTGTTTCCAGAATTTTAAGCAAACATGCATAATTGCATATGGTAGCATGTGTGTTGGTACTTCTGTTCCTTGCAAGAGACTGTAATCGCATAAGAGTCATCCACAACCAGAAAAACCCAATCCTTTGATTCTTATTCGGTGATGGGAATTGTTTTATTAACACTCACTCATGCGTGCAGTGGCCCAAACTCCTCTCCACCACGCATTTTATTCCATGACCCTAGGGTACAACGTGGCTGGACCTAGAGGCATTGAATAATTTTCTTGCATGCATCAACAATGTCTCCCTCATGTGAGGATCTCCCAACAAAGTATGTCAAACAGTTCATTTCATTTCAGTTCTGATTTGGACAAAAAACCAAAACGAAACCCTAACATTATAAATGAAAACCGGAACCGTTATTGAAACCCTAACATTATAAATGAAAACCGGAACCATTATTGAAACCGCCGGGTTGTTTTTTATACATTCTGTAATAACCGCCGGGTTGCTTTTTATATATTCTGTAATCAAAATCGTCGGGGATCTGTTCGATTTGATGTTTCTACGGACTTGGCAGTTAACCTGTTTAATAACCAATTTGATCCGAAATCGTCGCGAACTTGTATTGACATTGAAGATTAAACCATTGAATTCAAACAGCTCAAAAGCATGAACTGCTACCAAGCCAAATGGCCCACATTCTCACAAGAACAAACAATAACCAAACTTAGTTCACAACACGATTAACGTAAGATAATTTAGGGAAGTAGTTTACGTACCCACATAAAATTAAAACGCTATAGTGTTCAAACACATATAGACAAGACAAGAAGAGAGGTAATCCATCTTTCCAAGTTCCAATTCTCATCCCCCATTAAGGCACTTTTGTGAATATATAGCGGTTCGGTTTCGGATTCGATTACGGTTCAGGTTTCTGAGCAGTTATCATATACTAAAACTGAAGGGGCTGTTTTTTCTTATTTTTGAAATTTAAAAGGAAAACCGAAGCCGCGGTTATAAGATGGAGTAAACATCCTCCCTAATGGGTTGGTTGGATTCAGGTAACCACTGGTTATCCCCAACGGGTTGGTTGGATTCAAGTAACCATTGGTTCAGATAAGAATGCCATTCCTAGTGATTAGATGACGCCAATGTCCGCTTGACCTTAGGCCCGGGTTAATTAAATTGGTAATTGGGTTGTAGATGAAGCGGCATCCACACCTGTGACAAATGCTCAAAAGAAACAACCAAACAGCCCTATTAAATAAGTAGATAGCCAGAGTTAGAAAAAGTATAATGAATCATCATAAACGTCAATGAATGGACGTTTGGCAACGCTTAAGAGCAACTAAAACCACACCAAGAACAGAATGCTTTCTATAAACCAAACATCCAAAAATAAGTCTGATCAAGTGCCTTCTTCAACTAATAAATAATAAATAATTTTTAATCGTCAACTGAATCAAATCGAGAGTTGCAAAAGATTTGGTGATAAATTCTGACAAAAGGTAAAGGTACGTATTTTTTCTTAGAAAAAATTTACATATATTTCATATATTGCTGCCCCCAAAACAAGTATTACATGTAATCATTGGACAACGTAGCCATTAGTGCGTATTAACAAAAATAGTGCATTTGTATCCGTTCGATGTACGGGATAATAGAAAAGGTTTACAGTTTTTTTTTTCCGTTTCCGTGTATCGATCGAACATGAACAAATGCACTTTATTTTTTTTAGAATAGAATATCGTCGAACCATATGCAAGTTGGAACCGAAGTGTTATATTTAAATTTTTGTAAAAAAGACTGATATCTCCTTTTGTGAATTAAAATTTTAAAGTGTAAACAGAATTAATTTAAATTAATTTTCTATTTTGAAAATCTGTAGGATAAAATCACCTAATAATTCCTTGTGGTGCCCTAAGAATACCCAATTATATCTCTCTCCCCATGCTCTCTCTGTCAATTCCCTTTTTCTCTCAACCCCCATCTCTCAATTTTGCAAAAAAAATAAAAAAATGGTAGGAATTTAGGATGGTGGATTTGAAGACTTTTGAGCTTAACTGAAAGGGACTGACTATTTACAACCACAAATTTTCTATAAGTAACTTGTTTAAAATAAACAATTTTTGGACAAAAATGCCATTTAAAAAATGGACAAAAATGCCCTTAAGATTACTAAACACAACCCGCTCATCTTCCTCCCTCCCACCGGTTCCACCATAGCCACCCATCTTCCTCCCTCCCTCCCACTGGTTCCACCATAATCACCGGTTCTAAGCTCCGCCGCTGGTACTGATTGGTTTTCTGGCGAGGATGTGAGAGACATGGCATGCTCTTGTCGATAGATAGGACTACATATTTGGACAATTTTTGAGCAAGTAGGAGAGAATATTGTGCAGTGTGGGGGTTGTAGATCGGTGGATAGCGGTGAGAGGAGGGGTGCCATGCACAATGCTGGGGTTTATGTTAGGGCTCAATGGACGCAGAGGTGGAGAGTTTTCATTTCTCCGCCCACGAACCAGTCCTATCGCGTATTAGGAAAATGTGCGATGTTAATCGCACGTTCACGAAATGCGTTATATGGAGCATGACGCATTCTGAAAATGCGTTTTTACCCGAAAAAAAAAAGACTCATCTTTAAGATGCATTATAAAGTATTCAGGTATTAGAATCCGAACTTTTCCCACATTTTCGAGTTTTAAAATATGAAATTTTCTAAACTTTTAGAGAATGTGTATCTGAATGCCGGCAATTTTTTTTTGAAGGAGGTGGTGATGGCGGGTCTGGCGTGGTCCAGTGCAAACCTTTTGTTAGGGAATCGCAATGGCAGTGGTGGATCGGAAGAAGGGCTGTTGTTGGTGGTTGCATGGAGGTTAGTGGCAGAATTGCAGGGAGAGCAAGAGCAGATATGAGAGAACGCCGACCTTTTGTGGTGTTGGTGTTGTGCTGGTGAAATGTTTTGGTGGTGAATGGTTGGGATTCTTGGGAATAAAACTGGTGGTGCAAGTGTGGCATGGTGGTGGTTATGGAGGAAGAGAAGCAGGTGTGGTGTGGTGGTGGGGAGGAGTTCAAAATTAGGTTTGGATAGGAAAGGGTATTTTGGAAAGTTCATGGATATTTGTTAGGTTACATATAATAAATTGTTATAAGATACGTGGGTTGGGCTTAAAAAAGGCTATGTATAGAAAATTTGTAATTCCGATGGAAACACTCACAAAATAACCACACACACACAAGAAAAAAAACCCACCAAATTTACGTAGTTTGGCCCTAATTGCCTACTGAGAGAGTTTTCAACTCGACAACAATAGAAGATTACATTGTGATGTGCACAAAATATGTATCCCACACCCATACCAAAGCCCGTCTTCCTCAAGCCGGTGCTTAATACTAGTATATTTTTCCTCACTCTCTTACACCTCTCTCTATTTTTTGCCCAACCAATCTCTCACACCTCTATAGTGTCCATCGTTTTTCTCCCGAAGCAACCCAAGCCCTAAGATCTCCTCTCTTCATTTAGTCTTGGTTGCCTACAAGGACTCTCAAACTTGCCAAAAATGATTTTGGCAATATTCCCTTTTTCAACAAAGACTGATCATTTCGGCATGAATAATTCCTTAACTAATTTGGTTTTGAATGATGTATAATTCCTTAATTAATTTGTATCCAAACAGCAGATTACTATCATGCTGGATTGAAAACATTGGAGGAGCATCCAAGTACAAATTATACCCGGGAACAAGAAGCGATTATCACCCCAAGTAGGTATGAGTCATGCTAGGAACAAAATTTAAAAATGTTACCGCGCACACAATTTTAAAATACAATCTTGGATACAGTTGCAGTTATGGCTGTTTCATGAATGTTGGCTCACATACATTGAACTTCTCCAACACACAATTAAACGTCGGGAAGTTGTGTTCCTGGACTTTTTAAATACGTTATGACCTCATCAAGTGCCAATAGAGCTCATCTAGAACTATGTGCATTTCACACTAATAGTAGCATGTAGACAAACAAGAATGACAAGATATTCATTAATTATTCACATTTCAGAAAGCTAGCAAGCACAATTAACCAATATCAAACAGAATCGCAGAAAGATCATTCAGTTAACCAAAGAAAATTGCAACAAGAAAGCAAACCTGCAGACCATAGTCGAGCAACCCATCGTTTTCTCAACAAAAATCTTGCAACTGGGACACCTCGCCCACATCTTGTCCTTGGCAAGATTCATCAACATTATATCCTCTCTTCCTCTCTCATCCTCGTCCAGTTTCTGATACTCCGAGCACTCAATCCCCGGATGCCACGGAACCTTACACCGCGCACAAAACAGTCTGTTGCAGTTGGGACATTCTGCCTCCGCAATAGCGCCACCGCCATCGTCAATCATAATTCATAAGGGCCGAGCAATCCTTGAAAGGACAGTAGAATTTCTCGGTGGCTATAAAAACAGACTCGCAGAGAGCACTGCCCCACTTATCAAACACCTCCGGCGGCAGGATCGGACGGCAGTGCTCTGGGTCCAATGCACCCTTGCTGCAATCCGAAACGGGGCAGGAGATGCGGGTGATGTTCTGGTCGAGCTTTGAGCGTACGTACTTGATCATGCAGTCGGAGCAGTAAGAGTGGGTGCAACCCATTACGGTGAACGACTCGGAGTTGGGTTTGGTCTCGATGCAGATTTCGCAGACGAAGGTAATAGTGGTGGTGGAAGGGGACGACTTGGAACCGGAAGACTCGCCGATTTCGAACCGGGTTTTCTTGCGGGAGGCTAATGAATATTGGAGGGGTTGGAGTTCATCATTTTCGTCGTTGGCATCGAGGTCGATGATGGTTCTCTTTTGCTGGGCACGGCCGGTTTGGAGGAGAAGAGACGCCTTTATAGCCTCCTGGAGATCGGTGTCATCGTCGGTAAGGTCGATTATCTCTACACGGTTGTTGATGCTCATTGTTGGGTTGTGACTTGGTTTTGGCTTTGATTCTGATTTGGGTGTGGAAGCGGACTTGTTCATTTCTAGATTAGGGTTACACGGTTGTCTTCAGGGTTTTTGAGAATATTGCATGGTGGAATTCTGGGGGGAGAAGAACGGAAAGGAGGGTAGGGCTTTGAGATATATTCTAGCCTTTTCATT
This sequence comes from Rhododendron ovatum, assembly GCA_019656835.1. Taxonomy (NCBI): domain Eukaryota; kingdom Viridiplantae; phylum Streptophyta; class Magnoliopsida; order Ericales; family Ericaceae; genus Rhododendron; species Rhododendron ovatum. The sequence continues at coordinate 19,545,857 of CM033796.1, forward strand.
TGCCAGAACAAGGAGTCTATGATTGTTGAGAATTTTTTCTGTGCCGGTTGGTATAATATTCCACGTGGTCGTTCGGCACATTCAGATCGTCCAATGCACTTTTGAACAGCGCAGATTGAAATCCTCTCTTCTCTCACCCCACCACTTTCTCTCTCCTTTTTTTTCTCTTCAAATCCAAGCCGTCCAAAATCTCAATGGACGGCCCGATTGTGTAGAGCGGACACCATATGATACCCATCCGGCATTGAAAAAATCTTCATTAATGATTTTTGAATTTTGAAAAGTTTGTTGTTGTGCCCTTGAAAAATGGTAAACTCATGATTAGATGAGTACTGTGATTGATTCAATCCATAGGAAATTAATGCCTCCCCGACCAAAAATTGGTTATTAGTTCAAATATAAGATTACATTTCCAAATAAGTAGTCACAACTCTTTCATTTTCAAATTTGAACCTATGGATGTCGTCCCCTACGCTGAACTGAAACATCACTTTCTAGACTCTGTTCACGTGGCATTAGTGATACCTTTTGACATAGAAATTTTTTGGTACCGGGTGGGTACCACGTGGCCGTGCTTAAATCAGAATCAAAACCAACAAATAAACTCATTATCCATATATTTTCGATTACATAGTACGTATGTATTTCATGTTGATCTTGTAGGGGTTTCATAACCTAGAACTGTTAACTTTTAATTTATGAATGAATCGTCTTTTACCCAAACGAAAGAGAGAGAGAACGCACGATATGAAAGGAAAAGAATGATAGCGCTCTCTCCTGATGGATTCGATTTAAAGTGTAAAAGTTACACTCTTCCCCCTTAAGTATCAAGACACTATTCTACTTACTTGCGTGTTATAAGCCCTCGCACAAAGATTGAAACCCAAAACTAAGTAAAAAAATTAATTCCAACTGTTTCTAACACCCATTACACAACGCGGCGGGGCCTATGACACTCGGTCAATGCGCAACAAATTTGGGCACGGTCGATCAAATACCTTAACATGTGTATAAGCGCACATACATGCAAAAGAATAAAAATTAAAATTGTTAAGCACGTAAAATTAAGTCAAGCGTGCATAATTTTCACACAATCACAGTGTTAACCTCTTTAATAAGTAAAATTAAACACGAATCTCTACCATTGCTGTATTTGAAGGTGAAGGAAAAGGCTTTGTAAAGCTTAAATCAAGGGATGGAAATCAGCATTTTAATTAGTGCCCAGATAAGTCTAGTTACTGCTGAAATTTTCAGCTCTGATTCTGTTGCTGGAAAACTGCGTATTTGTAATTCATTTGTGTGCTGATCTGGTTCTGCTGCATTTCTGCTGTGTTTTTGCGCACTTTAATGACTGTTTTGAGGTAGTATTTTTGTGAAGTTTTGCGCCCTTGTTTTTTCCAACTGGCTTGTAAACAACGTGGTGTCGACACCTGTGACAAATGCGCAAAAGAAACAAACAACCAATCGATTAAACAGATAGCCAGTGTTAGAAAAGTATAATGAACCGACATAATCGTTAGTTAATGGAAGTTAGGCAAAGTTAGCAGCAACTATTATAACAACACCAAGAACAGAATGCTTTATATGAACCAGACATCCTATATACGTCTGATCAGGTACCAAATTAAATATAAACCGGCTATAGTTGTGTTTGGTGAAGGTTTTGAAGGAAAGATTTATTATAATAATAAGTGAAGAGAGATAGATAGAGATATGTAGATTGGAGAGAGAACTTATTAAAAATTGTGCTGAGAGAAAATCTTGGGTTCGAACTGTTCGAAACCCCAAGTGCACAAAGAAGAGTGGCAGGATCATTCAAGGTAGAAACAAAAAACTTCGAGTAAACAACACCCGGCCAAGTACTTAAACATTGAGAAGCACATCCCAAATTGAACGATAATTCCAGCTATCAAATCGATTGTTAAACATTTGATAATAAATTCTGAAAGAAGGTAAAGATGTGTATTTCTTTGAAAAGCTAGATATAGTTTATATACATGCATGTCACATACTATAAGCAATATCATGCTCTGCTGACCCCCCAAAACAAAGGACTATTAGTAGAATTACTGAGCCGTCATTGAGATTTTTGTTTTCGATGTTCTAATTAGTTGTTGCGAACTATTAACCCCTGAATCTCATCCAAGCTAATAAAAGCACACAAAATAACCACGAACACACGCAAGAAAGAGAAAACCAAGTTTATGTGGTTCGGCCGAGAGAGAGAGAGAGAAAGAGAGAGAGAGAGAGAGAGAGAGAGAGAGAGAGAGAGAGAGAGTTTTCACCACGACAAAAGTAGGTAATCACATTGGCCTTGTTCGTTTGGTAACTTTGGGTATTTTAGTTTTGGTGGTGGATGAAGAGAGAAATAAGATAATAATTGGAGAGATAAATAATGAGTTAAGAGGGATAGAAAGAGAAATGAAATTAATAATTAAAAAAATAGGGTAATGATTGAAAAATAAAATTAAAACAAAGTAAAATTTGGAAACTGTCAACTTTATAGGATCGAAAGCTCATAAATCACATAAGACTTACATGTACGATTGAAGCGCAGCGGAATTGAATTGCTTCAAGCTTTTCATGATCTAAGACCCGCTCTACAAGCACCGATTACGTTCACGAACACTGTCTTCTCTTCGCGCCGGGTAGAGGAGACTACTAGAGTTTACTCTTGATATCCACACCGCAAATCCTAGGGTTCTTAGATGGAAACCCTAGAGAGAGAAGATATTTGACAGGAGAATTTTTCTAGAGGAGGAGGAGAGATGGAACTCTAACTCTTTTGTATTGTGCATATCTCCAAATATCTGCAGGACTATATTTATAGATTAAAGTCCAAGAGTTCAAAGTCTCCTAATAGATGTAGGTGATCTATTACCTTTGAACTCTCTTAACAGATAGAGATTAGAAGTCTGTCTCATCCTTCTAACCAGCTCATTCACATAACCCACGTGGACGACCCATGTGGGTTGGGTCCGGTCCGAACTGACCCATTTTTCTAACATCGAACAAGGCCATTGTGTTGTGGACAAAATACGTATCCCATACCCCTACCAAAGCCCTTCTTACTCAGGGGTTGTTGATTTCTCGCTCACTCCAATGCTTAAGTATATTTTTCCTCTCATACATCTCTATTTTTCACCTAACCAATGTCTCACACCCCTGTCACTTAACTAGTGGTATATTTATAGTGTCCATCGTCTTGTGCCCGAAGAAACCCGAAGAAATCCAAGCTCCGAGATAAGGGGCATAACTTGGATTCACTGATAGTGGGGTCAATTATCTATTGTATATAAAAATTTTCGTACTTGATAATCGGCAAAAAGGTAAACGAAAAGGAGAAGAAAAAAAAATGAATTAACAAAAAAGATTTAAGAAGACAACTACCGATGTTGTATACAATTCATGGGGAACACTACAAATATGAAGTTCTTTTTTGCATTCCCCAAATTGTTAACCTTGAGAGTGCGGTTAACAATTTAGAGAATGCGAAAATCACTCCGATATTTCATTTACAATCGATCTCCAAATATTACACTGAAATGCCATACAAAAAGTAGATAAGTAGATATCTCAAAACAAAAAGGGTTATCTATTTATAACATAAGATTACAATTTCAAAAGGGTCATAATTTTCGCACTCTCTTTTTTTATAACTCCACTCATTTTCTTGTGTTTTAATGAAACCAAAAGGGAATGACTTTGGTGTCCCCGGTCATTTTGGGGACACCGTAACTTTTGGCATAACAAAACCACTATGAGCATAACCAAAATCTATTATGAGTATAACCAAAACCATTATAAACATAACAGAACCATAACAAGGCATAACTTGATTGTAATGTCTTGGTTGGATTTGGTTATGCCTTGATTGGTTTTTTGAATATTCCTTGGTTATGCCTTATTTGGGTTCTGTTATACTTGTAATGAGTTTTAGTTATGCTCATAATGGTGAAGTTATGCAAAAAATTACGGTGTCCCCAAAATGACCGGGGACATCATAGCATCATCCAAAACAAAAAGTCTATTGGCATAGCAAATCTGTGCACAGATTGTGCACAGATTTCTATGTGGGGCCCACTAAGTGTAAAGACCCGATATTTTTTTAAATAAATAGTACTAATTATAAATAAATAAATAAATAAAATCAATTATCGTGTTCGAAAAATTATTTATGTCGTCACACCAATTTTATTTCCGTAATCGATCGTGTGCGCGCGTACCCGACGAGTATTTTTCCTTGTGTGTGTTGATCCGGAACAAACCCTTCCCCACCCCTTTTGTTTAATTTTTTTTTTCTTTCGGCTGAAAAGAGGAGAGGGCAAAATCCCCATTTTCCTCCTTGAACCACTCTCTACTCGACAACACATTTTCACCTGTGGGTTTTTAACCCCCATGCAAACCCATCCCATTTGAATATTCTCCTCATCCCTGTTTCTTTTTTTTTGTTCTTCAACAACTTACACATTTCGGCAGAGAGAGAGAGAGGAAGAGAAAGGCAGCCATAGCCACCTCTCGACCACCCACCACTGTGGACCGCACCACCCACCACCATCTCCTCCTCTTTTCCCCACGCACCAGCCGGGTACCACCAACACTACCACTTTTTGACCGAGCTCCGCCACCGCTCCGACCGCTACCGAATCACTCCGTAAACCGTTTCGCCGGACGAGAGGTAGTTCGGAACTCACCTCCCTATGTATATCACGTTTCTATAATGATTTTAGCATTACGGTGTGATAATAATCGAACACGACGTCACCGGTCGAAATTCGGCCGTAATCCCCTGTTTTGCCGATTTCCCGTAGCCACTGTTTCTTCTTTTAAATTTTCTTTGGATTAATTATAGCTTGGCGCCTTGTGTTTGAATAATTTTTAAAACCACCCTAAAGATTATGAAATGTTCTCATAGGTCCCTAAGTTAAATAGTTTCAGTTTGATGTTAGTTTGATCGCATGATTAATATAATTGCATGATTAATTCTATGGCATGACAAATTTTATCGCACGAGTAGTCTTACCGCATGATTTGTTAACATCGTAAAATTAATTATTGTTAGCTTGTTAGCAGGATTCGTAAAAATGTTTAATTGTGAAATGTTGATTGTAATGATAGCATGGACAAATAGGATCCCGGGGTTGGTTGCGATGTGTGGATTTAACTTGTTAGACGTGAAAAGTAGGATTAATGGAAAAGATAATAAAGTGAGAGACTGAGATTTGGATTCCGGGATTGGAACCCGTGGTGATGTATGGATTGGAGAATGATTGGTGGTAAATTTGTAAATTGTTGGTTTACGAAACCCTGGGTACGGCATGGTGGTGGTCGGCTCTCGGATGTTGGGACGGGTCATAAGGGAGGCATTGTGCTTGTGTCACAACCCGGGCTCGAATGTGCTCGCGTGCGCATCCGGTGAAGTTTTATCCGAACTTATGGTCGCGGATGGGATACCGGGTATATAACTTAGGTATCTTTCATCCGGATCTGGAAAAGGAGAGTCGGACCACACCAGTGATTGTACCAGAGGTTATGGGTAGGAGCGGATCTGTGGATAAGATCCGAGATTTCACTTAAGCTAAAGATTAGTAATGATATAATGGATTTGTTCTCTTTTGATGTTATTCTTATTGCATTCCTATTATATATCCTATTGCTTGTAAATTATGGGTTCGGGTGGGTTTTGGCTATTGAGCGTCATTGCTCACGGTACTATGTTGCCCTGGTAACTCGAACGCCAGGTACCGAAGACGGAACGGAAGTGCCGTTCGAGCATTCCGACTTCAATCCCACTACGGACGGAGGCGAGGAAACCTGTTTGCCGTATGCTTAGATGCTCTGTTAGAAGATTGATCCTTGATTTTGAAAGCTTAAATGTTTAAATTTGGAAAGTGTAATATTTTGACTTGTTCAAAAACTTTAAAATTTAATTCGATATGGTTGTAATATTGTGACGTATACTTTTGGAACGTCTGACGTAGTAAATCGGATTTATCTTTTGAGAAATTTGTCTTTTAGTATTTCTTTAACGTTTCTGAATTTCGGGGCGTTACAACTTGGTATCAAAGCCTAGGTTTAACGACAATCGCGAGGACGTGAGTAATGGGTAGAAGTAAGCTCGGGGATATTTTGTATTGGTAGCTAAGCATACCATATATTCACTATCACCATGATTATTCCAAACTATCAATTTCTTAGAATATTTTACTAATAAAACTTAAATTTTTAAAATGTAGGATGTCGAGCCATTCATCAACATCAAAGTCGGAATCGGACGACCTGAGCTTCGACACCTATGGACGATGGAGACAGAGAGGACGTCATATCATTTCTCGAGATGGGCGCCAGCTTCAGGGAAGACTCAAATGGCAGGCGGAGAAAAGCATCATGTGGGATATCAAGAAGGTGCACGAGGACTCCCCGAATTGCTCCTTGGAGAAGCAGAAACTGCTGGTGGACTATCGCCTCAAGAATCACGGCCTGAAGTACAAGGAAGCTCGAAAGATTATTGCCAACGATGAACAGTACGAGCGCCTGAGGGCAGAGGCTTTAGCTCAGCCTTATGTGTCTTATAGACCACCGTCACCGGAAAGCGTTGGGTCTTACGTCGCCGGTCCATCTTTGCCGCCAGATTCGCCTGAACAGATGTACCCACCACCCGCTCCAGCACCTCCAGTCTATATAGACATATCTTCGGACTCGGAGGAGGAGGATCCAGAAGAGCCACCGATGGACGACTCAGATTAGAGTATTGTGGTATTTGTCAGCGAACCCTAGTTATAGTATTAAGAAGGGAAGGGTCGCTGTACTTTTGGTAACACTCTTTTGTTCATGGTAGCAGTGCTAGTATTAGGGTTTCTCGTAGTACTCTTTTGATGATGGTAGTACTAGTGGTACGACTTTCTTTGTGTATTGATGTGATAGAACTATAATGCCGAGATCTGTGATTGTACTCTTTGGCTATTAATGGAATGATATTTCAGCTCAGTATTGTGTATTTCTTGTCTAAAAAAAAAATAATAATAAGTAAATGTAAAATTTTATGCAAACGGGCAACACAACTAGAAACCCTTTTTGACTATTCGAATCCGGCTTATGTAGATGGTGGGGACACGACATGGTAACGGCGGTAACAACAACAACCATAATAACAACTCAGGTGGGAACAACAACAATGGAGACACAAATCAGAACGTCGCGGCCGCCTTAGAGAATGTGGCCCGAATACTCCAGAACCTTGCCGCTAATCCGCGAGGACCCCAGCCTCGAGCAGCCCCAGACCGTACCCATCTGTTCACTGAGTTCAGGAAGCAGAGACCTCCAACCTTTCATGGAACACCCGACCCACTTGTTGCTAATGCATGGATCCGACAAGTCAAGAAGATGTTAGACACGATGGGAGTTCTGCAAGAAGCTGATCAAGTGGCTCTGGCTGTGTATCAGCTGGAAGGAGAGGCTGACTATTGGTGGGAGGCCATCAAGCCCAGTCTGGACCTCACAACATTACTTGGACGCAGTTTGAGACTACTTTCCTCAACAAGTATTTCCCAGCCCCAATGAAAGATGAGATGGCGCAACAATTCTTGGCACTGAAGCAGGGAAACATGACCGTGACTCAATACATGGCACGATTTGAGGAGTTATCCCGATTTGCAGCAGAATACCTTCCCAATGATGCTGCCAGAGCAAAGAGGTTTGAATGGGGATTGGAGCACGATCTCAGAACCAAAGTAGTTGGATTGAAATTGCAAACATTCGCTGAAGTGGTAGAGACGACGTTAATCAATGAAAGAGAGATCAATGACTCAATCAGAATTGCGAACCAAAGGAGAGCGACACTGGCATCTGGAGGGCCGATCCGTAATAACAAACAGGGGTATGTCGCACCCAAGCCGTATAATCAGAATAACAATCAGAACAACCAACCGTGGAGAAACAGTAACCAAAATCGAGGCCCGAGTCAAGTACTACATCAGAATCAGCAGCAGAACAGAGCACCCGGAGGAGTAAAATGTTTCCACTGTAATCAAGATGGGCATATTAGGCGTTTTTGCCCGCAGCTAGGGGGATTTGGAAACGCAGGACATGGGGGACAACAACCACAATCATCTCAAGGGAAACTAGTTGGGCAAGGAAATCAGCATCAGGGAAACCCTAACCACCAGAAGCTAGGTTGGAACCCACAACAACACCAGCGCCAGTTTCAGAACCAGGGAAGGAGGAAAGGACTGGAGGGTCAGAATCAGCCAGTCGGGGGACGAGTGTTTACACTACAGGGTGAGGAAGAAGCATACGACCCTGCGGTCATCCAAGGTAACCTTATTCTTTTCAGCACTTGTGTACGAGCATTATTTGATTCCGGTGCGTCACATTCATTTATATCTGCTTCCTGCGTTAAAATGTTAGGACTAGAAACCGAACGTTTAATGTCGTCGTTGAGAGTCACTTCACCGTTAGGGGGTCAGATTTCAGTAAGTTTGATATGCAGATCCTGTGAGATAGAAGTGTCCGATGTGCGTTTGACCTGCGACCTTCGTATTATTGAAATGGTTGATTTTGACGTAATTTTGGGAATGGATTGGTTATCCGCCCATCGTGTTGTGATTGATTGCCACCGGAAGATCGTGACAGCCTACTCTCCGGATGGACTATGTTTCCGTTTTAAGGGGGATAGACAGAATCCCGCCTCAACAGCACCACAATCGAGGTGGAAAGATAAACTATCAGGATGGCTGGCAAGCCTTATGCTTGAGGAAGAGGATCGCATGGAGTTGGGACTACCGCGGATCGTTTGTGAATACGCAGATGTATTTCCTGACGAGTTACCTGGACTACCGCCACGAAGGGAGTTGGATTTTACCATCGAGTTACAACCAGGGATTGCACCTATTTCCATGGCACCGTTTCGCATGGCACCTGCGGAACTGCGGGAACTAAAGGTTCAACTCCAAGAGTTATTAGAGAAGGGGTTTATTCGACCGAGCACGTCGCCATGGGGAGCGCCTGCACTCTTTGTCAAGAAGAAGGAAGGAACCCTTCGACTCTGTATTGACTACCGTCAGCTCAATCGAGTCAAGATAAAAAACCGCTACCCCCTCCCGAGGATAGACGATTTATTCGATCAGTTGAGAGGATCAACTTGCTTCTCGAAAATTGATTTGCGCTCGGGATACCATCAGCTGCGTGTCCGAGATAGTGACATCGAAAAGACTGCGTTCAGAACTCGCTACGGACATTATGAGTTTGTTGTAATGCCGTTTGGATTGACCAACGCGCCTGCCGTATTTATGTGCTTGATGAATAAGATCTTCACGCCATACCTCGATCGATTTGTTGTGGTGTTCATCGATGACATATTGGTATATTCGCCGTCGGAACAAGACCACGAGGAGCACCTAAGGGTAGTTCTACAGGTGTTAAGGGAGAACCAGTTATATGCTAAGGCAACTAAATGTGAATTCTGGATGAAAGAGGTGAAATTCCTTGGTCATGTTGTGTCAGAAAAAGGAATTTCGGTGGACAGAAGTAAGGTGGAAGCAGTCATGGATTGGAAGCAACCGAAAACGGTATTCGAGGTCCGAAGTTTCCTTGGGTTAGCGGGATACTACAGGAGGTTCATTCAAGACTTTTCCACGCTAGCCAAACCGATGACTAGACTGACGCAAAAGGGTGTCAAGTTTGACTGGAATGAGGCATGCGAAAAGTCATTTCAGGAGCTTAAAAGAAGATTGACTAGCGCGCCCATATTGATCGTACCGGAGAGGAATATGGGCTATGCAGTGTATTACGATGCTTCTAAAGAGGGTCTGGGTTGTGTACTGATGCAAAATGGGAAGGTTATTGCTTATGGATCACGACAGTTAAAACCGCACGAGAAGAATTACCCGACGCATGATTTGGAACTCGCTGCAGTTGTTTATGCCCTCAAGTCTTGGCGCCACTACCTCTATGGGGAGCAATTCGAGGTTTTCACAGATCATAAGAGCCTCAAGTACTTATTCACTCAGAAGGAGCTAAATCTGAGGCAAAGGAGATGGATGGAATACTTGGAGGATTATGATTTCACGTTGTCTTATCACCCAGGCAAGGCCAATGTCGTAGCAGACGATCTTAGTCGCAAGACGAGGGGACAGTTAGCAAGATTAGCTATGAAAGAATGGGAGATGGTAGCGACTCTCAATGAATTTCAATTACAACCAGCTAGTAGTGAGGGGGGAGCTTGCTTATTTGCCATAGTCGCAACACCAGCATTGCACCGAGAGATTCTTATAGTGCAGACTTTCGATCAGGAATGTGACTTTATCAGGTATCAATTGGCAACAGGAAAAGCCGCAGCAGGATGGACGATTCACGCTGACAAGAGCCTCAGATTCAAAGATCGAATTTTTGTGCCTGATGTGAATACCCTACGAGAAGCCGTTCTAAGGGAATTTCACCAATCAAACTTTGCCGTGCACCCTGGAGGGAACAAGATGTATCAAAACCTCCGTAGACTATATTGGTGGGGAGGAATCAAGAATGACGTAGCCAAGTACGTATCCACGTGTCTCACGTGTCAGCAAGTGAAGGCTGAACACCAAAAGCCAGGAGGGACCCTTCAGCCATTACCGATTCCAGGATGGAAGTGGGAGCACATCACTATGGACTTCGTGACAGGATTGCCTAGGTCAGTCAAGCAGAACACAGCTATTTGGGTAATTGTGGATCGACTAACCCAAATCTGCTCATTTCTTACCCGTTCGTATGACTGATACCATGGAATCTTTCAGTAGACTCTACATCAACGAAATCATTCGATTGCACGGAGTGCCAGTATCTATAGTTTCTGATCAAGACCCCCGTTTCACCTCTAACTTTTGGGGAAGTTTGCAAAAAGCATTGGGAACAGATATTCGCTTGAGTACGGCTTTTCACCCTCAAACCGATGGACAATCTGAGAGGACGATTCAAACCTTGGAAGACATGCTCCGAGCTTGTGTGTTGGATTTTAAGGGAAGTTGGGAAAGACATCTACCGCTAGTGGAGTTCGCCTATAACAACAGTTACCAAGCTAGCATCGGGATGGCCCCCTATGAAGCACTATACGGACGACCATGTCGATCGCCTATCTGTTGGACCGAAGTTAGAGAAGACGCTCTACTTGGACCTGAGCTAGTCCGAGAAACTACTGAGAAGGTAAAGGTGATTAGAGAGCGACTCTTGACTGCACAAAACAGGCAAAAGAGTTATGCTGACAAGAGGACGAGGCCTTTGACATTTAACGTGGGAGATCACGTGTTCCTAAAAATCAAGCCACGAAGGGGAATCATTCGATTTGGCAAGAAAGGGAAGTTATCGCCTCGCTACATTGGGCCTTTCGAAATCTTGGAAAGAATTGGAGAGGTACCCTATCGCCTAGCTTTACCGCCTCAGATCGCTAAAGTTTACAACGTCTTCCACGTTTCTATGCTCCGGAGATACATGGCTCATCCCACTCATGTGCTTAATTGGGAGGAAGTCACACTGGATGAGGATACGACTTTTGAGGAGCAGCCGGTGGAAATTCAGGATCATGGAGAAAAGGTTACCCGAGGGCGAACAATCAAACTAGTAAGGGTTTTATGGCGACACCGCGGACTGGAGGAGTCAACTTGGGAACGCGAGGATGCAATGAGAGCCAACTATCCGCAATTGTTTCAAACCGAAGGTACGTCTTAATTTCGAGGACGAAATTGTCTTAAGGGAGATAGGTTGTAAAGACCCGATATTTTTTTAAATAAATAGTACTAATTATAAATAAATAAATAAATAAAATCAATTATCGTGTTCGAAAAATTATTTATGTCGTCACACCAATTTTATTTCCGTAATCGATCATGTGCGCGCGTACCCGACGAGTATTTTTCCTTGTGTGTGTTGATCCGGAACAAACCCTTCCCCACCCCTTTTGTTTATTTTTTTTTTCTTTCGGCTGAAAAGAGGAGAGGGCAAAATCCCCATTTTCCTCCTTGAACCACTCTCTACTCGACAACACATTTTCACCTATGGGTTTTTAACCCCCATGCAAACCCATCCCATTTGAATATTCTCCTCATCCCTGTTTCTTTTTTTTTGTTCTTCAACAACTTACACATTTCGGCAGAGAGAGAGAGAGGAAGAGAAAGGCAGCCATAGCCACCTCTCGACCACCCACCACTGTGGACCGCACCACCCATCACCATCTCCTCCTCTTTTCCCCACGCACCAGCCGGGTACCACCAACACTACCACTTTTTGACCGAGCTCCGCCACCGCTCCGACCGCTACCGAATCACTCCGTAAACCGTTTCGCCGGACGAGAGGTGGTTCGGAACTCACCTCCCTACGTATATCACGTTTCTATAATGATTTTAGCATTACGGTGTGATAATAATCGAACACGACGTCACCGGTCGAAATCCGGCCGTAATCCCCTGTTTTGCCGATTTCCCGTAGCCACTGTTTCTTCTTTTAAATTTTCTTTGGATTAATTATAGCTTGGCGCCTTGTGTTTGAATAATTTTTAAAACCACCCTAAAGATTATGAAATGTTCTCATAGGTCCCTAAGTTAAATAGTTTCAGTTTGATGTTAGTTTGATCGCATGATTAATATAATTGCATGATTAAGGGGCTGTTTGATAAAACTGAAAACTGAAACTGAAAGCTGAAAAATTAAGTACTGAAAACTGAATGCTGAAATTTTTAAGCTGAAAAGCTGTTTGATAAATATATTAAGTACTGAATTAAAAAAATAATGAATTAATTTTGTTCTAATTCTATCTTAATTTACTAACGGTCACAATATACTTTTGGTAATGGTGGTGGAGTGGTGGAGGTAGTAGGAGTGCTGGTAGTGGTAGTGGTGGTGGTGTAGTGATGGTGGTGGTGGTGGAGTGGCAGTGGTGGTGATGGTGGTGGAGTGGTGGAGGCGGTGGTAGGAGCGGTGGTGTAATGATGGTAGTGGTGGAGTGGTGGTGGTGGTGGTGGTGGAGTGGTGGAGGTGGTGGTGGTGGTGGTGGTAGTGGAGGAAGTGGTGGTGGTGGTGGTGTAGTGATGGTAGTGGTGGGGGAGTGGCAGCGGTGGTGATGGTGGTGGAGTGGTGGAGCGGTGGTGGTGGTGGTGGTGGTGGTGGTGGTGGTGTAGTGATGGTAGTGGTGGAGTTGTGGTGAAGTTGTGGTGGTGGTGAAGTGGTGGAGCTGGTGGTGGTGATGTGGTGGTGGTGGTGATGGTGGTAATGGAGGAAGTGGTGGTGGTGGAGTTGGTGGTGGTGATGTGATGGTGGTGGTGGTAGTGGAGGGAGTGGTGGTGGTGGTGATGTGGTGGAGGAGTGGTGGTAGTGGAGGTGGTGGTGGTGGAGTGGTGGAGGTGTTGGTGGAAGTAGTTGTGGTGGTGATATGACGGTTGAATGTAAGTACACAAAAATTCAGCCAGAATTAAGTAGCTCAAAGCTACTTAATTTTTTTCAACTTTTTAGCCTATATTTTAAGTGGTACTTAATTTGTTAAGTAATATGAAATGTGGTTATCAAACCTACTGAATCACTTATTACTTAATTGATTCAGTATTAAGTGCTGAATTTAAGTTATCAAACAAGCCCTAATTCTATGGCATGACAAATTTTATCGCACGAGTAGTCTTACCGCATGATTTGTTAACATCGTAAAATTAATTATTGTTAGCTTGTTAGCAGGATTCGTAAAAATGTTTAATTGTGAAATGTTGATTGTAATGATAGCATGGACAAATAGGATCCCGGGGTTGGTTGCGATGTGTGGATTTAACTTGTTAGACGTGAAAAGTAGGATTAATGGAAAAGATAATAAAGTGAGAGACTGAGATTTGGATTCCGGGATTGGAACCCGTGGTGATGTATGGATTGGAGAATGATTGGTGGTAAATTTGTAAATTGTTGGTTTACGAAACCCTGGGTACGGCATGGTGGTGGTCGGCTCTCGGATGTTGGGACGGGTCATAAGGGAGGCATTGTGCTTGTGTCACAACCCGGGCTCGAATGTGCTCGCGTGCGCATCCGGTGAAGTTTTATCCGAACTTATGGTCGCGGATGGGATACCGGGTATATAACTTAGGTATCTTTCATCCGGATCTGGAAAAGGAGAGTCGGACCACACCAGTGATTGTACCAGAGGTTATGGGTAGGAGCGGATCTGTGGATAAGATCCGAGATTTCACTTAAGCTAAAGATTAGTAATGATATAATGGATTTGTTCTCTTTTGATGTTATTCTTATTGCATTCCTATTATATATCCTATTGCTTGTAAATTATGGGTTCGGGTGGGTTTTGGCTATTGAGCGTCATTGCTCACGGTACTATGTTGCCCTGGTAACTCGAACGCCAGGTACCGAAGACGGAACGGAAGTGCCGTTCGAGCATTCCGACTTCAATCCCACTACGGACGGAGGCGAGGAAACCTGTTTGCCGTACGCTTAGATGCTCTGTTAGAAGATTGATCCTTGATTTTGAAAGCTTAAATGTTTAAATTTGGAAAGTGTAATATTTTGACTTGTTCAAAAACTTTAAAATTTAATTCGATATGGTTGTAATATTGTGACGTATACTTTTGGAACGTCTGACGTAGTAAATCAGATTTATCTTTTGAGAAATTTGTCTTTTAGTATTTCTTTAACGTTTCTGAATTTCGGGGCGTTACAACTTGGTATCAAAGCCTAGGTTTAACGACAATCGCGAGGACGTGAGTAATGGGTAGAAGTAAGCTCGGGGATATTTTGTATTGGTAGCTAAGCATACCATATATTCACTATCACCATGATTATTCCAAACTATCAATTTCTTAGAATATTTTACTAATAAAACTTAAATTTTTAAAATGTAGGATGTCGAGCCATTCATCAACATCAAAGTCGGAATCGGACGACCTGAGCTTCGACACCTATGGACGATGGAGACAGAGAGGACGTCATATCATTTCTCGAGATGGGCGCCAGCTTCAGGGAAGACTCAAATGGCAGGCGGAGAAAAGCATCATGTGGGATATCAAGAAGGTGCACGAGGACTCCCCGAATTGCTCCTTGGAGAAGCAGAAACTGCTGGTGGACTATCACCTCAAGAACCACGGCCTGAAGTACAAGGAAGCTCGAAAGATTATTGCCAACGATGAACAGTACGAGCGCCTGAGGGCAGAGGCTTTAGCTCAGCCTTATGTGTCTTATAGACCACCGTCACCGGAAAGCGTACATTCAATTACAACACGAGACTTAGTTTATTATTAAGTATGGTTTTCTAAACCGGATAGAGCTAAAATTTTACGTGAATGATGTGATTAACAAGCACAACGAAATCAACAGTCTCGATCGTCATGATTGTGTCTTGGTCATGTGGCTACCATACATTCAACTATAGCTCAATACTAAGTTAATTACTAATAAGTTGAACATATAGATTCTAAATGTCATTGAAGAGTCTATTATTATAACGTTCGATCTAAACCATTAAGATTTCACATCTTACCAATTCAATTAGTGTCACCCAAATTGGAGATCATTGAATATCGGAAACCACGTGTTCGGAAGACATTAAGTACTTTTGGAAGAATTTAAGTCTGATAATGTACCACTTGAACACTACCCGAGGTATTTTTTCGCGATCGGAACTGTCTATCTTTTAAATATGATAAAGTAGAATCAGTAGATCATTCATGCCACGGATCAAATTTATCGAACACCCATAACCGCCTCATCGGAATAGTTTATTCACGCAAAAAAGTTTTGACTCATATATTTTTCTATACAAAAGTTTTTCAATGAGGTAGTCGCGTGTGTCCGATCAATTTGAACTTTTGTGTGGAGATTCAATTTGACGAATTCTACAAGATGAATGGTTCGGATAATTGAGTAAAGGGTGTGATGTGTCGAACTATGCACTGCAATGTTCGGGTGTAGAATATCTATCCTTTTGCAAATGTTTTGGCCGACATCTAATTACTAATGGGTGGGATCGGGAAAAAAAAAATTGATGAAAAGGAATAGGCTTGGTCCAGTGTTTGCTCGGGGGAATTTTTTGTCTTTGCCGAAAAAATAAGTTAAGTTTGGCAAGGAATTGTTTCCTCGCAAACTACGGAAAATTGGTGAGGAAATTGTTTTGCGGCATTTAAAAGTGCCTCGTTAACTATTTGACGAGGCAGTTTTGTAAAAATGCCTTTTAAAAAGTGCCAAAAATTCCCTAGCTAAATTTTTAAAAAATTGTCGATTACAAAAACGTCGTAGTTTTATATCTCCAAGCAAGTGCCCTATTAAATTTAGCTTTTCGAGGCACTTTAAACCACCCTATTAAATTACCATAAAAAAAATTAAATATGTTAAATTTGGGATCAATGCTGATTGCCGCAAAAGGGGAATCAAATGAGGCATTTTAGAAGATGGTGCCGCATTAATAACTTGATAAGGCATTTTTCCAAAAATGCCATTTCAAAAGTGCCCCTAAATCCCCATTTTGTTGTAGTGACTCGAGTCTGGTTTTGTTTTTGTGTGAATTCCACACGATTAATATATATATAGACAAACAAGAATGACTTCATATTCACGTTTCAGAAATTGCTAAAAAAAGGTCTTCAATTAAGCAACTCAAAAAAAAGAAAAAGAAAAAAGAGAGAGATTAATAATCATATGTATGAGGAAAGCAAACACAATTGCAACAAGAAAGCAAACCTGCAGAACATATTGTTGCAGCCCCCTTTTTTCTCCACATAAGCCTTGCAATGGGGACACCTAGCCCACTTCTTCTTCTTAGCAAGTTTCAGCAACTTGATATCCTCTCTTTCTCTCTCATCCTCGTGCAGTTTCTGAAACTCCGAGCAATCAATCCCCTTATGCCACGGAACCTTGCACTGCGCGCAAAAATATCTGTTGCAGTATAGACACCCCGCCTTCGCAATAGCCTTACTTTCTCCATCGCCATCGCCATCATCATCGTCTATCATAAAGGCTGAGCAATCCTTATAAGGGCAGTAAAATTTCTTGGAGGCTACAAAGGCAGACTCACAGAGAGCACTGCCCCACTTATCAAACACCTCCGGTGGTAAAATCGCACGGCAGTACTCCGGGTCCAATACACCCTTGTTGCAATCCGGAATAGGGCAGCGGATTTGGGTAAAGTTTTGTTTGAGTTTTGAGGATACGAACTTGATCACACAATCGGAACAGTAAGAGTGAGTGCAACCCACCATTGCGAATGACTCCGAGTAGGGTTTTGTCTCGATGCAGATTTTGCAGACGAAGGTTTTCTTTTTTGAACGACGAAGCTTTTTTTTTTTTTTTCCCCCAGACGAAGGTATAATGGTGGTGGAAGGGGAGTTACAAGACTCGCCCATTCCCACTCGGGTTTTCTTGCCGGAAGGTGATGATAAAGGAATTGAAACTTCATCATGGTGGTCGTAAGCATCACGGTCGATGATGGTTCTCTTTTTCCGACGGCGGGTTTGGGGAAGGTGAGACGCCATTATCGTCTCTTGGAGCTCTCTATTCTCGTTGGCAAGCTCGATTGTCTCTGCGCGGTTGATGCGCATTGTCTTTTTATGACAGTGGTTTTGGTTTTGAATTTGATTTGGGTGTGGAAGCGGCCTTGTTCATGTCTATTGCGTTTATACGTTGTTCTTCAATGTTTTGACAATTTGCATGGCTTGGTGGTGGCTTGGGTGAGGAGAGTATATATGTATCGTAGGGTTTTGAGATTCTTTTTTTCCGGTATATAGGGTTTTAGATTCTTGGCCTCTTCATTGCCTTGTTTCGGCAAAATTATGATTGTTGCCATGATTTGGAATTCTTGAAAGTTTGTTATTGTGCCCTTAAATGACGGTAACTTGTAATTAGATGACATGATTTATTTAGTCCATTGGAATTTATTGTATCCCCGGTAAAAAATGGGTTAATTCAACTATAAAATTCTATTTCGAAATTAGTAATTCATTACTTCTCTTTCATTTTCATATTCGAGTATAAAATTAGTGAGAGAGATGATTGAAAGCGCAAGTGCACGACCCTACTGATTCACTGAAGGATTATGTGACTATTGAAGGTTGACCAATCATTAAGCGTAGTCACTTTGAATTTTGTGTCTGCCTTTCACCCTTTTCAACTAATTGGTTCTCAGGAATTAGAATGAATCATGAAAGGTCTATATTCGATTTCACTAAGCAAAATAATTCTTTTTCAAGAACTTGATAACTTAAGGAAAAAGAAGAAGATGCCCAAGTGAAAGAGATATGCATCAAGATGACACATATTGCACCAATGAAAGCGATGTGTGGAACTAAAAGGGAGCCTGATTTTGTCCAACCATCTAAAAAGTAGGTGTACATTACCCACTTTCTTATTGGTTACTATTAACAACATAGATCCCACTATTATCTTAAAAAGAGAGAAATAAAACTAAATTTGTTGGCTATTCTGCTATTGATTGGAGAGGAAATTTAGATGAAAGGAAAAGTACTTCGGGCTTTGCCTTTTTTTTTTATACAAATGTCGTTTTTACTTAGTCTTCTAAGAAGCAACCCATTGTTATTTTGTCCACTTGTGAAGCGAAGTATGTGGCCGCTAACTCTGCTGTTTGTCATGCTCTTAGGTTGAGAAATTTGTTGGAGGACTTGGGATATCCACAAGTAAATCTCACGAAGGCACATGCATATTGATAATAGATCGCCAATCTCCTTGGCAAAGAATCTAGCATTTCATGAAAGGAGCAATCATATTGACACTCATTTCCACTTCATCTGGGAGCATGTGAAGCAAAAGGAAGTGGAGATTGAAGTTGTCGATATTTTCACAAAGCGTATGATCAAGTTGCCTATATTTTCACAAAGCTTTTGAAGCATGACGTGTTTGGGAGATTGAAGTTGATGCTTCGCATGAAGACTTTTGGAGATTGGTTTTAAGGGAGGATATGAGAAATTTTTAAACCCAATTTGGGTATTTTGATTGTCTTACTTTTTGGGGGCATTGTTGTAATTTCTTTATATCTTTTATACTTAGTAAGTAATATGTGAAGTGCGTGTCTTGAAACTTGTACCGAAATATTTATATCATTGTAAAAAATTTAAAAGGGGGTCTTTGTTCTTTGTAAGAAGTAGAAAACTGTTGGGGTGCTTAGTTAGATTTTGAATGAAATTGGACAAGAGAAGTAGGTTGTAAAAAAAGGAAGGGATGATTGATGTAATTGTACAAAGGAGTCAAAGACTTTATAGAAGTGCTTTTCATTACTTCACAAAAATGAGTACAACTTAGCTCTATTTATAGAGCCCTAGCTTTTCCCATTTCTAGAATAGTCTAATTAAAATTCATGTGCTCAATTACAAAATATCTCTCATGCTTTTTCTAGAATTATCTAGTCATACTCATGTGCATAAATACAAATATCTTCTAATGTAATTATTACTTCTATACACTTTTAATTATTTTAAACTTAGATATTTAAATACTTATTCTACATTATTCTAGAAGATTACAAATTACTTTTTCTAACAAAAATGCTGTAAGAAGAAAAAGAAGAAGGAAAAAGCGGGTCTTCGTCTATCCCTATGTTTCAATATTTAAAAGTGAAGAAAAAGGCTATGTAAAGCTTAAATCAGATCTGGTTCTGCTGCGTTTCTGCTGTGTTGTTGCGCACTTTGAAGACTGTTTGAGGTTCGACTATTTGTGTGCCGTTTTGCGCCCTTGTTTTTACCCTAACAGTTTGCTTGTAAGAGAATAAGCATCCACACCTGTGAGAAATGTGCAAAAGAGACAAACCACCAACCGATTAAATAGATAGCAAGCGTTAGAAAAGTATAATGAACTGTAGACACCCTAATCTGGGCTTTCAGATTAGTTTACTTACAGTTTCTGATTCTCCAATGATGAAACGGATCAAGAACACCCCGGAAATGTCGAGTGTTTGAGCTTTGAGTGTTTGTAAAACCCTTGAACCTAACTTAATCTTAAGCCACTTTAAAAAGCCAAAAACCCTACTGACATGCGTTGGTTGAGAACCAGTGCACACGGATCAAGCTGCCAGATGTGGTCAACAGTCAAAGCTTGACCGTTGACCCACACGCGGGTTGGTTTGGCATGCGTGCGCTAGTATGGCACCAGCGCGCGCAGGTCAAACGGATAGGTGGTGGTCAACAGTCAAAACTTGACCGTTGACCCATGTGCGCCAAGGCGCAACCCGAGCGTGCCAGAGTGCCACTAGTGCGTGCCGTTCAAAACCTGTTCCCATCACTTTTATGGGTTGGTAAGCTTAACCACCAAGCAACCTCCGCCAGGCCTCGTGGACTGATTGAGCTCATTTCTTTGCACCATATCTACTGCCATCCCTCTCTATATATACCCTCATATTTCATCCATTTCAAGGGTTACCAAAAATATAACTCTAGCAAGGGGTTACAACATTTAATAAGCCCTAATCCTCAAGAACGACATTGCTTGTTCTTCCATCTCAACATTTTCAAACACCTTAAATCCTATTTTCAACCCCAAACCTTAAAACTCAAGTACTCTTTCAAACTCATTTTAGGTATAACTTACCTACTGTTTTCTGTTCTGATCCCTGAGGGGGACTGGCAGGGTCAAGAATGGTAATTAATTTTCAGTTCTGACCCTAAAACTGACAAGGTTTCAAAAACCGTCCTAGTAGGAACCAACGCGCGTTGGTCCCATTCTCGTGCGTGCCACTCTATGGCTGCACGGGCAGGATTGTGTGGGGATTGATTTCCTACTGTTTTCTGCATTTCCTTGTATACAGATCACTGTTAAGCATATAAATAACCAGTTTACTGATTTCCTTTGTTAGAAATGCTAGTTGTATTTCAATATGCATATCTAGTGCTGTGGAGTACCCTTAGGATCATTCTAGATATGTTCTAGGACCCAAAAACATATAAACAAAACACTGGTTAAATGGTATGACCCGCGCACTGGAGCGCAACACGCACGTGCCGGAGTGCCATATGCGCGCGCTAGTCTGTCTCTGACCAGTGAGTGGCCTTGCACGGGTAACTTGGCCTTAGGCCGTTATTTTGTCCCCACACTATTTATGGAGTGTTTTGTTCATTTGTAGGGCTTTTCAGCCATTAAATTGTATATTATAACTGTTTGATTTGTCTTGGGTGTGTACTGGTCCTTCTAGAGCCCAAAGGAGTATAAAAATAGAGCCTATAAGAAAGGCACATCCGCGTGCGCGTGTTGCATTTCAGCGTGCGCAGGTTGGAACTGCGTGCAGTGGCTTTGGTCAGTGCAAGCAAGTTCTTTCTTGCGCATGTCAAATTTGGAACAGTGCACTGAGTTTGCTCTTCTAAATAGAACCTGATTTTATCCTATTTACTGCTTTCGCATCCATGCTATTCTATCACATCCTGCAAAATATTACAACTTCAATGATGAGCACCCGATTATGCAAATAGAGGGTGCGCTAGTTATTTAGTTTTAGTTTATTTTATCGCTTAAACTTAGTTGTTTTGATTGCTTTCTGCTCGCTAGGTGTAAAATTTTAAGACTCGATGGCTAAGGCAAGGTAACCCGACGGCTCGCTAAGGCCAGACATGGCCAAGGTAGAGAGCAAGACCAAGAGCTGGAGATAACTGATTCGGCATCGGTAGGACATGACAGGAGCCATCGGTATCGAAGTGATCAAGCACAAGAGTATAAGTTTCTCGGCATCGGTAGGAGACTATTTACTCCATCGGTACCAAGGGGCTTTCATGGGATCAGTTCAACTTAAGTGGCTCGGCATCGATGGACCATTCCAACTTTAATCGGCACCGAGCAATCCACGCCCAACTCCTAACTGCCTCGGCATCGATTGGAAGGAATTCTTTCCATCGGCACCGAGGCCATTAGCACAGCACCTTAAGGCCTTCGCAATCGATGCCGAGAGTCTCGGAGGGTAATTTTGAAGCATCTCTTGAAGAATATCCTGGGGGTACCTTGGAAGTAGAATAGATTTTGATTGCATCATTTTTAGATCTAGATCTAGATTTTGGAATTGTTCATGGTTGTTCTTTAATTTTCCAGCTTTAAATCTTTATTTTTCTGTCTTAATTAGTTAGTTTTTGTTACTTTCGTCTTCATTAAAGTTGTAGCAAATCCTTCGATCTATCGTTTAATCTAATTTTCTTCTAGCTTTGTTATTTCAATTATGCTAAGTAGATTTTTGCTTACTCTTATCTCAATAGATATATGTGAGTAGTTTTCCAAGGTTAGGTCATGGGGTGATTAGCACCTCATGACTCGAGCAAAAATTACATCTTTTTTCACCAATAAAGTTTGAATTTTTGGTTCGATCATCGATGTGGGGTTCGGGTTTATTTGTCAAATCGCTTAGGTGTTAATCTCCTTGATCATGTGTAGGTAAGAGTATCGCCTACTTACCACACATGATGCTTGGAGCTCTGTCGCACGAGGCATTTGCTAAATAAATTCTAGAGTTAGCTTGGTAATCGAACCATCATTTTCCGGTTTGGAAATCTTAATGAGTATCTTAAACCGTGTAATTGGGTGAAAAATGTAATTCAACTCGAGTCATGGGTGTTAGTAATTCCTAGACCTAACCTCCTTTTATCTTAGTTTATTTGCTTTTTAATTTAGCCCTTTTTACTTTCCACCGCAAATGTAAAACCAAGTTAGCTGTCTAAAAGCTGAAAACCCGTGCTTACATCTACAAATCCAGCAAAGCCATATTAATTATTCTCGTGGGTACGATCCCGGTCTTCCGGATTATTATGCTTCAATTGGACGTTTATACCCTACGCTTGGGGTGATCTCATTTGATATAGCGACGAATGAAGCATTTAATCCCCATTAAACTATTCCCCCGGCCTAAATAGCTAAAGCATTGATTAATTAAATAGAATCGCAAATATTTTCGCAAATGCCTAAGTAGAGATCGATCTCCGGATTGGGCGAGAGGGGTGCCTTAAAATCTTTTCCTCTCGTAACCTAGCTCCCGAACCCAGATATGGTTATAACGACTGGTTCCTTCACTCTTTCAAATCAAATAGCGCGGCAAGTGCTTCGAAATATGGTTTCTTGAATGTCGGACCTTCAAAACCCAAGTGGCGACTGTATTCCGAGCGCTTGCCATCCGTGCTCGCGCTCCCTCGATTATGGGCCCTGCTTTGGAAATGAACGAAATCCTTCCTAAGGGCATGCTGCCCACATGAACCAACATTATCGATCGTCAATTAATGGAAGTTAGGCAAAGTTAAGAGTAACTAAAACAACACCAAGAATAGAAAGCTTTATTTATAGGAGTATTAACCAAACATCCTGTATACGTCTGATTAAGTACCAAATTGAATATAAACCCTATGGTTGTGTTTGGTGAAGGTTTTGACTTTTGAAAGAAAGATTTATTATAATAATAAGTGGAAAGAAATAGAGAGAGGCAGCTAGATTGAAGAGAAAATTTATTGAAAACTGTGCTGAGAGATAGGCTTAGGGTTTGGAACCCCAAGTGAACAAAGAAAAGTGGCAGCTGGATTGTTCGCGTAGAAACAAAAAACTTTGAGTAAACATCACCCCAGGCCAAGGCATGGAATTGCGTCAACTCCCAAGTGTGTATACACCATGTAAACATGTGATTCAGGTGCATGCTCAGCCGCTCTGGGCATGGAATAACTTCAAAAAAAAGTCATAGTCAATCTATTTTGCCTAAAGTTGATGTCTTTCTTATAGAGAGAGTGCATTACTTAAAAATTCTTGGCAAGTATTTTACTTATTATGGGACAATTATACTATTTTCTTTGGCCAAGAACCACATGTTCAAAAGATCGTGGGGCAAAATTACCAAAAATGTCTGAAAACATATGTATTCTCTGGTGACTTGTGGGTTTCCAACTCAGTGGTGTCAATAAACCCCCCTTCCTATACATAAATGGAAAAAATACATATAAGCGGAGAAAGGGGTAAATAATGTCCAAGTGATGGAGAAGTTTTTTTCGAAATTGCATAAATATGGAATGGAGGAAAAAAAATTCTCCATACATGAAACGGAGGAAAAAATATTCCCCATACATGGAGTCCGAATCTGGGTCTCCTAAGTTGCCCCCTCTATGGACCTAAGTTGCCCATTCTATGAATCTAAGTTGCCCCTTCTATGAACTTCCTGGGTATTCAATTTCTTGAGTATTTCTTCAATATCCTTACAATTTTTATTATTTTTTGAGAAATTTGGAATCTTGGTTACTTGTAGATTTGTATGAAACGGACCAACTGAAATTTTCCATGCATGAAATGGAGGAAAAAAAATTTCCAAAACATGAAATCGATTTGTAGTCAAATATGAATTTGAACCTAAGTTGCCCCTTTTATGAATTTAAGTTGTCTATTCTATGGACCTGAGTTGTCCCTTCTATGAACCTGAGTTGTCTATTCTATGAACTTTCTGAGTATTTAATTTTTTGAGCATTTCTTCAATTTCCTTACCATTTCTTTTATTTTTTGAGAAATTTGAGATCTAGGTTACTTGCAGATTTGAGTTTTTAAGTATTTTGAGATTAATTTATTTTGGGTAATTTTTTAGAAAGAAAAATTATAGAGAAAATAAGATGTATGTTTTCTAGCATCCACTTTTATATTTTTGCTTTTAGATTCTAGGAATTGCCACTTGAAATTTATTGTTTGGTTTTACTTGAAAATGTGAAGAAGTTATGCTACTAGCTAATTAAGAGACAACTTAGATTCATAGAAGGGACAACTTCGGTCCATAGAAGTGGCAACTTAAATTCATAGAAGGCGCAACTTAGGTTTAAACTCAGATTTGACTACAAACCGACTTCATGTTTTGGAAATTTTTTTTTCCTCCGATTCATGCATGGAGAATTTCAGTTGGT
Source organism: Rhododendron ovatum (assembly GCA_019656835.1). Lineage (NCBI taxonomy): Eukaryota > Viridiplantae > Streptophyta > Magnoliopsida > Ericales > Ericaceae > Rhododendron > Rhododendron ovatum. The sequence goes on from CM033796.1 coordinate 19,570,695, forward strand.
CCATTTCATGTAAATCTTCAAATAACCCAGATTCCAAATTTCTCAAAAAATAATAGAAATAGTAAGGAGATTGAAGAAATGCTCAAGAAATTGAATACCCAGGAAATTCATGGAAGGGACAACTTAAGTTCATAAACGGAGCAACTTAGGAGGGGCAATTTAAATTCATAGAAGGGGCAACTTAGGAAACCCAGATTCGGACTCTATGTATGGGGAATATTTTTTCCTCCGTTTCATGTATGAGAAATTTTTTTTCCTCTGTTCCATATTTATGCAATTTCAAAAAAATCTCTCCATTACTTGGGCATTATTTACCCCTTTCTCCACTGATATGCAATTTCCCCTACATAAATCCGTCCATGACTAGGGGTGGAGCTATGTTGGGGTCTGGGGGCCCCCAGCCAACCCAGCCCTGATTCTCCAAGCGTTCGAGTTTTAAAATTTTATTATATATATATGATTTTGCATATTATTGATAATCAGTCATGTATAGCTAATTATAATATTAATAATTTTGATTTAATTTGATAAAAAATAAGCACGTGATATTTGAAGTAGCCTAAAAAATATAATAATAATTGTTATATTTTAACTGCATTATGCTAGAATTATTTTAATATACAAATAAACCTTATCATAGTAATAAATATACGTTTTGATAATAAATATATCTCTATTAAACCGGTTTCACCCGAAATCAATATCCTGGCTATGCCGATGTCCAGAGATCTCGTCTCCCATTAAATCTTGATTGCGCTCCCATTAAGTCTTGGTGGCAAGCCTACAAGAACACTCAACTTCCAAAAATCTTTTGCCAATTTTCCTTTTTCAACAAGATTCCTTCCGGCATGAATAAATCCTTAATTTGGTTTCCTTTACCAAGTCAATAAGCATAAGCCATCGATAACAATACTAAACATTTTATTAATCCTTGAAACAAAATATAGAATCAAAGATTGAAGGGAAATGAATAAAAGACATCATAACTAAAGAACGAGAATTAAGTTATTCACGGAAGTGGCTCAATTTCGGCTATTCAAAATTGTTTTGAACAATTCGGATTAAAAACAATCTATTACCGGTAATACTCTATTTTACCGGTAATAAATTATTTTAATCCGGAGCCGAGATTGAGCTCCATACTAACGAGCTCCGTTAATAAGTTATTCTCAGAAGCCATCTCAACTAGGTTGGCGCAAAAGCTTTGGACAACCAATGCCAACCAAACCCTGGAAGAATAGGCGCTGGCAACCGAAAGAAAGAGAAAGATACATAGATGTATAAAGAAAATAATCTCCAAACAGGTACATCGAAAACCTTTGAGATCCCATATTGATTACAAAGCAGAACCAATCTCAAGTACGTGAGCCAAGAGAGTACGCTTTAGCCCTTAACCTATCGCAACAAGTGTGCAGCAGTTGACTTGATCAACTCATCACGTACAGAATTGCAGCAGTAATTTCCATTACATAATCCTAGTGTTTGTCTTCAATAACAGATTTGCAGACTTCATAATTTAGAAAACAGAACTTGAGAGACAAGTTTACAATTGAATCCTCCGAATATCCGCAGCCACATGCAAGATTAGCATCCACAAGAATACTAGTACATAGATAAACAAGAATGACTTGATATTTGCATTTCAGAAATTGCAAAAAGATCATTCAATTAACCAACAAAAAAAGAAAAAGAAAAGAAACTAATATGATGAGGAAAACAAACACAATTGCAAGAAGAAAGCAAACCTGCATTTCAAAGTGTTGCAGCCCCCGTTTTTCTGGATATAAGCCTTGCACTGGGGACACCTCGGCCATTTCTTCTTCTTAGCAAGATTCATCAACATGATATCCTCTCTTTCTCTCTCATCCTCGTGCAGTTTCTGAAACTCCGAGCAGTCAATCCCCTGATGCCACAGAACCTAGCACTGCGCGCAAAAATATCTGTTGCAGTATGGACACTCCACCTGTGCAATAGCCTCACCTTCCCCATCAACATCGTCTATCATAAAGGCTGAGCAATCCTTATAAGGGCAATAAAATTTCTTGGAGGCTACAAAGGCAGACTCACGGAGAGCGCTGCCCCACTTATCAAACAACTCCGGTGGTAAAATCGCACGGCAGTGCTCCGGGTCCAATACACCCTTGTTGCAATCCGTAATAGGGCAGCAGATTTGGGTAATGTTTTGGTCGAGTTTTGAGGATACGTACTTGGTCACACAATCGGAACAGTAAGAGTGAGTGCAACCCATTATTGCAAATGACTCCGACTAGAGTTTAGTCTCCATGTACATTTCGCAGATGAACATAACGGCTGTGGAAGGGGAGTTAGAAGACTCGCCAATTTCTACTCGGGTTTTCTTGCAGGAAGGTGATGAATAAAGGAATCGAACTTCATCATGGACGTCGTAAGCATCAAGGTCAACGATGGTTCTCTTTTTCCGGGTTTTGGGAAGGTGAGATGCCATTGTCATCTCTTGGAGCTCTCTGTTATCGTCGGTTAAATCGATTATCTCGACGTGGTTGATGCCCATTGTATTTTTTGTGACTTGGTTTTGGTTTTGATTTTAATTTTGATTTGGGTGTGGAAGCGGCCTTGTTCATGTCGTTTATATGTTCTTCTTCAGTGTTTTGATTCTTTTGACAATGCGTGGCTTGATGGTGGCTTGGGTTAATTAGGAGGGTATAGAAGGGTTTTGAGATTCATTTTTTTCGGTATAGGGTTTTAGATTCTTGTCCACTTCTATGGTTTGGGTTAGGAAAGTATAGAAGGTCTATATTTGATCCGACGTCTAAGCAAAATAATTTCATTTACAAGAATTTGATAAGTTCAAAAAAAAAAAAAAAAATGAAGCAGCCCAAGTAAAAGAGATATGCATCAAGATGACACATATTGTACCAATGAAAGGGGTGTGCGAACATGAAGGAGGTATTTTGTTCAACCACCTAAAAAGCGAGTGTGGATTACCAATTTTTTTATTGGTTACTATTAAAAACATAAATCACACTATTTTATCATAAAAATAGAGAAATATAATAAAACTAAAAATCTAAGATTTAGATTACCCATTTTTTTATTAGTTACTATTAACAACATAGATCACACTATTATCATAAAAAGAGAGAAATATAATAAAACTAAAAATCTAAGATTTACTTAATTAATTACTTTTGATTGGAATCGATACATCTTCCAACTCTTAAAAGAGATAAAATTGCACTCTCAAATCTATTGAAAATGTTGAAACCAAACACGACGTACCAAAAGTAAGTACGTAGAATACTAGGAGTATTCCAGAACTCGATCTTTTATTTTATCTTCAAGGAGTATTATACAGCATCATTTAGTCTCTGTTTGGAACTCAGGGAAAAGAAAGGAAAATGAAAGAATTTTTCCTCCTATTGTTTGGTTGTAAAGAAGGAGAGAAGAAAATAAAAATTTTGAGTGTAGTGAACAATAAATTTTTTCTCCTATTTTTCTCTCATTTTCCTTCTCTTTTATTTCCCTTTCCTTTCTTTTCCTTTCCATAAGTTCCAAACAGAGCCTAAATATTTTTTTTTTGTCTACCATACTATATTATGTGTACCCTAGGGGAACTTTATTTATTTATTTTTTCAAAAGTACAAATGTGCATCAATTGAAAGGGTTGGCTTGCTGGTTAAACCCTTCGATTTAGAGGCTTACTCAGTTCTAAGATTTTATGTACGAAAAAAATATGGTATTTGAATCGAGCACCTACACACATTGGATGCCGTTGATTCTTGCTTGGGCTCCCTCTTTTTTTTTTTATAGAATTTTTGGACAGCTTGGATCGGCCTTCCGGTAGCAGAAGTTGGCCCGGTGCGGCTGTTGATCCATTTTCGTTATGTTACCCGTCGATACCAATAGCACTACTTGAAATATGCACATTTTAGTGTCTAGCAAGGTGTGCACCTCCTAAAAAAGAACAATTTCCCTGCGCAAAGAAGGCAATGAAGGGGCCAGAAGGGGGAATTACTGGACAATTGGAGGTGGGGCAAACATTTTGCAACTCATGGACAAGTTTTCATAAAATTGCTCTAGAAATAAAAGGAAGAAAAATAATTGAGAATACATGGAAAGGGCCAAGCAAAATGTCTAATATACCCCCACACGTCCCAAACCCTAACCCCAATCAATTTGTCCTCTTTTCTCCCTTTTCAATTCCCTCCCCGCCGCCAAACCAGAGAGAGCAGTGGCTGCTTTGGCTAGGCCGTGAGAACAGCCGGAACGATGACGGAGAAGACGACGGGGACAGTGGCGTACGGAGAGTTTGAGGCCAAACCCAGATCTTTTCTTGCCTTGAACACCACCGAGTGGATTGGCGATTTGGGGCCGAAGGCTAAGCTCTGTTTGGAACCTATAGAAAAGAAAGGAAAGGAAAAGAAAAGAAAAAGGGAGGAAAATGAGAGAAAAATAGGAGGGAAAATTTCTTATTCACTGAACTTAAAACTTTTATTTTCTTATTTCTTTCTCTTCCAACCAAACAGTGAAAGGGAAATTTTTTTAATTTAATTTTCTTTTCTTTTCCTCTCCATAAGTTTCAAACAGAGCCTAAGTGAATCATCTCTTTCTCCCTGTGGTCTTGGATTAGGAGGAGGCCCATGATTTTCGAGGCATTTTCTAGGTCCAGGTTCTGGATCCTCGAGAGCACAATTCTTGTTGCTTCATATGTATTCATGTCTTTGGTTTTTGGGCGCAAGAGAAGTGGAAGAAAGCCCCCGTTTTTATTTACCACAGACCATACCTAACAGCTAGAGAGAGAGTTTGAATGAGTATCTTCTCACTCCTGTTCCTGCAAAATAAAAAAATACACGAAAAAGAAAGTAAGGGAGAAGGGGAAAAGAGAGTTGGAAAAAGGAGCAGACCCCTTTTTTTTTTCTAGTTGGGTTTCTTTGTAAAGGGGTGCCATTAGAAGTAGAAAGCAGAGGTAGAGGCAGTATTTTCCACCAAAAAGAAAGCAAAAGGAAAAGAAAAGAAAAGAGGTTGAGGTGAGAGGTCAGTCCTCTTCTTTTTTCCGAAATTTAAAGGTGGGGCTTTTGTGCACAACTGACAATGTATTTTGGTTGTAGAAATATTAATAATGCTTATGAATCTAAGTTGCACATTATATGAACTTAAGTTACTATGTATATGAATTTAAGTTGTTCTAATCTAAATTGTTCCGTGTATGAACATAAGTTGCCTCCTAAGTTACTTTGTGTATGAACATAAGTTGTCCCGTGTAAGAACCTAAATTGCTCCTTAAGTTGCCTCGTGTATGAATCTAATTTACCCCGTATATGAATCTAAATTGCACCTAATTAAAGACAAGAGGAATATGAAAGTGTAACAATTTTAGAAAAGAGATATTTTTGTCTTCAATACTATGCCTTAAAAATTATTATTTTCCTTTATATGAGTGGACAATTCTGAAAAGGGAAAATGATGGCCAAAGACGTGTTTGATAATTAATACCCGTCAAAAATATTTTTATCATTAATAAATATCCTTAACTTATCTTTGACGGATATTAATTATCAAAATACGTCATAAGTCGTGATTTTCCCTTCTGAAAAAGTAGTCAGCACTTGAGAATAAAATACCCCAAGAGCCAACTGAAATGCAATTCGCTCGGGCCAGAAACCCTTTTCGAGTAAAAAAACCCAGAATCAGAGGAGAGGAACATCCCCCTTTGTGTCATCCCAGAAGACGAATCGAAAATAAAATCCCAAATCGAACATGAACAAGGACGCTCCTCCCACCCCAAAAACCAGAATCAAGGAACCTCTTCTAGACACACCAATGGCCACCAACCGCGCAGGAACAACAATCGACATTCCCGACGACGACGACGTGTCGATACTCTGCGCAACGCCACCCGACAATGTGATCTCCGTGGAGCACTACTCCGACGACGGCCTAGACCTCCAGCTCGCGATAATGGCCTCTCTCCTCTCACAAACCCGCGGCCGTCGGAAGAAGACAGGAATCATCGACCTCGACGACCCGACGGACGACGACGACGAAGTTCAGTTCCTTTATTCATCAGATTGCTTCGAACGAACCCACTCGGTCATCGAACCCGGCGAGTCTTCTAACTCCCCTTCCACCACTGTTACTGTTACCTTCGCATGTGAAATCTGCACCGAGACCAAACACTTCTCCGAGTCATTCACCGGAATGGGTTGCTCTCATTCTTACTGTTCCGATTGCATTGTCAAGTACGTATGCTCAAAGCTTGACCAAAACATAACCCATGTCCCCTGCCCTGATTCGGGTTGCGACAAGGGTGTACTGGACCCGGACCACTGCAGTCGGATCCTTCCGCCGGATGTGTTTGATCGGTGGGGCAGTGCTCTCTGTGAGTCCGTGATTCTAACCTCGGAGAAATTTTACTGCCCTTTCAAGGATTGCTCGGCCCTTATGATTGACGACGGTGGTGGCAATGGAGGAGGAGGTGGGGGTGGGTGTGGTGAGGCTATTGCGGAGGCGGAGTGTCCCAACTGCAATCGATTGTTTTGTGCGCAGTGTAAGGTTCCGTGGCATCCGGGGATTGAGTGCTCGGAGTATCAGAAACTGAACAAGGATGAGAGAGGGAGAGAGGATATCATGTTGATGAAGCTTGCCAAGGACAAGAAGTGGACGAGGTGTCCCAAGTGCATGATATATGTTGAGAAAACCGAGGGTTGCTTGTTTATCCTCTGCAGGTTTGGTTTCTCGCTGCGAATGTGTTTGCTTTTTTCATCATATATAACCTTGTTTTCATATGTTTTGTTAATTGAAATGATGTTTTTGCGAATCTGTTTGATATGGTGAATTGTGCTTGCTTTCTGAAATGGGAATATGAAAGCCATTCTCGTTTGGCTATGTTCTACTATTGATGTAGTATGCTCTTGATTTTAGATAACATCTATTGGCACTTCATGAGGTTATAATGCACTAGAGGTGACAATTGGCTCTTGTTCCTGTACTTGGGTCTTTGTACTTGGATGCTCCTCCATGTTTTCAATCCAACATTATAGTACTCTGTTGGGATACTGAAAACTCTCGTTTTTTACATACGTACGCCGAGCAAGGCGCAGATGCATTTACAGGCGTTGGTTGGTTGAGTGCGGGCATGCCAAGACTTGTAGCGCCTAACTTCGGATGGCGATTGCCGTGAATCGTCACTTTCAACTTGTAAGGCGATTGTGTGTGACCCAAAGGGTAATGAATAATAATCACAAGGAGGTTCGTGGTTTGCCACACGGTTGTGGACTTAGAATTTCCTAGTCGTATAGGAAATGGAACGTAAATGGTAAATTTTATTATACTGGGATAATAAAGTGGTACAAGAAAATTAAAATTCAAACTACTTAAAGAAGTAAGTTCGAATGGGGTTTGAGTACGAGGTACTCGATAGTCTACTTTGCTGAAAGTAGGAAAGTGTTTTGAAGCGCTGGGCTTTGATTGGTATTGGACCTCTTTTTCTTCTTTGATTTTGCTATATATAAGGCAAAGCAGTGAGCTGGTTCAGGCCTGAATCTGAATTTCTGCTTGCACCGCAGGCCGACAAGTGTCCCATGATTTCCCTTTTGTGCTGCGTGAGTGGACAGTTATCAAAACCTAAGAGCAGTTACCAAGATCATGGGTTCATTTGATAACTACCACACTCCCTCATTTTGTGCTACTGCTTGACATGTGGCCCATTGGCTGAGTCAATAGCCTTTGAACTTAGAAGGAAAATAACTGCCTCCAGAATAAGTACTACAACAACATAATAGAACTCATCTAGTCCCCAATCATTGGGGGTATGGGCGGGGAATGATTGGAGACAGACATAACCTTTGGCAATATATGCACAAAGTGGCTGCCTCCAGAATAACCCTTAATCCATGGGCCTTGCTCTTGATCCAGATTGGCTCCATCCTCCATGGGCCATGTCTTCTATGGGCTATGTTTGGTTATTGGGCCCAAATGTAATAGAAAATCCATGGCCCAATAAACTTAACAACCAACAATCACATAACTTTGGCCCAATTTAATTAAAAAATTAATTAAATGGCCCTCCAATGTTAGTCCGAGATTTGGTGCTTAAAACGGATATAAACAGATACAAAATCGAATTTTGCCATACAATTTAAAACCAGTTTTCCGGTGATTTATGTTTGAAAGAAAAGAAAACACTCGCAAAACCAAGACAGAGAACTGAAGGGACAAATTAAAATACCAAAAGAAAATCAGACCCAAGAAAAATACTACACAAGAAGTTATGAACATGGAAAACAAAGATCACAATGAGGAGTCAGTATGCTACTGATACCCATGGCTTCGTTCTTTAATGATCAGATAGAAGAATAATAGGGTGCCGACCACCACCACATCTTGATGTTGTTTAGAATCTCCTCCAATTGAAACCATCCTGGTATCCCACCATCAAGCTGTGTTTGGATCTTGGTAAGCAGCGACTTGTGGTGTTTTTGAGTGGTGTTTATTTTTTGTTTTCCGTTTAGCTTTGTTGGTAGTTTTAGGAGTAAAGTTGAATGGTCCAGTGAGGGAAACAATTCAAGCCTTGTTGCGACGGATGTAACCTAACCATGGGACGTTGACAAAATTTTTATCCGGCATTGCCAAGAGGTTATCTGCTTGGTAGAACTGGACATCCCTGCTCATTTCATGCATAGTCGCTTGAATGCAATGTGGAAAGAACCAGAGATATGAGGGGTTGGGAGAAGGAAATTTCACTGCGGGGCCCAATAGTTTGATTCTGCGGCATTTTCTTGTTGGCTACCCATCAAACACTTGTTTTATGGGGCAGTAGTGTATAATTTTATCAGTTATAGTATTTGATATGCGTAGGAAACATCTTCTCGGAAATACATATCTTAAACAGATTCAGAAATATTACCAAATCTTAAGACTCTCGATTTGTTTCAATTCATGACTCACAAAAACGTAATTTTGGTCATCGATTTGACAACTATGGTTATAACCTTACTCGGGATGGCGGGATGCTTTATGGTCTTGTTTCGAATGATCCTGCCATGTTTTCCTTGAAGGAAAAAATTGCTGTTTTCTTTATGGAGGCACATGATCGGACTTAATTTGATCATGCGGTTCATATAACCAGTTCTGTTATTGATGTAGTTGTAGTTGTTTTTTTACCTTTGCCAGACTCCATTGCGGTATCCCAATGATCATTACACTTTCTAACTCATGTTATCTGCTTAATTTTGCTTTTCTCTTTTTCCCCGAGGATTGATCACAGGTGTGGACATTCTTTTTGTTACAACTGTGGAGCTTTCATGATACAGCACTACTGCGATATATGTAAGCATTGAGCACGCTTTCAATCTTTTGTCAGTAGCGAGTAAAGGGACTTCAACTTTTTGGCTTGAGGAGGGATCAAGAGCGGGCTCCTTCAGCCAGGCAACATGCACAGTCTCATGTACAAGAGCGGGTTGTATCCTCTTCAACGTCTCTACACTTGTTTGCCTTATTTTGTTCTCTTCCCAAGTCGTCACACATGCCTTTCTATCTACCCTTTTAAGAAGACCATGCGAATATACTAGCTTAGGGGACTGGGCTAATTAGGTCATTATAATCGAAGATGCGAATTGACAAATAGGAATTATGGTTTTTGGAGGTGTTTGAAATGTGAACACTTCGTACCTCAGTTCCTATAAGGGAGACAAAATTCCTGATAAATATGGTTACAATTTAGGGTTTTGTCTTGTCTAGCTACTTGTGCTCTACTGGATTTCTTGCAATACTTTCACTTCTTTAGAGGCAACGGATCCATTCAGCTGACCTCGTGTGATTGGGACTTGAAGGGCAATACTTTCACCTCTTTAGTTGGTGGTTTGATTTTCATCTTTTGTACATTGCTGTTAGTATTGGCTAGAGACGGCACAGCCCGTTTAGATTCGTGTCAACTGTGCTTCGTGCTGTACCGTGCTAAACGTTTATTTAATTCTGCCGTGCCGTTTTTTAATAATGTCGTGCCGTGCTGACACCGTTTACTTAATCGTGTTGTGCCGTGTCATATTGTTTTTTAATCGTATCGCACTGTTCTGTTTTTTAATCGTGTTGCCAACCGACTTTCGTCCAAAAAAATTCTTGCAACTCTGAAATCTTCCACAGATTAGATCCTTATGTTGAATTTAGATTTCATTCATGGCAACTCTGTTTTTTACCAGCTCACCAATCTCTGACTTGAAAATAAATTTGCAGAGAGAGAGTGAACAGATGCTAAATCTAGGGGCACCGGATCCCTGTCCGAGCTTGCCTGTCCCACTCCCCTGTCCTAGTCCTCTCCTTGCACCACGTATCCACCATTACTTACCCACTTAAACTCTAACTACTCCCTTTCACAATTTAAGCGTAATTATTCAACATTTTTTTTTAAAATTCGGTTTTGGTAAAAATTAAGTGTTTTAAATTTCAATCTGTTTGATCCGGTAGAAAGATTTTAATTTTTTGATCATTTTATCATAAATGATCATAATTAAGTTTTAACTCTAGAACTTTCGTTGATTAGTTCTACGAGATATTTGATTCTACGACTTTCTTAGGGCTAATCAACGAGAGTCCTAGAGTCAAAATTTAATTACGGTCATTTAGTATAAAATAATTAGAAAACTAAAATTTTTCCATCGGTTCAAACGGATTGAAATTTGGAACACTTAATTTTATAATTATATTTTTTAATATATAAACTGTCTGAAGAGGTTAAAAAATTAAGTGTTCTAAATTTCAATCTGTTCGCACCGGGGAAAGATTTTAGTTTTTTGATCATTTTATCCTAAATTATCATAATTAAGTTTTGACTCTAAGGCTCTCGTTGATTAGCCCTAAGAGATATTTGATTTAACGACTTTTTTAGGGCTAATCAACGAGAACCCTTAGAGTCAAAATTTAATTATGACCATTTAAGATAAAATGATCAGAAAACTAAAATCTTTTTCAGGTTCAAACAGATTGAAATTTGAAACACTTAATTTTTTAATCTCTTTAGACAGTTTATATATTAAAAAATATAATTAAAAAATTAAGTATTTCAATCCGTTTGAACCGGTGGAAAGATTTTTAGTTTTCTGATCATTTTATCCTAAATGATCGTAATTAAATTTTGACTCTAGGGCTCTCGTTTATCAGCTTTAAGAAAGTTGTAAAATCAAATATCTCATAGGACTAATCAACGAGAGACCTAGAATTAAAACTTAATTATGACCATTTAGGATAAAATGATCAAAAAATTAAATCTTTTCACTGGATCAAACAGATTAAAATTTTGAACACTAATTTTTTTACCAAAAATCGAATTTTATAAAAAAAAAAGTTTAATAATTATGCTTAAATTGTGAAAGGGAGTAGTTGGAGTTTAAATGGGTAAGTAATGGTGGATACGTGAAACAAGGAGATGACTGAGACAGGGGAGTGCGACAGGCAAGCTCGGACAGGGGATCTGGTGCCAAATCTAGGGTGAGTGAGAGAGAGAGACGTGGCTTTGGGGTGTTTGTGTGGGGCCGACTCAGCCCATGATTTTGCTTGTCTTTTGGCCCATGGTTTTGAGCTTTTATACTGTGTGGTATTTACTTGGTTAAATTGTTTTTGCATTTTTAGACAGGGAAATGATTTTACCATTTATTTTTTTTGTTAATGCTATTTTTCTGTAAGTATATTTTTGCACAAAAAATATACTTGCAAAGGAGTAATGTTAACAAAAAAGGGAGTGACAAAATCAGCAGCCTTTAGGTAATGGTTTAAGTAAATACTTCTTTCGTCCCTTTTTAACGGTCAGGGTTCTGCTGTGCCTTTTGAGGGACAACACCTGCTGCCCTGGCCGAGTGGGGCCTGCTCCAGTCTTGCTCCGATAATTAGAAATGTTCATTTTATAGAGTTCGTCGAGTAGAACAGTTATGCAAAAAATCAACTCGATAGGATATCAATAAGTACAATATCAAAACAGTTATTGGCAAGTTGTAAGTGTTCTGATCAAACACTTAATGATTTCGGTTGAGCTGATTTTTTTGTAAAGTTCTACTCGATAAGCTCTACAAAGTAAACGTTTTTAATCGTCGGAGCAAGACTGGAGCAGGCTCCGCTCGGCCAGGATAGTTGAGTGCCTGATCAGTCCCTTCCTTTTTAAGTGTTCAGTTTCGTAACTCCAATTTATTAAGGAGACATTATCATTATACTTTTTTACATCAACTTTCACGTTCCCTTCTTTTCTCTATAAAAATATCATCATTATATTTTTATTCACTAACTTTTCAAAACAGAATACTCCCTCCGTTACAAATTGGATTACAATTTGTGTTATTTGTGTCAATTTCAATTTTTTATATCTTTCAATATGAATCTCAAAAAATATGTAACATGGATTTTGTTTGATAGTTTTCGATTAGTTCTATTATACAAAATTTTCAAACTTGTGAAAAATATTATAGATTGAAAGATATAAGTAATGAAAAATGACACAAATTTTAAAAATTGTACCCCTTTTTGAGACGGAGAGAGTATATTTTTAGCGGTCAAATAGAAAATGTACTAATTTTTACCCACTAAAAAATGAACGCTTATTAATGGATAATCTAAAATGGAATACTAGATTCTAAAATAGGGACGGAGGGAGTAATATTCGTCCACACAAAATTATAAAATAGTATTCCCTCCGACCCTTTTTAAATGTCCCGCTTCATAACTCCAATTTATTTAAAAAACATCATCATTATACATTTCACATCAACTTTTAACTCCACTTTTCTTATTTACCCTCTATGAAGATATCATTATTATACTTTTACTCATTAATTTTTCAAAATGGAATCTACTTTTAGGAGCAAAAAGAAAAATATACTAACTTTTACCCCCTAACTTTATAAAATGAACACTTATTAAGAAACAACCTAAAATAAAATACTGGATTTTAAAAAGGGGATGGAGGGAGTATTAGGTTTGTATTTAAGTATGTATCGTAATTAGCTAGTACTCCGTACTACTTTTAGTTTTTTTTTTTAAATGAATGACACAGCAAGTCAGCTTATTTAATAAAATTTGAAAATTAGCATTTGTATCAACTTTTATTCATTATAACAAATTTACTGTACTTACCTGGAGATATTATCATTATACTTTTATTCACTAACTTTTTAAAATTGAATGGCAAAATGTACTAAGTTTTACCCACTAACTTTATAAAATGGATACTTATTAAGGAACAATACAAAATGAAATATTGGACTCTTAAAAAGAGAAGGAGGGAGTAATGTTTAATAAATTCGGTTTACCATAAGGTGGGGGACAATAGCATATCCCCAAATATTGATATTGAGAACATGTTCTGAACATTGATATTAAGAGTATCCATAATACTACAATCAAAAGTAAAATATTTTTAAAAATTAACAATGTTGGTGTAAAATATGGAATGTTATAATTAAACTTAACAACATCCTTACAAATAATTAAATTTTGGGTTTTGAATAACCAAAATTAGCAATCTTTTGACAACAACTAAATTTAATAGACCCTACATATTCTCAATCAAATACATCAATCATTATACAAAAATATTCTATCTCTCTTCTCTTTTCCTCTCTTTTTCTTTTCTAACAATATTTTACAGAAAAAAAATGTTTTACTAAAAAATTGTAATTTTTAGAAAACAATAGTAATTTGAAAAGATGATGTGACAAGTTTTGACTATCCAAATTTGATTATGTCATTATAGACATCTATATTGTTAACTTTAACAATTTCTTAAATGAATAATTAAAAGCTGATATGGTAACTTTTAGTTATCAATTTCTAATTATATCATCGTTGATACCCTAATACTTACAAAATAGTACTAACAAATGGTCCAAGTGACCCATTTTTGTTTGTCGACCCCAGTTGCCAGCTACCACCGGAAATCCAAAGAAAACAACGAATTATGTTTGGATTGGGGGAACCTAAAAGTCAGAATTCTGTGCTCCACAGAAGAAAGAAATTGGCCTTTTCGTTTCAGTATCATTTGGCAGTTCATGGCAGATGATATGCTTTCTTTCTACTCAGTTTTACTGCTTCAGTAAACAAGACGACTAGTCTTTTTCTTTCCAAGTCGAGTTTTCGTAAGCTGGTGCGTCACCTAATTTCGCTCAATTTGTGCAAATTATCATCCCATGGCCCTGTATATTCCTCAAGTCTATCTCGTTCGCCGACCCATTTGGCTCCGTTTGGTTGTGAACCAATAACCAAATCAATACTTAACGTTTTAAAATTTCAGGATTCAAAACCCAACGGTGAAACCATTTTTTCCTTCTTTGTAATCCTTTTTTTTTTTTTACCGGAAAAAATAATTTCACACGAATTAATATCCTTCTTTGTAATCCTACACATGCTTATGTGTAGTGTGTGTTGTGAGTGGTGACGAATTGAAGGTGGTAGATAACCGAGGGAGGCATGAGGCAGACCAGAGAGTGAGAAAGAGAGCATTCCCCTTTTGGAGTCAGTTATTGAAACAGTATATTCATTTCGTGGAGAAAACATTCTAGCCGAACCATGTATATTTTTTGGTACTTGTGTCATGCATGTGAATGATCTCCGATTCCCTACAGAAAAAAAATATTGGTGAGCCCCGAGTGGTAGCAGCGAGGGCTCAAACATCATTGAGCAAGGGTTCGAGTAGAGAGTGTGGTTTTATGCATTTTATCCATTTCACATGTTTTTATTTGTTTTATTCCATAGTGAAATATCGATATCTCGCCTATGGACGTAGGCAACTGTGGTCGAACCAACTGTTTATCTTCTTATTTTTCTGTTATCTCTTATGAGTGTTTCCCTTAGTTCGGATCGGATATCCAATTTTACGGATTTGGATTCGGATTACCACTATCAGATTTATGAAGTTCAGATTTGAGCCTTATCAGATTCGAAGTCAATCGGGTCCATTGACAGGCCTAACTTGTGGTAATAACCTCAACAATATTCAACATGGTGAACGATGGCAAAAGTTATGCTGTCTAGTACCACCGCAAAATGAAAAATACAAGTGGGCAAACCTGAGGGCTTTGATACCATATATATGTTACATTTCCAGGGGACTAGGGGATTGTATTGAATTACTTGTTTCTCAAACATTACAATCAAGGCGTTAATTGGAAACCGAATTACAAAATAATTCCAACTCAATTATAGAGAATCGAAAATATAAATTTTGTCATTGTGGGCTAATTAAGGTCAAAGTTTGTTCGCTAAGTGTGTAATGTTTATGGGTGGGTTAATATTCTTATGATCCATCATGTGAAAGGAAAGATTTAGATCAGAACCATTCGGCTATCTTTAGATTAAAAAAATAGTAAGGGAAAAATATACTAATTGAAGAGTATATACGTACGTAGTAGACAAATGAAATACTAAATACATTCACTTCTCATGACAATGCCATCTCTGTATCTTTTTCTCCCTTCTGTAAAGCACTTCAAAAATCACGATTCGAAAAGGAACTAGCTGGTCTTATTTAGATTCCTTCCTGGACGTACTTTGAGAATTGAGACTGTTACTTTTTAGACATCATTAAGAGCATCAGCCACGTTAGAAATTATGTTGATTGAACATTGTTTTATTGACTTGAAAATGCATGTATCATTGGGAAAAAAAATTATTGCAAACTGGATCAAAATTCATTTTTTTCAAGGCTAGATATGTTCCAAAAACATACTTCCTCCGTCTCTTTTTAAGTGTCCTGCTTCGTAACTCTAACTTATTAAAAAGACATCATCATTACACCTTTCACATTAACTTTTTCCTCCACTTTCCCTACTTACCCATCATCATTACACTTTTACTCACTAACTTTTCAAAATAAAATCTACTTTTAGGGACAAAATAGACAATACACCAACTTTTACCCCCATAACTTTACAAAATGGACACTTATTAAGGGACAGCCCAAAATGGAATACTGGACACAAAAAAGGGGACGGAGGGAGTATTAAATAACATTCGATCAACATGATTTTTGTTGTGAAGTTTCCAACGAGGTCTAAAAATTGATCCGTCCCGATTATCGAAATTGGCCATGTAATGCCACATAATTGGGCTAGACAGGACAGGTCAGTCTCTTTGAGAGACTTGATAGGAATGAGGATGCAATACCATACACGAATGGGGAAGACCGTATTGATCGGTCAAGTAGGAGAGAACTGGTTCTATTTGAATCAAAAAAAATTCTCTTTAGCCCCACATCTTTTAACACCCGTTTAGAAAATTTAATCTGTTAATTTACATTTTACACTTATCTCTTCAATAGAATTCTGAACTTTCACAATACCTCGAATCTAATTGCTATGAAGTTTTCCAGAAAAATAATGGCAGCCCCAAAGTAGTGTTGAAATTCACCCATGTGGGTGATGCAGGCTGAAGATGGTGGCTGGGCAAAGAAGTCAAAAACGGATTGGCTTGATCAGCCATTGATGACTTTTGAACCTCACCCGTGAAGAGCATTAGTTGCTCTTTGGACTGATTCCATTCTTTTTTCCCTATATATATGCATACGTATGAGAGGTGAGAGGTGTGTGCGTGAGCAATGTAGTCCTGTGAGAGGGCGAGGTTGATTCTGGTGAGAGGGGGAGCCGGTGGTTCTCCACCCAGAGAGTTTTCATCTTTATCTTTGTATGTGTGTGTATATACAAGGGGAGTTTTTTCTCGAATTCGATATGTGTGTTGTGTGCATGAGTGCCCCCGGGGCACAACATTGTAGGGCCTTAATTACTAATTATAAATTAATACCATAGAGTGAACAAAGGAGACCAAAATGGTTTAAATGAAAATCCTTATCCTAGGAGCTTCACCTCGTATATAAATCTATTCTATTATTGGTTTGTCCTGGAACCAGCTTCACATGGATAAAGTAAACCACAAAGCCACTCCTTTCATACCAATATCATGACTCAATTGAACTGATACATCCACCAGAACTACAGGACTTGATTTGGGACAGCAACCAACGCTGATTCTTGGTTTCTGGGAAAATCAAATACTAGAATAGGTTTTGGGAGTTGGGTTGGGAAGGGTTAAGGGTTGATGGTGGTCAATGGGTAAGTGTGGAAAAACTGGGTTCAAATTGTTTTTAAGGGTGTGTTCCACTAACTAATTAAAATAAGTACTTTTTTGAAGCGGGAAATAAGTACTTAAAAATAATTAAGAACCTTAGCGGAAGGAGGCCTTAATTTGAAGATGAGGGTTCTTTGCAGAATGGGACCTTAATTTGAAGATAAGGGCTATTTGGTAAATGAAAAATTATTTTGGGTTCAGAAATGTCAAAATAACTCACACACAAAAATATGCCATTTTTGTTGTTGAAAATATCACGACTTCAAAAAAAGAAAATGAAATGAGAGAGAAGGGGTCAGTTTGAATCTACACCATGAAAAAAGTAGTAGTTTATTATGGACTAGTAATTGATTGCTAGCTTTTACAACATATACCCTGTGACACCCACTTACGTTGTGCTCTCGACCTATGATTAATCACAAAAAACACTACGTGGGTCATTCCTTATTTCCTGTAAAATTAATCGGAATGATTTGTAAGGAGTACTACATACTCGTATATATGACACATGACTTTTTGTTGTGTTTAAATTCTATTTAGATTCCTAGCTATCATCAGGCAAGACTAAGGCCTCTCGTGAATACAACTACCACTATTATTTTATATCATATACTCTCTCATAAAAAACTATGAAATGATTAAAACCATCCAAAATTGGCTTTAAAGTCGTTCAAACCATACTATATTACTATATAAATGAGCATTTTCTCAACCTCCACCTTTCTAGAAATTGATTTCGCTAAAGACAACTTCTATAACATAGAAGATGACATAAGACAACACATCACTTAGACCCCACTTTCTTGGATCATTATTTTTCAGTGGTTCACTCTCTTCTTATCTCTCACCTCTTGTTGCCCATAAATACAGCGTCGACTGGACTGTAACATGGAAAACAGGATGGAGCGAGGGGAGAAGATGGCTGAAAATGGCGAGGGAGAGAAACATGAGCTGGAAAACAACAGTTTCAAGAAGAAGAAGAAGAGGAGGGAGGTTGGAGGGATCAAAACAATGCCGTTTATCCTCGGTGAGGTTTCGGGCTTTCCATGTTCAAATCAGTCTTTTGTTTTGTATAAGTCCATTTCTGTTGGAGAAATCTGGGCAGCCTTGAACTCTGTGGGTGCTCTTAAAGGTCCCAGGCTTGACGGTACACAAATGAATCAGCATTCGCTGCTAGTGTACATGTTTGTCACCGCTTCTGGTGTTTGTATTAGCGAAAAAACAACTTTAAATTGCTAGAAAAAGTTTATGCTTGAAAATTTTCATTTTGAGTTATGCTCCTAATAATAAGCTTCCCTAATGATAGTTCATTATGGTTTAAAAATTTGGAAGATTTCCTAGAGTTTGTGTAAAGAGAATGAAATGAGGATGCTAACAAATCTGATGTTGTGTGAAATTGACAGCCAATGAAATATGCGACAGATTTGCGTCCACCGGTTCACATGCAAACATGATATCATATCTGACAAACCAGCTGAACATGCCCCTGGTTAAGGCTTCCAACACCCTCACAAACTTTGGCGGCACTGCCAGTTTCACGCCGTTAATCGGTGCTCTCATAGCGGATTCCTTCGCCGGACGATTTTGGACCATCATCGTTGGTTCCATCATTTATGAACTGGTCTCTCTCTCTCTCTCTCTCTCTCTCTCTCTCTGCAAATATGAATTCCTCGTTAAATTTTACTATTTGTCCGTTGGAATATTTTCGGTTGTTGTGAACCTTGAGAAGAAGGCAAAAACAAAAAAATTGACTCTCAGCCAGAGGCTGATTGCAGACAAGCCATGTTATTGTTCATAAAAGAGCCAATTGATTTTAAGGACAAGGCACTAAATAACATGCAACATGCTGTATGGGTCTATCGTCTCTATCCCCAATCTCTATACGATTCTTTAAGTGAAGCCACGTAAGTCCACCCTGGTTAAGCTATCCCCAATCTCTAGGCTTGCGGATACAATAAATAGCGATAACACCACTGACAATATGTGTCCCAACAAGGTTGGCATAGGTAGCGAAGCAAAGCCCAATCATATTCTTAAGACACAACCAAGAGAAGAAAAGACAATCCGACCAAGAGTTGGAGAGTGAAAGGAAAACAGAACAATTCAGATACAACAATAGGCCTAAATCCGGATTTTCCTAACGCCTTACCAAGCATCTACTGAAATCATTAATGGAATAAGACTTGATCACGAACTTTGACTTGATCCACATTGCCATTCTCACCTTCAACAAGTCTGCAATTTCTCCAAATTCTGCGCTCTTTTTTCTGAGAAAACAATGTCATTCCTTGCTTCCCAAAGTGACCAAATTATTACTGCAAAAAAGCATGCCTCCCAACAGTGCTTCTCCAAGTTAGAACAATCGTTTGATAACCACAAGCACATATGGTCCTTAAGATTTGCAGGGGCAGAACCAAGATAGCTGCCACCAATTCGACTAATATGGATCACCAAATAATCTGCCGTTGGTCCCAATAGTGTTGATACGCAAAATGATGTTTCATTTAATGTTATAAATTACAAGAACAATTTTTTGCCATAGCTCTGAATCAGTTACTGCATATGATATATTATGTACAATTTGCCACAGGGATTGGTGAGCATCACCATATCAGCAACACTACCACAACTCCGCCCCCCACCGTGTCCAACTCAAGAAAATTGCAAGGAAGCCTCATCCAACCAGCTATGGATCCTCTACCTCTCTCTCCTCCTCTCATCCCTGGGCTCGGGCGGAATCAGGCCGTGCGTGGTCACGTTCGCAGCCGACCAATTCGACATGTCCAAATCGAAGGTGGAGACTCGAAAGTGGAACTTCTTCAACTGGTACTATTTCTGCATGGGAATGGCATCGCTTACCGCTCTGACGGTTGTCGTATACATCCAGGACAACGTCGGGTGGGGACTCGGTCTCGGAATCCCAACCATTGCCATGGCGATTTCTGTAGTAGCATTTGTTTCGGGCTCTCCTCTTTATAGGAGAGTGAAACCAATGGGGAGTCCTTTAGTTAGATTGGCTCAGGTGATTGTCGCTGCTGTGAAGAAGAGGAAAGAAGTTGCACCAGAAGATCCAGCAATGTTGTATGAAAATAGAGAGCTTGATGCTGGTATTTCTTCCAATGGAAGGCTTCTACATTCAGGCCAATACAAGTAAGACACTGAGTGAAATTAATACAAATAGAGTAGTTTTAGTGTTCTTGGGGCACCGTCACGTAGTGGCCCAAGTACTCCCTCATAAACAACCACACGTTCAAGTGGGCACATACACTTTAATCACGGGCTCCTCTTCATTTTTCTAACAAGCAGAAAATCTTGCTCAATTTTTCTCCAACTAGTAAGAGGATCAAAGAAAATAGCCAAACTCCTGAAGCAAAAAGCCAGCTTAAATCTTTGTTGCTAAACATAGTTTCTTTTTTTCTTGCCTCCTGTTTTGTTATCAAAAACAAAAAACCACCTTTCATATATACTTGGACATTGGATTAGCTGAAACGTTGTTGTTCCGATTTTCGAAGGTGGTTTGATCGAGCTGCTATCGTGACTGAAAAGGATGAAAAAGATAAAAACTCGCCAAACCTCTGGAGACTAGCCACGGTCCACCGTGTCGAGGAACTAAAGTGCATCATCCGGATGCTGCCCATCTGGGCAGCCGGAATACTCCTTGTAACATCGCATTCCCATCAGCACAGCTTCGTCATAGTACAAGCTCGCTCAATGGACCGTCACCTCTCCCCGTCCTTCCAAATCCCCCCGGCTTCCCTCTCAATCTTCAGCATCCTTACTGTCCTAATTGGACTCGTCCTTTACGATCGCCTATTCGTTCCTTTTGCTCATCGGTTCACCAAAAATCCCGCAGGCATAACGTGCTTGCAGAGGATGGGGGTAGGCTTCGCAGTCAACATTCTTGCCACCATAGTCTCAGCCCTTGTCGAAATCAAGAGGAAGCAAGTGGCTGCACATCACGGCCTACTCGACAAGCCTACTGCCGTCATACCCATAAGCGTTTTTTGGCTGCTCCCTCAGTTCTGCCTCCACGGAGCAGCAGAGGTTTTCATGTCCGTGGGCCACTTGGAGTTTCTGTACGATCAGTCGCCTGAGAGCATGAGGAGCACGGCTGCTGCGCTCTATTGGACAGCAATATCGATCGGGAACTATATCGGTACCCTGATGGTGTCATTGATTCACAAGTATACTGGAAAAGGAAAAAAAGGGAATTGGTTGCCTGATAGGAATCTCAACAGGGGAAGATTGGAGAACTACTATTGGCTTGTGAGTGGTATACAAGTGTTGAACCTTGTCTATTATGGAATCTGTGCTTGGTTTTATAGGTATAAGCCACTGCAAGAGGTCAGTGAAAGCAATGGAGAAGGGGATGTTGAATTAGCCAGGGAAAGTACAAAAGAAAGTGCATTGAAGGATGCCAATGGAAATGGAGAGGTAGTTGTAGTGACTAAAGGTGAGACAAATTAGGGTGGTTGATTAGAATGTGTGGTGATGAAGCGTGTAGAGATTGGTTACACCTGCGTTATATAGAATAAACCAGGTGTATGAGAAGGAAAAAAATTTACTAGTAAGATTCATCGTCATCTCTTTTATGAATTTGGCATCCCGAAAAAAGAGGGAAGAACTTAAATCTGTGTTACATAGCCTCGGGTACTAGCATCACCTGTTGATGCATCGTCCAAGCATAAATCTTCTTGAGCTCAAATTGATAAACCAACGTGGGAGAATCAAAATAAATGTTGAGATATTCACAAACGCTTTTAATCAACGCAAGCTCTCCTTAATGTATTGTGGAGAGCAATGGGTAGGATTTTCAATCTATTCTATACAATGTTAATTAGCCCTTGTAACTTGATGTAATCATAGGCCTGAAATAAATAGATCGAGATATTTTTCAAATGGACACAACTCTTCATAAAGCAACTATTCATGAATAGTTATCAAGTCTGTATAGGAATAATCACAAAACCTATTCATGAATAAGCACCATATCTATTCCTAAATAGACACTAAGAGTATCTCCAGCTTTCACCCATATTTTTCCTCAAATTTGAGTCAAATTTTGGGTAAAAACCCATTTTGGGTAGACACATCTCCAACCATCAAACCCAAATTTTACACATCTACCTCTTTCTCTCTCTCTCTAACTAGCCGTTGGAGAAATGAGTCAATACAAAAGTTGTCTCAGATTTGGACAAAAAAATGGGTAAAACCCAAAATGGGGAAAGCTTTGGGTCAAAGATTGGAGAGAGATTTTTGTGGTTTTTGCCCCATTTTTAAATTTGAGTCTTAAAATGGGTTAAGGCTGGAGATGCTCTAAACCTATTCATGAATAGTCACAAAGCCTATTCCCCACTTGTTACCAATTATTTAGACAATGCATTATTTAAATCTGATACATATATTTTAATAATTCCTTCGTGTCTAATAAATGTCCGGCTAGCAAACATAGGTTTTTAAAAATATGAATTTTTTTCTTTGAAAAGTTCAAACTTTTTTCCTCAACTTGAAATTACTCATTGATATCTATTGATTTTTGGAAAAAAAATTATTTTTTTAACAAAAAAATGCGTCTTTTTAGAGGCCTAGATTTCCAGTCCGGACATTTATTTAGGGTCGGAGGGAGTACAAGACATATGTCTGTGTGTGTATGTTTAAAACATGTATATGTATTATTTAAATCTAATACCCGTTTAATTTGTTTAAAACATATTTTTAAAAGTTTTGGTAAAATATATACTCATTCGGATATCGGTAAGAGCTTAATCGATTCATACACTTTTTATTCTGTCAATTTTTGGGACAGATGTCGATCAAGCCTTTACCGATATCCAAATGAGTTAATTTTGTGGGAACTCTTGAAAATATTTTTTGAACAAATTAAGGGCTTTGATTATTTGCGTGGGACTCCAAAATGAGTCTTGTACAAAGTTTTTTGTTTTTGTATCAAAATTTGTGTTAGAGGTTGTGTTTCTTGAACGCTTCCCTATATATATTAAAATTGATGTGACATTTGAGCCAAATAAAATTAATGTTCTCTGACTTGGCTTACATGACAAATCAACTTCAAAATTTATGGGTAAATGATAGTATTCAGTATCGTATATGGCCGTACAATTACAACTGCTCAAATAATGGTCTTTTAGTTGAGAGACAGACCACGAGAATCATGGCGGTTGCTCTTTCAAGTAAACACTCCCTTCCAAGTATTAAGATGGACAAATCTCTTAAAAAATTTCCTCCTATGTGGTTGTTGGGATCAAAGGGACACCATGCACACAATTCATGCACCGATTTCAGAGAAAAACTCACCATTTTCGTATATATCCGCAAACACACATAAACACCGGGGGATTCGGATTGAAAAAACTCTCCAGAAGCCACATTTCGACATCTCGCTCTCCCTCACCCCTCAGCCTCACCTCTGTCTACTCCGAGTGCTCTCTCCGGGGGAGCCACAACACCGGCTCCCCACGCACACCACTCTCTCTCTGCAATCTCACACAATAAACATAGGCAGAAAAGAAGAAAAAAGAAAATCAGTGGGCAAATGGAGATGGGTCCCCTACATCTCACACATGTGAGAAACCCAACAATGTGGTCACCTCAATTCAAGATCGTGATCATTTTTTTTTCTTTTTTGTCAAGTGTTAAGAGAATACAAGCAGGGGCGGACACAATAAGAAGTTTTTTTTATTTGTATTTGCTATCCTTTTAGATTTTATCCCTCAGCTTTCAAAGAGGAATTGTTCCACAACAAGCTAACCTGTCGCAATTTTGGTTTGATAACCAGATATCCGGGTCAGCTTGGGCGCACCTCGACTGATTCTGAGATACTGAAGTTTAACGACTGGACAAATCTTCTAGTGTCCTCAAGGGTTTGGAATGTTTTTCCTCCACAAGATTCGAATCATGAAGGACAAACATCATTAACTTTCTCATTCCCATTTGGCCAAATTCAAAACCCGGGGTGGTCTTTTGTTTAATACATTACATATTGACTACTGTAACTTGGAATTGGAGCTTTGATTTTGATCTTGAGTTGGGAATTCTTGTTATCTATATTAAGAGTACCTTTTTTGATAAACAGATCACAACTTTCTATATAGAAAAAATTAGGCCTTTTAATGTATTTTGTATCCTCATTTGTACTTGTATTTTATCATTTATAAGGCTTTTCGTCTAACTAGGTAGTATTTGAAGTTTATCTTATTTGTGTAAAGTTAAGGAGAACTATTTTTTTTTTATTGAAAGCATAGAGAAATACCTTAAAGGTACATGTATTGTAGAAACTTTTTTTGTAAATATACATATTTTATAATTTTATTCGGTACTAAATATTTAAACTTTGTGTCATTTATTTTTTTAAAATTTTTTTCTCGAAGATTACAAAACAATAGCATACAATCACTATAAGCCTGACCCTACATCAAGCTTCATTAGAGGGAAAAATAATCCCAACAAATACGAAGGGAAGAACACACACACACACACACACACACACTCTCTCTCTCTCTCTCTCTCTCTCTCTCTCTATATATATATATATATATATATATATATATATATATATATACACACAAATACTTAGGGTTTCCTCCATCTGGGGGGAGGTGCTGCCTCCTTCCTCCTCCCCCTAGGTCTCGTTTCCCTTTCCCCTTTACTTTTTTTCTTTTGCAGGTTTTTGTTTGCGACAGTTTTGTTTTCCTCAATAAGTTTGAACCACTCTCTTCTTCATTCCACTCTTGTTTCTCTAGTTCGTAAGGGTTGTACTCTGGTGGCAACGTAGGGGCCATTTCTCGATCGGCGATAGATGGCAGTGATAGGCGGAGAGGTGACCAAATATGTGCAGGGGCAACGACAAGGTAAGGCGGAGAGGTGGTTTTGCAGGGGTGGCGGCATGGTGGTGTTCGCCCATGAAAGCAGCAAGGTGGTGGCGATCTGGATGGGTAGCAGCAGGTAGGATCTAGGAGATTAGTGGCGGCGACAGTCTAGCGGCAGCAAGGGTATGGCGTCTGTAAGGGGTTTTGAGGGGTTGTAGTGGCGGCGGCGGTTTAGGAGTTAGAGTAGGTTGGTGTTTTTAGGGGCGGTGGCATCAAGGCGTGGTTTTGGCCATGGGGTCGGAGGGCGGTGGCTCACGGTGTAGCGGAGGCAGTGAGTTGGGCAGCAAGGGCTGTTTTCAGCAGCAGCAACAATCAGAGGAGGAGCGGCTTTGAAGAGTTGTTTCAGAGGAGGAGAAGCGTCAGCGAAGGAGCAGCAGCAGCAGTGGTTCTTTTGTTGTGCGAAAGCCGAACAAACAGACGATGATTATGAATATTGAATCAAAGAAAAAAAAAAGATGTGTAAAGCAAACCAAATTAATCAAACCAAACGTGAGAGAATGAGAGAGAAATCAAACAAAAGGAGAGAGAGACACACAGATATACGTGGTTCGATCTTACTTTGGGATGTAAGCCTAGTCCACGGGCAGTCGATCGATGGCTTCACTAATCAAATACAAATGCTCAAAAAGCTACAAAGAAGAAGTCTGCAGAACTCTCCTACCAAAAGCCAAAACAAGGAGGCAACTCTGTCAAACCCTAATCAAATGCCTAATATTTGCTCTCACTCCAATACAGAGGCATAACAAGTGTATTTATACTCAAAGATAAGTTGCCTAACAAGTCCTAACCATATTGGGCTTTTGAGCCTCCAAAAAACCCTAAAAACGAAGTCAAACGCACTGTTTCGCGTGCCCGCTGGTCCGAACCAAGTGTACGGTGGTTCGGACCAAAAAATCAGAGAGCGACGATCAAATCTAGAACAATTGGCCGAAGTTCGTCCGGATGAAGTCGGGACGGGGTCTGGACGCCCGAAGGTGCCGAGGTTCGTCTGGACGAACTGGTCCAGACCAGACCGCGGGCCAAAATAACAGATTGCTCTAGAAATGGGTAACAAGCACTGGTCCAGACCACCAAGGCATTTGTCTGGACTAACCAAGCTGCGAACTCCAAAATCGAGCCGAAATTCAACAAATCTCCACCTCGGCGAGATATCCAAACCCAAATACCAAGTGAAGCCAAAACCAAAGTCAAAACCAACTGCCACAAACTAAGCTCTCTCTAAAAGCTCCAACCAAAAGAGAGTCAAAGAGGGAACAAATCAAATCCAAGGAAGCAGCCAAGTCCTCAATGAACAAACCAAATCAATCACTGAACTGCAGATGAACCCAAAAACAAACCAAGCATCGGAACAATCTCAAACCAATTTCTGAAGTTTCGAGCAATCTTCAGAACCAAAAACAAAGTTGCAACAACTCCAAATTCCAAGTTCCGATAGTGAAATCCAAATCCAAAACCAAAGAACCTAACCAGACCAAGAGCCAACCCTAAGACGCAAAAGAATCAAACCGTCTTCAAGGTTGCCCCAAGCCTGCGCCCTAAGGCACGTGCACCCTGAAGGGTGCTTAAACGAGTGGAAGGCGGATTAAGTCCAAAACATCTTTGAACTTAACCCCATAGACCATGGTCTTGAAATCTGCAGTACTAAATATCAAATACCAATGTTCCAACTCGCCGTTGAAACCCAAGTTAGTGTTTAGATGATCTATCTCCACCAGCAGAAAATACCCAAACAAATTCCCAAAACCAAAATCTGAAGTATAGATCCAATAGCAGTGAGAATAAAAAATGACTAACAAACCAGATTGATACGTACCTTCAAGAGAATCAACATTCACCAAAGTAGACCCCCAAACAAAGTCAAGTGCTTCAATGAAGCGATCAACTGCCATGCCAAACTTGACTCCAAGTTGCTTCTCTAAAACACAATGCTCCCCAAAACAAACCCCAGATTGCTTCCTTAAATCATCAAAGCATTCGTGCACCAAAGCAATAGTATCCAAAGCAGATTCCCCAATATCCAAAGCGCCGGTGCCTGCTCCACCCAACACTGTACTCCCTTCAAGAAAATACAGATTATTGCGCCTAATGCCCTCTATCACAACCAAATTGCCAAATGAAACCTTTAAAGCTCCACCCTTCAAAGTGATCACCGAATGTGCGGACTCTAAGGCACCCAAAGAGATGAGATTATATTTCAAGCTCGGTACATACCGAACATTATCCAATGTCCAAATGAATCCATCATGCATAACCAAGCTGATTGTACCTATCCTCAAAGTCTTGCAAGCATGGTCATTACCCACAAGAATATCACCACCATCTAACTCTTTCAAGCTAGAGAACCAATCCCTATTGGGACACACATGACAGCCACAACTAGAATCCAAAATCCACTTTGATGCTCTCAAGTGGCTAATAGGCATGAGACTCACCAAAACTTTCAAATCATCATCCTCGTCAGAAGCATAATTGGAATTGGAGTCCTTCTTCCTCCTTAAGACAGGACAATCCCTTTTCCAATGACCTTTGTTGTGATAGTAAGCACACTCATCTTTTGCAATATCTGTTGTATTTGCATAAGAGGGAACTTTACTCAATTGGGGCCGAGTCTTATTCCTTACAACCAAACCCTGACTGAATGTGTCCTGATGGGTCTGCTTATCTCTTAAACGATACTCATTATTAACTAGAGAATTCGACACATCCTCAAAACGAATTTCTTCCTTACCATATAACAAAGTAGTAACAAGGTGATCATACGAAGTAGGAAGAAAATTCAACAAAATCAAAGCCTTATCCTCGTCAAGAATATTGGCATCCAAATTTTGAAGATCAGTAAGTATTTTATTAAAATCAGACAAGTGCTCGTTCATAGAACTACCTGCACGGAATTGGAAATGGAAGAGCTTCTTCTTCAAGTAGAGGCAATTCTCTACGCTCTTGGTCATGAACTTAT
The DNA here is from genome assembly GCA_019656835.1 of Rhododendron ovatum. Taxonomy (NCBI): domain Eukaryota; kingdom Viridiplantae; phylum Streptophyta; class Magnoliopsida; order Ericales; family Ericaceae; genus Rhododendron; species Rhododendron ovatum. Next base: position 19,598,610 of record CM033796.1, read on the forward strand.
CCTCGAGCTTCTTCCAAAGATCCTTCGCCTTCGTCTCCCGCATAACAAAATACTTTTGATCTTTTGCGAGACATAGCCAAATGGAACCACAAGCCTGACGATTAAACTTATCCCAATCCTTATCACTCATGTCCTCCGGTTTGTCCTCCAGAGCAAAATCCAACCCTTGTTGAACCAAAACATCCAGAACTTCACACTGCCACATACCAAAGTTGTTCGTCCCATCAAAATTTTCAACTTCAAATTTAGCATTCGAAACCAAAGACCTCACCGCGTAACCGTTGCCGGACCCGGTTGGTACTAATTTCTTGGACGACTCTTCAGACATCTTCAATCCAATTTCCTAAATCACCAAACCAAAAATCCAAAGAATCAAGCAGAACAAATCGAAGCCTAGGTCGAAAACCTAAGCTTTGATACCGGTTTGTTGTGCAGAAGCCGAACAAACAGACGGTGATTATGAATATTGAATCAAAGAAAAAAAAAAGATGTGTGAAGCAAACTAAACTAATCAAACCAAACGTGAGAGAAGGAGAGAGAAATCAAACAAAATGAGAGAGAGACACACAGATATACGTGGTTCGGCCTTACTTTGGGATGTAAGCCTAGTCCACAGGTAGTCGATCGATGGCTTCACTAATCAAATACGAATACTCAAAGAGCTACAAAGAAGAAGTCTGCAGAACTCTCCTACCAAAAGCCAAAACAAGGAGGCAACTCTCTCAAACCGTAATCAAATGCCTAATATTTGCTCTCACTCCAATACAGAGGCATAACAAGTGTATTTATACCAAAGATAAGTTGCCTAACAAGTCCTAACCATATTGGGCTTTTGAGCCTCCAAAAAACCCTAAAAACGAAGTCAAACGCACTGTTCCGCATGCTCGCTGGTCCGGACCAAGTGTACGGTGGTCCGGACCAAAAAATCAAAGAGCGACGATCAAATCTGGAACAATTGGCCGAAGTTCGTCCGGATGAAGTCAGGACGGGGTCTGGACGCCTGAAGGTGCCGAGGTTCGTCCGGACGAACTGGTGCGAACCAGACCGCGGGCCAAAATAACAAATTGCTCTAGAAACGCGTAACAAGCACTGGTCCGGACCACCAAGGCATTTCTCCGAACTAACCAAGCTGCGAACTCCAAAATCGAGCCGAAATTCAACATCTTTCAGTTCTAGGGTTTGTGGGTGTTGGTTGTTTGGTGTGGGTCGGAACAATTGCAAATGCACTTGGCCCAATTAGTTTTCAATTGGAATGCTTGGTTGCGATTAGGGTGGTTTGGGTTTTGGTTCAAACATTAAGGTTCAGGCTCTATTTTTTTTTGGGTTTTTAGGTGCTGGGCTTGGCTCAAAAGGTGTTATGGGCTTATCCCAATAAGTATTATAGGCTTTGTCTCAATAGTGTTTGGATTGGTTCCTTACCAACCATGGGGTTTATTAGGGTTTTTCCTAGTGATTTGGGCTCAACCTGTTGGGCCTAAATCAATTTCATCTGTGTGTTTAGAAAAGAAGGTCTTGGGTGGTCAAACCGATGTACCCAAGCCCTTATTATCTATGTGCTTCGTGTTATAAGTTAATGAAATTTATTTTTGTTGATAAAAAAAAAAGATTTGAACTCTTAATTTTCTTATAAATTTTGACCAATTGGGCTAATCCCAATTAGTTAGATCGCAGCCATTAGATGCATTGATTTCATCGCCAAAATCAATATACCGAAACTTGACCTCATTCGGATTTGATTTTAACCGTTAATTTACATCTTGAACTTTCCTGTCACTTGCGTATTCTCACGAGGCAAAACTAATGATTTAGTATGAGTAAAAAACTCTACCCTCATGGGGCAGTTGTCTCCTGCCTCACTAATGCTGCCAATGCTAAGCTCAAGAATGTCTCTGAAAATAAAAACAAGCCCAAGAATGCTATTTCCTTCGGTTAGTTGGAAACGGGGTGTAGAGACCCGTCCCAAATACAAATTTATTTTATTTAATGCGGTTACGGGTAATTACATTTAGTAATTAAGGCATGGATTTTTTTTTACATAGACGTTCATATAGGTGTGTATGTGTGTTTGGTTGATTGGGCTTGAGTTGTGTGCTATGGACCGAGTGCGTGGGACCCATATGTGATGGAGTTTATATATATATATATATATATATATATATAAACTTTTAGAGTTAACTATTATTAATTGTTAGCTTTATGGGCGTTAGTGTAATGACTCAAAGCATTATAGAAGATGGAGCAATAGCTTGATTCTTAGAGGGCCATAGCGCAATTTTGCACTTAAAATGGGAGGACAGCCGAGAACTCTCCAGATTTCTTTGCTTTTCTTTTTTTCCTTTCCGTTCTCTCTCTCTCTCTCTCTCTCATTCTCTAAACTCCATAATAAACCTCTTTGTTCAACCCCAAAATCGGAGACCAAGATTCGAGAATCTCGCAAAAAGGCAAAAGGAAAAGCTGATCCACGGACAAAGGGCTACGCACTGATCTTAACAAAATCTCGATCGGCCAACTTTGGAGTTCCTAGCTTTTTTCAAAATTTGGCCCTTTTGAGGTAGGATACATGACTAACCCTCTTGATATATTTATTTTTAGTATAAATGTTGTGAATTTGTTGTAGAATATGAATATTCCTCAAATTATGTGAAAACTTGTGTTAGGGTTTTAAGATCTCACATAAAGAGTATGGGTTCTTGTTGATACTTATTAAATTCTTGAAATTTATGTGTTATTGAAGTGTAGAGCTGTCTAGTGTTGGAATATACCAAGTTTATTTGAGACTTTGTATCCATGCTACGTGTTAAACATCTAGAGAAAAAGGAAAATACTTCTTGAGCAATTAAGTTTAAATTGAGATGCCAACAATTATGACTCTTGCACATTGTGATTTATTTTTATGACTTGTGAAGGTTATTTGTGTTAATGAAAGAGTTTGTGTGTTTAAAAATTATTGGACACTTAATGCTTGGATACTTGGTAGGGAATTATGTGGACAATGTTTGGATATGAATTATTTCATTTGGTAAGATAGGTTAAGATGATTGTGCTCAGATTATTTGGTCTAGATCTAGGTGGTGCACCTAGGAAAAGCAAGCTGGGCTTGGCGAGCTCCTCGGTGAAAGACCAGAAATTGTTGGGGTGGTACATCGTACCCGATTACCCCGGTGCAAGGGTGGTACTTGTATCCGATTACCCTGGTTCATGGGGTGGTACTTGTACCCGTCTATCCTTGGTTTGTGAGGGTGGTGCTTGTACCCGATTACCCCGGTTCATGGGATGGTACTTGTATCCGTCTACCCTCGGTTAAATATTAGAATTAGCGTATGGCTATGAATTTGAGTTGACCGAGGAATGTTGGCCTAGGTTGATTAGTTGGAGAAAGTATGAGGTCATTAATATGGTAAATTTATGGACACTTGAGAGCATTATGTGTGGATTATTAATTTATGCTTGTTTCACGGCATTTATGTTAAACTTGAACATATTATTTGGTTTAGTCTTGTTTCCTATGGGCTCTGGCTCATGTTGTTTAACCATTTCAGGTGACAAAGAGACGCCGAGAACTTAGTGAAGTATAGCTATGTGGAGTTCCTTTTGTGCTGTTGTTTGTTTAGCATTGGTAATGAAACATGTTAGACCTTTAAACCAGATTTGTAATTATGTCTGTTTTTGTATGACTGTGGAACCATGACCTTATTTTACTATTTTAGAACTGTAAGACTATGGGTTATGTAATCATATTTTTGAAGCCCACCTTATGGCTTGTAGAACTTATTTTGATAGAAAGAATATGTTGTTCTTGAGACTTATGGGAATAAAGTAGGATAGTTTGGTTCTATGGAGTTTAAGATTGGTGAGATATCTTTCGTAGTATAGGAAACTTCTCAAGCTTTTGTGAAAAATATATTCGTTACGATAATCCTTATTTTTTTTAAGAAGACTTGACTTTTCAACGCGACATTTATGCATCTATGGCACGTGTTAAGGTTGAACTTTTCTGGGGCATTACAGAATGGTATCAGAGCTATAGGTTTGAATACCTAGGAACCATGGGAAGAGACTTCATCTCATTTGGGCGCCTCCTTTCATTAAGTTAGATGTGGCATGTGCTTTTTGTTAACTTGTTTTTTTGGGCTGTGTGCTTGGAGTCTTAGGTTTGAATACCTTAGGACAGTGGGTAGAGGCCTTATTTCGGTTGTGGCGTTACTTGCTACATAAAAATATCTTTGTGATTGTGTGTTTATGTGCAAGTCAATAATATGAGTAAAATTATGTCCTTATGTTCTGTGAGAACCCAAAAACATTCATAACATTATGCATCATGTGGGGAGGTTAATGAAATTTTGAAAAGAATAATTGCATGGGTTATTTTGCATAATTAGAAAGTACGGGGATTGGTTTGGGATGTTAAAATTATTGTGAATATAACGTCATGTTTCACTACAAGAGCAGCAGGAGGTGCCTTCACCTCAGTTTCTCCCTACGTGTATTTCTCTCTCTCCCTCTCACACGTTTCACTCTTACTCTCTCCTGATCTCTACGTTTCTCTCTCTCTCTCTCTCTCTCTCTCTCTCTCTCTCTCTCTCTCTCTCTCGGAGTTCTTTCTTCTCCATTGAAAAAAAAAACCCTAGTTTGGCTTGAAGAACTTGAAGTAATCTCTTGGAGTTTGACATATAATCTGAAAATTTCTCTTCTTGTGGTAAGAAATCTTCCTTAAATTGTGAGTATAACAGTGAGTATTGATGAATATGTGCATATAGAACCAACCTACGTGGAAGAGATTTAAGAATTAGGGTTCTATAGTGCTTACATGATGATTTCATACCTAATTCATCTTAAATTCTCAAATATTGTTAATTGGTGTGGATGATATGATTTTGATCATGGAAACCCAAGATTGATACATGTTAGTTGGTATATAGATGGATTATGAGAATGAACTTGTAGAATTTTGAAGTTGCTTACTGCTATTGATGTTGAGAAATTCTGAAAAATCTGGGCAGCATCTAGAGCTGCATTTTTCATAAAATTTGTTATACTTAGACAAGTTTGTTGGTTATGGGTTCTTTTGAGTTTTAAAGATTGTTAAGTTGGTGTTGTTTTGGCATTAGAATCATCGAAAAATATGAAGTACACAATTTTTAATGAATATTCGAACACAGACTGCTCTGCTGAAAAAAGAACTGTATTTCCTGCACAGAATTTCTGACTTTGGGAGTGAATTTGACTTGGTTCTCTTACTTGTAAAATTCCGGGAAAAATCAAGGATGAACTTTGATGTGTTCTTATGAGCTATACCAAATCCCAGGTCATTTGGGTGTATACTTTAATCTTGGCGGATTTTACAAGTTGGTGCAACACTGCTGGAAATAGTTTGACCGCAGCATGTGGTCTGAGTTTGTGGAATTGATTGAGCAACCTAAAGAGGTCATATTGTTCTAATTTTTGGAGTAGTTGTTCTATATGTCTAATTTGATCCTAAAAAAAAAAAAAAATTTGGTTCTTAACTCTGTACGGATTAGTGTTTAAAAATACAACTTTGAGTCTTGTATCTGGGAAGGACATGCATTTCATGCATTCATATGTTGCTTTGTGCAAGTAAACTTGATTTTCTTTTCGTAAAGGTGATTTGGCGATATCAATTGTGTACTAGGTGTTAACGAGGTTCCGAGTTCGTCCGAGATATGTAGGCCATGAGCGACGTGTCGCGGTGAATTTTTTGTTTAGAAGTTAGAGGTGGGGTTTTCTTGATACTTGGTTCATATTTTATTCCATGTGCAAGTCTTATGCCAATTTAATGCTTCTTTTATGAGTTTGAAAGTAAAGTTTTATTGATGAAAACTTTTTGCCATGTTACCATGGATGGATTCTGATATAATTTTATAGCCAAGGTTTATGTGGCCTGTCGTTGGTAATGGACATGGTAGTTGTGTCATGGTGATGTTATGGCACGAAAGTATGGTTTAGAGCTCTTAATGAGTAGTGATCGACGGCCTTGACCACCAACCAGATAATCGTGTTGGGGTAGATGCAGGGTTACAGTACTGTGGGACTCGTGGTCAGGAGTTGACCAAATCGATGGCTATTTAGATTATATCGACTATTTTGATTAACTCAAATGGTGGATTTGAACTAATATAAACTGTTTGGTTTATGGAATGTCATTTGGATATAACTTTGCTGATAAAGTATTTTTCGTTAACATGTGATGGTAATATGTTGCTTGTGTCTGTGAGCATGTTGATTTTAGCTCTCCCCCACACAGGTTTTGGTTTTTAGGCTTTGAAGGTACGACGTAGAAGGGATGGTCCACTATGTACAGTTAAGCTTGGTGTGGGTTGCGAGTGTGTGGGTCCTACCCTTTTTTTTTTTTTAGTTTTTATGTAACACATTGTATAGTCAAGTGTGGCTTGTAAGGTGTTTTGGATCACAGAACAGATTCTCCAAATGATAGTTTTCCTATTATATGAAGTCATGGGTTGCTTTATTCATCTTATTTCCACTAGTTTGATTTATGAATTTGGGAGTATTATAGAGCAGGTGTAGTTCGTTCTTTGTTACACTTCGTTTTGGGTGTTTTTAGATGCGGGGTGTGACATGTGCTAAGAGAATGACATGTGTATGTTAACTATGCATTGAATGAAATTTCATGTTTGGATGCTATGTATTTACATGCTAAGTGACATGTTTAGTAGGTTTATCGTCATAGCTATTGAAGTAATCACTTTCTTTGGTTCACTTGGTTCTTGTCTTAGCTTAGTGTCTTAATCTGCTTCCGTTGGTTAAGGCCTTTGTGTCTCGCATCTTGTCTTGGTTTTGGCTCTTTGAATTGGACGTCACACTACTATTTCTTGGATTATCTTGAGGTATCCTTTCCTTTAAATGTCTTATGGTGTATCTGCTATTGCTGTTTATGGCCATTCAATTGGCTTATGGTTCTTGATCCCTGATTCTAGTTTGGCTGCTAACATCGCTACATTTAATATAAATTTCGTTGGTCAATTGGTTTCTTTGTAGCTGTTGTTGGTGTTTACTGCTCCCATTGCTATTTCGCTTGAGTTGTAGTATTGTTGCTGCTTATAATTGGAGTCGAATTTGATGGTGTCATATTCAGTGATTTTAATTTGTTGCTGCTATTCTATTCAGATCTTGTTGCTACTGGTGCGTTCCTTGGTGTTAAAAATCTAATGTTGTTTCTCTACTTTTGAGGCAAATTGTGTTTCCTATGTTCATATGTAACTTGGAGGAGTCTTAGCCATTTCTAGTACTCGCCTAGTTTTGGCCTTGTATCTTTTGCTTGCTTTGGCTCTATTACATTGTGTTATCTCTCGTTGGCTTAAACATTTTGTTTACCTTATACTCATCTCCTATATTGAAGCATTTCTTTGCCAAAAAAAAAAAGGGGGTCTTTAATTCCTTGACTTGTGAAGCCGTAGGCAGGCCATGGCTAATTATTAATATTTTGATCCTTTGGATTTCTATTGAAATTTTAACAGCTGGTACCTTTAATTCATCGTTTAACTTCCTTTGGACTTGAGTTGTTCATTCTAGTGGCTAATATATTGTAATCTATCTTTGAGTTCTCGATCGGTCTTGTTGAGCTATTGAGCTTGGATATTTGATTTGAAGTGCATTCGGTCGGCGCGATTTCAAATTCAATATCTAGCTTAGCTCTAACCTCCGTTATTTCCTTGGTTTGATTGTATGATTCTAATGGCCCAACCTCACCTTTGAATCTCCTTTGATTTGAAATTTGCACATCATTTGAGTGTCATACAATTGATTACGTCAAACCATAGGTTAGAATTGTGGTGTGTGTTTCGTGACTTATGTGCTACGAGCTTGTATGTTAGATTTTTAGGGTTCTTGGGATCATTTGCGATAATAGTTATCAATCAAGCACTAGGCCGGTTTCATGTGAAAACTTCCGAAGATCATCGATTAGTTGGACGGATTGGGGAGACAACGGTTTTGGGCCAAACTTAGCACGAGAGACTACTAACAAGATTGCTTTGGTGTGAAAACAACTAATTATTGTTCAAGATTGCCAAAGAACCACGCAGATTGAAGGAGATAAACTCGACGATGGAGGTCTTAGATCATTTTTCTTTGAAGTTACATTATAAAAGGTTTAAAGACATTTGGCTGGATTGGAAGTTACTGCTGTGTTTTTATTAGGCCATTTTAGTTACTTGAGAGGATTGAGAAGGTAAAATTCGTCTTGCATTATTATTATCATGTTTCAAAAGTTCACGATGTTTCATGTACCTATGTTTTGCTATTACGAACTGAGTCTTTCATGAGCATTTGATTGGGCCGAACTCAATTTTCATAACATTTGTTACGAAGAGCAACCGGTGAATATTCTAAATACAAGAGAGCAAGTCTTGCCGGCAGCAAAGTTCATTTGTTAAAGCCTTGTGGCATCGTCGTAGAGTCAAAGAAGCGATATGGGAGTTAAAATCCGAATTCCGTTTGACCTATCTAACCTTGTTTTCTTCTTGAGGGGTGTGGTGAATTTCGGGGACGAAATTCCTTAAGGTGGGGAGATTGTAAAGACCCGTCCCAAATACAAATTTATTTTATTTAATGTGGTTACATGCAATTATATTTAGTAATTAAGGCATGGATTTTTTTTACATAGACGTTCATATACGTGTGTATGTGTGTTTGGTTGATTGGGCTTGAGTTGTGTGCTATGGACTGAGTCCGTGGGACCCATATGTGATGGAGTTTTTTTTTTTATATATATATATAAACTTTTAGAGTTAACTATTATTAATTGTTACCTTTATGGGCGTTAGTGTAATGACTCAAAGCATTATAGAAGATGGAGCAATAGCTTGATTCTTGGAGGGCCATAGCGCAATTTTGCACTCAAAATGGGAGGACAGCCGAGAACTCTCCAGATTTCTTTGCTTTTCTTTTTTTCCTTTCCGTTCTCTCTCTCTCTCTCTCTCTCTCTCTCTCTCTCGTTTTCTCTCAACTCCATAGTAAACCTCTTTGTTCAACCCCAAAATCGGAGACCAAGATTCGAGAATCTCGCAAAAAGGCAAGAGGAAAAGCTGATCTACGGACAAAGGGCTACGCACCGATCTTAACAAAATCTCGATCGGCCAACTTTGGAGTTCCTAGCTTTTTTCAAAATTTGGCTCTTTTGAGATAGAATACATGACTAACCCTCTTGATATGTTTATTTTTAGTATAAATGTTGTGAATTTGTTGTAGAACATGAATATTCTTCAGATTATGTGAAAACTTGTGTTAGGGTTTTAAGATCTCACATAAAGAGTATGGGTTCTTGTTGATACTTATTAAATTCTTAAAATTTATGTGTTATTGAAGTGTAGAGCTGTTTAGTGTTGGAATATACCAAGTTTATTTGAGACTTTGTATCCATGCTACGTGTTAAACATCTAGAGAACAAGGAAAATACTTACTTGAGCAATTAAGTTTAAACTGGGATGCCAACAATTATGACTCTTGCACATTGTGATTTATTTTTATGACTTGTGAAGGTTATTTGTGTTAATGAAAGAGTTTATGTGTGTTTAAAAGTTATTGGACACTTAATGCTTGGATACTTGGTAGGGAATTATGTGGACAATGTTTGGATATGAATTATTCCATTTGGTGAGATAGGTTAAGATGATTGTGCTCAGACTATTTGGTCTAGATCTAGGTGGTGCACCTAGGAAAAGCAAGCTGGGCTTGGCGAGCTCCTCGGTGAAAGACCAGAAATTGTTGGGGTGGTACATCGTACCCGATTACCCCGGTGCAAGGGTGGTACTTGTACCCGATTACCCTGGTTCATGGGGTGGTACTTGTACCCGTCTATCCTTGGTTTGTGAGGGTGGTGCTTGTACCCGATTACCCCGATTCATGGGGTGGTACTTGTACCCGTCTACCCTTGGTTAGATATTAGAATTAGCGTATGGCTATGAATTTGAGTTGAACCGAGGAATGTTGGCCTAGGTTGATTAGTTGGGGAAAGTATGAGGTCATTAATATGGTAAATTTATGGACACTTAAGAGCATTACGTGTGGATTATTAATTTATGCTTGTTTCACGGCGTTTATGTTAAACTTGAACATATTATTTGGTTTAGTCTTGTTTCCTACGGGCTCTGGCTCATGTTGTTTAACCATTTCAGGTGACAAAGAGACGCCGAGAACTTAGTGAAGTATAGCTATGTGGAGTTCCTTTTGTGCTATTGTTTGTTTAGCATTGGTAATGAAACATGTTAGACCTTTAGACCAGATTTGTAATTATGTCTTTTTTTGTATGATTATGGAACCGAGACCTTATTTTACTATTTTAGAACTGTAAGACTATGGGTTATGTAATCATATTTTTGAAGTCCACCTTATGGCTTGTAGAACTTATTTTGATAGAAAGAATATGTTGTTCTTGGGACTTATGGGAATAAAGTAGGATAGTTTGGTTCTATGGAGTTTAAGATTGGTGAGATATCTTTCATAGTATAGGAAACTTCTCAAGCTTTTGTGAAAAATATATTCGTTACAATAATCCTTATTTTTTTAAAGAAGACTTAACTTTTCAACGTGACATTTATGCATCTATGGCACGTGTTAAGGTTGAACTTTTCCGGGGCGTTACACGGGGTGGGTGATGTGCAGGTTGCTGTGCACCATTCGAGTTGTCTATTCAGAAATTCAATTGTCCAAATTTTATCTTGGCAACGAGGGACTCAGACAGGGACGGATCCAGAAATTCTCTCTAGTGGGGGCACCAATTTTTACTATACTTGGACAAAAGTTTACAATCAAGTACAATATAAATTTAAACGTCATCATATGAGAAAAGGAAACTAATTTCAAAAAATTCCTAAAAATAAACACAAAAAGGGTTTTAACCCCTTTATGGCTTCTCTAATGAGAGCCACCATCAAGGGGCAAAATTGAAAAAAATAATGCTCATGTGTTTTCATTAGTGAATTATTTATAATGTGATTGTGTGTGCTTATAACATTGTCCAAAAAATTAAGTGCGCCAATTTTTAATTAATTTGAATAGATACAAAGATCTTTTTTTATCATATTATTTTAAAAGGTCATAATTAATTTTTGTCTTTAGAGATCTCATATGAGAGCTGTTGAACCAAATGAAGAGCAGATACTTAAGTGCTTCAATTTGCAATCCGTTTGAATCGGTACGAAGATCTTATTTTTCTGATCATTTTATCCTAAAGGATCATGGAGAGTTTAGGGAGTACTTGTTAGCTGAAGGGATTATATCCCACTTATCAGCATCATGTATCCACGTCAAAATGGTTTAGCAGAAAGAATGAATATGACTCTTTATAGATATGGTGAGATCAATGATGAATTATTTAGATTTACCAATTTCGTTTTGAGGACATGCACTAGAAACAGCAGCGTGCATTCTTAACTTGGTACCATCTAAGTTAGTACCATTTACACCCACAGAACTGTGGACTGGGCGCAAACCTAGTCTGTGGCATGTTCGGATTTGGGGTAGTCCAGCATATGTGCTGAATGAAAACGCAGATAAATTGGAATTAAGGACATAAGTTTGTCTGTTTGGGGGTACCTTAGAGGGACGAAATGTGGATTATTTTATAGTCCTAAGAATCAGAAGGTGATTGTTAGCACCAATGCCCGATACTTAGTGAAGGACTATGTAATAGACTACGAGCTCAAAAGCAAGATTGTTCTAGAGAAATTGAGAGGAGAGGGACCGACAAAGACTTATTCAACACCAATAGAACAGGAGGTTACACTGCAAGAAATAGTTGTTGACACACCGGTACCTCATCGTAGTGGGAGGGTTATTGTCCCACCTAATTGGTATACGTTCGTGGGAGAATCTTATGATATGATCCCTGAAGAACAACATCCTAAACCCTGCAACTACAATGAAGAACTAGAAGATAAAGATGCGGAATTTTGGCAAAAAGCTGTGAAATCTGCATTCCTTAATAGAAATCTAGATGAACGCATCCGCATAATGGAATTGGATGAATTCGTAGCAAAGGGTCAAAAGCACATGTTGTGCAAGCTTAAAGAGTCTATTCATGGACTCAAACAAGCATCTAGATCTTGGAACATTCGTTTTGATCGCAGTCAAGTTTTTTTGGTTTTGATCAATGTCCGAATGAGTCATGTGTGTACAAGAATCGTAACGAAAAAGTGATGGTGTTCCTGGTACTATATGTAGATGATATTCTATTAATCGGAAACGATGTGGGAATGTTGTTTTTGGTAAAGGTGTGACTGTCTAGCCAGTTCGATATGAAGAACTTAGGAAAAGCCGGTCACATCATTGGGATTAAGCTTATGTGAGATCGCAAGTATAGGATGTTGGGATTATCATAAGCTACTTATATCGATGAGATCCTTGCTCGTTTTAGCATGCAGGATTCCAAGGAAGGGTTCATCCTTTTTTTAGACATGGAATCAACCTATCAAAGGATCAGTGTCGTAAGACACCTGCGGAGATGGAGAAGATGAAGGCAGTTCCTTATGCCTTGGCAGTAGGAATCCTCATGTATGCTATGCTATATACTAGACCTGATATTTGCTTTGTCGTTGTCATGGTTAGTAGATTTCAGTCTAATCCAAGGCAAGAGCGTTGGACTGTAGTGAAACATATTTTCAAGTATCTGAAAAGAACTAGAGATTATATATTGGTTTACTAGTCAGATAGTCTGATACATTATGGGTACACAAACTAAAACTTTATGTCAAATAAGGATTCCAGAAGTATACCTCAAGATATGTGTTTACCTAGGAGGTAGAGCCATAAGTTGGAGGAGTATCAAGCAATCGAGCATTAATTGATTCCACCATGGAGGCCCAGTATGTGGTATCTTCTTAAGAAGCCAAAGAGGCCGTTTGGCTTAGAAACTTCTTGATGGATTTAAAAGTGATTCCTTTAGTGCAATTAGCTATTACATCTATTGTGACAATAGTGGTGGAATTGCTAACTCTAAGGAGCCATTGACTCATAAGAAGGAAAACACGTCGAGCGTAAGTATCACCAAATTCGAGAGATCGTTCAGTGAGGTGATGTAGCTGTGTCCAAGATCGCATTAGTAAACAACCTAGCAGATCCTTTCACGAACAGCTTACAGGCTAAGACTTTTGATAGTCATGTAGAGGGAATGAGAATGAGATGCGCGACAGCATGATTTTGAGTCTTAGTGGGAGTTTGTTAGAAAATTATACCAAAAGTCATGCTTTTGTAAAATGGATTAATATTTGATTGCTATTTATTAATCAGTTTTATCCATTTTTTATGAGAATCTTTTATGGGCAATATTTGCATAGTATTATTGTATGTTGTGCATGTGTGTCTTTTATTTTACAAAGTAGATGATCCGGTGTGTAGAGTTCGGCTTACACACAGAAGATTAGGTCATTGGTTCTTGTGAAATATAAGATACGGTTCACAGTCTTAGACGGAACTGGACACACCATTGGTATGACTGTAGTACAATGTTTAGTAGGTCTGTTTTGACTATAGCGAACGGTCTAGTTCCAACACATTGTGCTAGTTCACTTTGTGTGTATTGAACGGGACCGCATTGAGGTAATTGTCTTTGTACTAACTTTATAAGGCAATTGGAACCTGATGGTTATTATGAATGCTTATGCTCTTAATCCAAAGATAATTATTAGAGGTATGTATTTAATGTTGTTGACTTTGATTCTTTAAAGAGTAAGTTTTTTATATGGTCAATAGTCTTGGTGAGTTGGGTCGCAACATTATGTATATGACAACCATTAATTATTAATGAAATTCACGTCCCAAAAGGGATTGATGACCCATTGAGTAAGCTTATAAGTTTCAAATATGTCAAACCTTGCAGGTGAATTTTGTATCCGACATATCGAATAAGTTAAGTGGATAGTCTCAAGATATGATGTTGATTAAGTGGGAGATTGTTAGTAATTTATTTTAATCAATGGGTATCTGTAATCTTAACGTGGAGAAATTAATAAGTATTTAATATCATGGAGTTCAAAATATAATTGAGATAAGAACGGGAGTGCAATTGCAATTCTGTAATGGGGTGAATTGTAATTTGTGTAATAAGAAATAGAATCCTGATGGGATTAGGATTTCTTATTTACACAAAGAGCCCAAATTCATTTCTCCTTAGGTTCTTGCCCCAACCCTACAAATATACCACTTCGTTCTCTAGGTCGATGACATATTTTTGAGAGATCAGAAAAGTGTGTTGTGAAAGAGAATAAACAATCATGCAGGGTTTCCACGTACAGGTACGTGATTCGAGGTATAAAGGAACATGGCAGAAGATCGTAAGGTACAGCCAAGTAGTATTTGTGGAATACACCAAGATGTGCTGTAACAAGTTCAACCAGCGTTCGTGAAGCGGGAGTTGTGGTAAAACTGTAATTCTGCCTTGTTGGGTTTTTTCTAATTTTTTGTTGTTTAATCTGTACGCGTCATTACTGGATCTTGGGAATTCGATTTCCTAACATTTGCATCAAAGGAGAGATTAATGTATTTGTATTACCTCCAAAATGGTCATAGCATCTTGATTAATCCCTTTTCTTCCTTGTTGGGTGAACATAGATATAAACCTGGATGAGCCTTTCACCCCCACATTTGCCCCTGCACAATGTGAATTGTGTATATCTATATGATCATCCTCTTTTTCAGTTCTTGTTTGTTTCCTATTATGCACCTCCTCCACCATAGACCCTTCAATCCTCTCTTCGTACCTACAACATGAACCCATTTCGATGAAAACCAGAGCCAAGGCAATAGATTTGTGTCAAGTCCCAATAACTTGAGGGGAAAAACGGATTTTCTTGGAGACCCAGATGGTGGGTAACAAAAAAAAGAATTTTCGTGGGGATAGAATGGTTTGAATTCAATGGCAATCCTATTTTGATGTGTGGAAATGAGTAACAAACAAAATCGACAGGAAAACATGGATAAAAAGGGCCAAATTGACAATTATATATTCCCAACTATATCCAATTGGATAAAGACATGTTCCAAATTTTGGAGAAAGACCAAATTCCGTTGTTATCTCAATGCCATGTTAACTTAAGCTAGCAAGCTATTTTGGTTGTGCTATATCATACTCCCTCCGTCCAATTTTTGCAGTCCCTTTAGGATTTCCAACTTTCTAAAGGGTATGCATGCATTTAATGCATGTCTCCTTATAAAATCGATTTTCAATCTATTGTTGTCCTTAAATTCGATCTCGCTTTTAAAATTATTTTTACACATTTATAAGGTTTAGTTCAGGAAATCTAGACACTTTTTTCTTTGACTTTTCAAACAGGACTCACATTTTAAGAAATTCTAAAATAGAATAAGGAACTAGCAAAATAGGACGGATTGAGTATATATCAAATTTACGCTTGTGACTTGTGTACCGTTTTTTTAACTTTCCTTATCTTTATCCTAATACAAATTGGAAATCAAATGATCATAATTAGGGAACTGATAATGCTAGAACAATTTTTTTGTTAACGTCGAAGTTTCATTGTGTAAGGCCATCCACAGTAGTATAATCAAAAGCCAATTGTTATTAAAGTTAACAATGTTGGTGCAACAAAGTGCTCACAATGGTATAATCAAACTTAACATCTTTAGAAATAATCAAATTTTGGATTTTGAATAACCAAAACTAGCAACCTCTTTTAATAATCAAAACTCTTATTGGCCTCCCACTTTTCCCTCTCGATCAATGCAGCATCTTTATGTGTTCATTGCTTTTCAAGTACAACGTTGACTCATCATCCTTCCCTTCATTCTCTTTTTTTTTTTTTGCTTTGGTTTTTTGTCTTCCTTCTGGTTGGATTTGGTTGTTTGCATCATCCTGAAAAACAGTCTCACCAAGGGGAGTTGAACTTGGTGCATAGTGATAGAGTAGATAATGGTGGACTACCCATATTATCCAAACCAATGGCTTGACTTTGTAGGTTTGATGATTTTTTTGATGTCTTGGTTGTGTTTCAAATAAAAACTTGATTGTTCCACTTTGAACTGTGCTTTAAAGTCAGCCAACAATGCTCATACTTGAACTTATAAAATTGCACTGGTTTCGATTTTAATGGTCCTTCAATCTGGGCATTTTAGTCATGTCTTGAGGAAAATGAATAACCGATTTTTATTAGTATGCATACTAATAAAACTATTTGCATACTAATAAAAAATCATAATAGGAGGGAATTGGAAGTCACCGATTTTTTCCCAAAATTAAGGAAGGAAATCAATATTATTTTGCGCAAAAAAACGTATTGGAGGGAAATGAATGGCGTAAAACAAAGGGGGAAAGAGAATGAAATTGTAGTGAACCCCTTATTTTAGTTATGGACTAGAAGTGACCACTGTGAATCTCAACATTATTAAATTTAGCAACCTCTTAAATGAATAATCAAAAGCTGATGTGTCAACTTTTGGTTATTCATTTTTTATTATACCACTGTGGATCGTCTAAGAGCTTTGTACCTTATACATGGTACGTACACATATTTTATGCCCTAAAAATTATGACTTTAACAAAAATAGTTCATCATCAGCATTACTTTAATATATTTGGTATATTCCACCAAAAATAATTACTTTCAAATTTGTAAAATGAAACAAAATGATATCTTTTCATGGGGCATGGAAGTGTGCTCCCTCTCCAACTTGACCTCCAACGCAGGCACTCCTCTATAAATACTACAGTGACAAACCCTAATAGGTATGCTCTCTTCTCTACTAACTTTGGATTTCCTCTTTTTGAGTTGGAACTAACTTAATCATCGGAGTGCTCGCCGGCCACCTTCGGCCAAAAGGCACTAACCGTTCACTACTTGTGCAATGATTGTTAGAGAGAGAAATGGGCTAGCAAATTAAACCCAAGACAAGTAAACCTAGATTAGAGAGGGCAAGGTACAGTAAAGAAGAGTGAATGGTCCCCACATAATTCATGATAAACATGCTCGTTTTAAATATGTGGTTTGAATAAGGTTATGCTGACATATGTCATGATAATATACAAATTAGTGCCTTATTGTCATGTTAATTACCAAAAGACAGCCTTACAGTAATTATTATCGGTGGCTAAAGCCCAAGGTATAGCTGCTTAATTTAGGCTCCAAAAAATATACAAATTTTAAGGCTTCTCTATTTTGGTATCCACAATAAATTTTTAGAAAAATTAGAAATAATATTTTGGGTGTGATACCTTAATTGTGTGATATTTTGTAACGACCCTGATTTTCAGTAAATAAAAATTTCGTTAAATATTTGAATTTTATTTTTAATTACTTGGATTGCTTTTAAAATTCCTTTTTAATTTCTATAATCCGATTTAGGCCCTTTAAAATTATATTTTTTAACTAAGAGTCCTACATGGCAATTAGAGTTAGCTCTCAACCGATTAGTTGGAGCAACCAAACGACCAATTCACCTAGTTACATTTCCCGAACCCTAAATGGGCCTTTTTGACCGTCTTTGAGCCTTATGAACCCTTCCAAACCCTAATTGAACTATTAGGCCATTAGAGATAATTATTATACCCCATGAATGGTCATTCAAGCCCATACCTATCATCTTTATTCTTTTATCCATTAGGTAATAAATGTTAGGGAAAATATTCTCCATTGGATAATAGATTGTAAGCATGCCAATGAATGTATATATATGACAAGACTAGTCATACCTTAGTAATCATCATCTTGTTTCCAAAAGAAGCAAGACTAGCCATGTCATGCATGCAAACCTAGTTTTTAGCCTTAAATCTATTATTCTATGGTTACTTTCCTAGATGTACATATATATATATATATATTTGTACATAGTACTAAAGGGAGAGAGAGAGAGAGAGAGAGAGAGAGAGAGAGAGGTGTGTGCAAGTGACTTTGTTCACTCCCACAAGCTACCATTTTTAGCTTTAAGCTTGTTTGACAACTTGACAACCCATTTCTAGCCTTCCAAAGTACAATTTAGCCTTATCATTTTGTTCTTGCTTACAAGTTAGCCCATCCTAGGACATGACATGACTAAAAACACTTCAAGATGGCTAGGTTATGGCTTAAAGTAGAAAAGACAAGTGAAGAAAGGCTAGGATTTTGGTTAAAGGCTTGATTTGACCACACAATGGAACAAATTCATGGAGTAAAAGGAGAGAGAGAGGGCCGGCCAAAGGAGGAGAAAGGGAGCCAAGTTTTTGCTATAAATAGCACCCTCCATTCACCATTCAACTCACACCTTCACCTAGCAACTTCTCTCTCTAAAAAAGTCTTGTATTTTTGCTTTGTTCTTGCTTATTCTTAGTGTTCTTGAAGTTCTTCCCAAGTTCTTCAAGAAACTCATCCTAAAACATATTTTCGATCTATAAAGTTTAGTAGTCTTAGTCACAATCTAGTTTCGAGAGAAACCTTTCTCTTTCAAAGAACTTCGGAACCGTTACGCCGCCGATCCGCAAAACCGAAGACCGAATCTTAAAACCGACCAACCGCCAAGAAGTAAGATAGAAACCCTAGCCCACTAACTCTACGTAAAGTATAGAATCGTATGTTGAAAAGTAGAATGTCCTTAGTTCAAAGTATAACTTTCCTTAACCGTTTTCTCAAAGTAGATAAGGTTATCTATCGTTTATAAAGGTTGAAATGCATGATTATTAACGAACTTATTTTCGCTAATGGAAGTATAAGCATGTTGGAATAATCAACTTTTAACTCTAAATAAACATATGTTATTTAGAACTTCCCATAAAGTAAGAAAAAACGGTTTTTGAAAGATAAGACTAGAATGGTTTTTGAAAGATAAGACTTTATCATTTATTCGAAGTATCGTATTTTGATCTTTGAATTGTTATGAGCATGTATCTGTGAATTGTTTGTATTACTTATTGGTGATAAAGCATAAGTGATTTTCACTCCAAAAGCGTCTGTACATGTGGCGTTATGCTTTAATTGAGCATGGTTTAGTAATATTGAGCTGGATGATCGTGCTAGTTTAATTTCAAGATTAAAATGAACGATATATGTTTACTCTTGTGAAAAGTCCTACCGTGGAGTCTATGAATGAAAATGTGACATGGAAATCGAGAAAGTAGAAACATAGCACCTAGGGTGTGGTTAATGAAAATGCGTGTTTTGAAAAGCGAAAATATTTTGGAAACCGCAATGTGGCCGGACGTGGTAGCCCATTGTGAGGTGTGTGTTTTGTGTGCCAATGGGAACCTTGTGCGGCGGAACCATTGTGAAGATACTCGGGAGTCCGGAACGGTAGAATCGAGGTTGGGTGTGTAATATCTCAAAATTTTTAATAAATAAAAATTTCGTGATATTATTTCAAAAAAAAAAGTTATTTCCGTTATTATCTGATTTTTTTGAATAATTAATTTGATTAAATAGTAGATATATTTTTAAATTTGATTTGGGTGTATTATTTTTCGCGTAAATATTTCTTTCGATCAATGAGATTTTTTCTTCGTAAACCGAGACCGTAGATAGTGTCAAAATATTTTGTTTAGTTTACGGTAATATTTTCAAATTTTTCTTAAACCGAAAACCGAACCGTCGTACACTGCAAAGCACATTCCCGCGGCCGCAAGAAATAATTCTTTCTCTTAGTTCCTACCTACACCAGCACATTTCCATCGTCCTTACCCCCACCGACAGTTCAAAAAGAAAATGGAAAGAAAACAAACCGCCACACAATTTTGTACACATATATGCACCTCACTCCCCACATTTATTCCTCCTCTTATACACATATATGCACCCATATCACCACCACTCCCACACACACCATTGTGCACTGTGTTTTCTTCTAACAGAGAGAGAGAGAGAGCACCTCTCGGCACCACCACCTCCTCCATAACCACCAAACCGCCACCACTGTAGGCACCCCACACCACCCGAACCCTCCTCCAGTCGTACACCGCCACCTTGAGACCACCCAGTCGCAACTCACCTCCTCCGGCCGTACCCACCACCTGAAACATCTCCCTCACTCCTCCAAATTACATCCCTGTGGTTTAAAAAAAAAAAACAGCGTGTGTATGTTGCACCGCCATCGCATGGCCCCGACGCAGAGCCGGCTTATAGCCAAGGCGAGGGAAGCGGGAGCTTCTGGCCCCCGAAAAAAATTAAAAACGAGGGCCCCCAAATTTTTAGGATTCCTATATATATATATATATGTATGTATATATGGTCCAGAAAAAAATTACACTAGCCTCCTTTACACAAAATAGGCCCAATTGAAATTTAAGAGCCACAAAATAAGCCCAAATTGTGGACTATATCAATTACAGTTGCATCGGGGGAAAGAAGCTTTTCAAAGTTGAAATTGATCAAAAATTATCTTCGGTCAACCATGTCTCAAGAAAGATTAAATGGATTGGCTATGTTGTCTATCGAGAAGGAATTGGAGAAGAAGCTTGACTATGGAGACTTAATCAGTGCGTTTACAACAAAAAGTGCGAGAAAAATAATTTTCAAATGATGGATTTTGAGGTATGGTAAATCTTTTGTATTGGGGTTTTTTTTTTTTTTACGACTCTTTGTAGACCACTTTTATATGAAAAATATAGGGTGGCCTCGTTCAAGAGGTTTGCTTCTGGCCTCCAAAACTTATGAACCGGCCTTGCCCCGATGGAGTGCCACCGGACGCCGCCTTGAATTTTTGAAACCACCACGGCAATCTACAAACACCATACAACACTTATGCGTTTGAGGTAGTTTTCTGGAAACCCGTAACTCGATTTGCGTTTTAATGGAGTTAGGACTAAAATTTAATTGTTGTTGTAGATGATAACCTGTTTGTAAATTCCGGAAGTTAATTAATTACTGTTTAGTCCTATTTTCATTAATATTTAGTCCCGTCTGTGGTAGAAAGTCAGTGGTAAGGCTTGGAAATGATACTGTTCGTAAATTGGTAGATTATTGTGAGAAATTAAAGGATTAATACTATGATGTAGTTTGGTGTTATTGAATTTCGAGATCGGGAAATAAGAAATTTGTAAAAAGAAAATATAATGTTAATTATTTGATTTGTTTAGTACAACCTACAGATGGGGAATTAGTGATAAAAAATGTATATGTGTGTGCATATTTTAAACTACTATGTTATTAAAATTCCGTATTTAAACTGATGTACTTTTATCATAGGAAATATTATGTTCGAGTATTATATAAAATTTGAGGAAATAGCTTTTTTTTTAGATATTCAGTAATAGTTAGTAAAAATAAATAAATAAATAAAGTATAAGTTGGTACTACAAGTTTTGTAAAAGAAAAAGAAAAACTTTATCTTTTAAGATAATGATTTTATTCAAATCGCCATATACTTATTTCAACTTATTTGTTAATTGATATCTAATAAAATTTAGAAATTTGTTATTCCATGTGTGGGGCTTATTATGTCAGATATAATGCAATGTTATATTTTGTGAGTTTTATTAAATTTCTGATGATGTTGATTGTTATGTAGATTATGGCAATTTGAATTGCTACGTGATTGTCGAAATTGGAGAATAGGTACCCTGGAGGTAGTTGTGGCCGAATTGAAACTGAATAGACGTTAATAAGGCAAGTGACACAAAAGAGATTAGTGATTGGAGATTGTACGTTGTATGCGAGATTTTGGGAGGAATGTGTTGTATGTGCATTTCCATATGTTGATGCGAGTTCTCGAGGAGTGTTGCTGTATGTGCATCCTCATGCGCTGTATGTGCATCCGAGGGAATTATGCTGTGTGTGCAATGTCCTAAGGGGGGAGAATGAGTTTATACAAGAGATAGTACACGAGATGGTATCGGATATGAGATTGAGATTCTGGTTATGACAGTTATGATTAACTTCGGTGGGACCTTTACCTCTTGCCATGGTAATAAGTGAGTCCGCTAAGTAAATAACTTAGATGCACTCACTTAGGACCCCGTTGCAGGACAACAAGAGGGAATTTAATCATGGGACAGTCATAGTTGGAAATTATTGGGAGGAAAAAGATTCTCGATGGAGGAGAATCATAGAAACTATTTAAAGACAAGATAAATCCATAAAATGCTACTTGTGACTGTGTATTGTAATTGTTGTATAATTTTGTGTTACTTCGTTGAAACTGCATATTGTGGTATTGGATTTTAGAATTTCTACTTGGTGAATTATCACTCAGGATACGTTTGTATCCTGGCAAATCGTTTGCTTCGGCGATCAATTTGCCAGAGCGTGCAAGATTCTACAGTGAAGCAGTTGATACAGGTGGGACCCCTAAAACGAAGACTGGGCCAACGTTGCTAGGAATTCTTGTCAAAACTAGAGTCGCTCTGAAGTTGTTTCTATTAAATAAATGTACATAGATTTTTGTATTATTTTAAAATTGTAATTTTTGTACAAGAACAAATAGGAGCCCAGTAGTTTGTAAAATTCAGTGTATTTTGAGGTTAATGTGCCCGAAATTCCTTGGAAAATTGAGGCATTACAAGGTGTGTGGCTCGGTTATTCGCGGAGAGGAGCCAATGCAAAGTGTGCCAATGGGAACCCGGTGCGGCGAAACCATTGTGAGGATACTCGGGAGACCGAAACGGTAGAACCGAGGTTGGATGTGTTAAAAATGAATTTTTGAAATGATGATTTGGTTTATGAATTGTGGAAAATGGAGACACGGTTTATGAGATGTCGCGTAGGAGAAACTCAGAGATCTTGGGCACCAACGATAGCTTGGATAATGAATGCGGATGTGTCATTGTTAACTATTTTGTTAGATATGCAACTACTAAGTGGAAATCTTTAAATTTTATGATCTATTGTTTGTAAGTTAAAGGTTAGAGGGTATGGGTGATTCTATTGAGCCTTCGTAGCTCACGGTGTTACCTTTGGTGACCCTGACATATTATATTGGTGGCGACGCTGGTATAATGTGTCAGATCCCATAGACGAATAGGGTGAACTCTACACCTTGGAGGCTTTTGGAGCCGAGGAGCTGGCCAAAATGGAGGAAGAAGCGGAGCAATAGCGGAGCAGCAGATAGGAATCCTAATTTACCCCTCCTTTTGTTGAATAAGAATACTTGTTTGAGATTTATGCTGTAATATTATGCCATACTCCATTTTTTTGAAATGAAATTGTCCATTTAACGTTCTCAAAATTCGGGGCGTTTGACAGGATTTCTACCTTACTTCTTGGCGGTTGATCAGTTTTGAGATTCGGTCGTCGGTTTTGCAGATCGGCGGCGTAACGGCTCCGAAATTCTTCGAAAGAGAGAGGTTTCTCTCGAAACTAGATTGTGACTTAGAGGCCGTTCCAGTAACTTGAAAAAGTTACTTTTTGAAAAAGAATGCAATTTTAAGCTCAAAAATTATGTATTTACGTAAATAATTTTCCTACCAATATGGATCTTGTTTGATAAATCTCATTAAGATCTTTTAAACGGTGCAAAAAAAATTAAAAAAATATTTTCCATTTTCATTATATTTGAATTTGAAATTACCTCCGTTTGAAAAAAAAGAACTTTTTTAAAAAGTGGAACACCACCTTAGACTACTAACTTTATGGATCGAAAAAGTGTTTTAGGATGGGTTTCTTAAAGAACTTGGGAAGAACTTCAAGAACACTAAGAATAAGATAGAACAAAGCAAAAATACAAGACTTTCTTAGAGAGAAAAGTTGCTAGGTGAAGGTGTGAGTTGAATGGTAAACGAGGAGTGCTATTTATAGCAAAAACTTGGCTCCCTCTCTCCTCCTTTGGCCCGTCCTCTCTCTCTCCTTTTACTCCATGGATTTGTTCCATTGTTTGGTCAAATCAAGCCTTTAACCAAAATCATAGCCTTCCTTCACTTGTCTTTTCTACTTTAAGCCATAACCTAGCCATCATGAAGGGTTTTTAGTCATGTCATGTCCTAGGATGGGCTAACTTGTAAGCAAGAACAAAATGATAAGGCTAAATTGTACTTTGGAAGGCTAGAAATGGGTTGTCAAGTTGTCAAATAGGTTTAAGGCTAAAAATGGTAGCTTGTGGGAGTGAACAAAGTCACTTGCACACACCACACTCTCTCCCTCTCTCTTTCAGCCTCTCTCTCTCTCTCTCCCCCCCTTTAGTACTATGTACAAACATATATATGTACAAACATATATATATATACACACACAAACACACACACACATCTAGGAAAGTAACCCTAGAATAATAGACTTAAGGCTAAAAACTAGGTTTGCATGCATGGCATGGCTAGTCTTGCTTCTTTTGGAAGCAAGATGATGATTACTAAGGTATGACTAGTCTTGTCATATATATACATTCATTGGCATGCCTAAAATCTATTATTCAATGGAGAATATTTTCCCTAACATTTATTATCAAATGGATAAAAGGAATAAAGATGATAGGTATGGGCTTGAATGACCATTCATGGGGTATAATGATTATCTCTAATGGCCTAATGGTTCAATTAGGGTTTGGAGGGGTTCATAAGGCTCAAAGACGGTCAAAAAGGCCCATTTAGGATTCAGAAAATGTAACTAGGTGAATTGGTCGTTCGGCTCCTCCAATTAATCGGTTGGGAGCTAACTCTAATTGCCATGTAGGTAGGGGTGTCAAACGTGCCTGTCGTGCCGTGCCGTGCCATTTTCTTTCGTGCCAACCCGTGCTTCGTGTCGTGCCGTACCGTGCCTGTTTACTTCATCGTGCCATGGCTTGTCGTGTCGTACCGTGCCCATACCGTGCCATGGTGGACCATTTTGCTTTGTCGGGCCGTGCCTTTATAAAATCGTGTCGTGTCGTGCCGTGCCCGATTAATTAATCGTGCCGCATCGTGTCGTGCTTTTTTTTGTCGGGTCGTGTCGTGCCGTGCCTTTTTCGTCGGGTTATGTCGTGCCGTGCCTTTTTTTGTCGTGTCATATCATGTCGTGCCTTTTTTCATCAGGTTGTGTCGTGCCGTGCTTTTTTTGTCGGGTCGGGTCAGGCCGTGCCTTTTTTTGTCTATTCGTGTCGTGTCTGCCCTTAATCGTGCCATCGTGCCACTGTCCACCTTCCGAGTACACTATCCCATATGCACACATCGAGTACTGCAATCACACCCAAAAAAAAACCCAACTGTTAAAACAGATCAAACCAACAATTAGGTAAAATAAAAAAATAAAAAAAAAGAAGGAAAAAAAGAAACATACAGAAGAGAAGGGCTTTGTCCCATCTTATCGGCTTTGGTATGAGGAGTACAGATTCCATCTTACCGGCTTCGAGGAGTATGAGAAGTACAGATCCCATCTTACAGATCAAAACAGACGAACGAGAATCAACGGACCAAAACTGTCCTAGAGAGCAATCAGTGTTCGACAATTCATTAAAAATTTCATACCCAATATTTTTCAATGATTCTAACGCCAAAAGTTCACCAACTTACCAATCTTTTAAACCCATAAGGACCCATAACCAATAGCATCGTTTAACCATAGCAAACGATGAAAAACGAAGCTCTGTACGCTGCCCAGATTTCCAGATTACAGGGCAATCTTCTAAAAATCACTATAAATTGAGTTCTTAATACTTTTGAATGATTCCAATCCCAAAAGTTGCGTGAGTGAACGAAGCTTAAAAGGTATGAAGGAACCCTAGTCAAATCTGCACTCTAAGGATGGTTAAACAGGCATTTATCGAAGCAATACGAATCTGTCACGCATCAACGTGACAGATTGACACACCTCCACTCAAACGATCATAACTTTCGGTGTACTAAGAGTTTTAAGGCGATTCCAGTGGCAATACAAAGCTGACTTCAAGACCTTGAAATCGATATAAAGTTTGCATGAATCGGATATCAGACAAGAAAGTTACAGCCATTTGAAATTGGGCGCAAACCAAAAACGAGCAGAAACCGAGACAGATTCGTGACCAAACTTCTAAAATCCACCATTAATTCAATTCTCAACGGTTTTGAGTGATTCCAGCGGCATTAGAACGGGCTTTAAGTCTACTCTATTTCATATGAAGGAACCAGTCTGATATTCGTGCAAAGGACGAAAATCATATTAACTCAGAATCTACATCTTTGACAGGCAAACTATTTCTCTATCTATGCTAATCCATGAACTTTTAAAACCAGTCTGATATTCGTGCTAACGGGTGAATTTAAACCTTTTCCCTTGTGTTGGATTCTCATATTAATACTAGGGCAAGGGAAAATGACTTCAACTCGTGCATAGAACCAGTAACAAGTTACAGTACCTGGGAAATGAAGTAAAGATTGGGGACAAGTACCGACTGCAGAATGATGGGCATATTGGAGGTGTAGAACAGCTTGATGGGATATGAACCCTGTTGTCCACGAGCATTCTTTGACCTCACAGGCAACACCACAAATTGCACCAAATCGCAAAAAATAAAAAGTAAAAAAACTTTCCAAAATCCCATGTACAGTCGACAATCAGTGTATATAGACTTGAGAGAGAGAGAGAGAGACGCACCACTGTAGAGTATCACAGTCGTAGATCGCTGGAGTCACGATTGACAGACTCGACACCCACGGGAGTGAGAGAGAGAGAGAGTGGGCTGTGAGTGAGAGTCCAGTAGTTGAGTCTGAGAGAGTGAGAGACAGAGACGACTTGAGAGTTGAAAGTGAGAGACAGAGAGAGTGGGCTGCTACTGCTAGGGCTTCATCTGAATCATCTCTTTCCATTTATAGTAGTGTGTGATCATGTGCATTAGTTGCACCATAATCCATATGCACTCAGTAATGGAAATTTCTCGTAAAGTCTTATAATGCATTACTCAAGGGCCGCCTGAGCTGTTTTTTGAATATCGGAACCGTTTACCTTTTATGTGGGAGCGATTATATCAATCGTGCAAAAAAAATGAAGTAAATTGGTTATTGATATACTTGATCGCACATAACAAAAAAATTCCTATTAATGAATCTACATTCCGATGAAAGGGCTTCCAAAACCCGATAGACCCGAAAATTTGGTAGAGTGATTAAAACACTAAGAACAACAAAATGAACGGTATGGATCGTCACAATTATATCGCGGTCGTGTGGCTAGCATACATTAGACTATAGTAGAATATATAGGGATAGAACTAAGTAAGTTCAGTATGTAGATTTGAAAGATAGTTACAAACTCATTTTTCCTAATGTTCGATCTAAACTGTTACGATTTAACATATTATCAGTTATATCATTTTGGCCCAAAGTGGAGATAATTGAATGTCGGTAACCATACGATCAGATCACATTCGGTTCTTTTAAAGGCATTAAAGTCATATAATGGACCACTCTAGGGCCGTTTGAGCTATTTTTTAAAATCGGAACCGTTTACCTTTTACGTGGGAGGGATTATACCATTCATCTCAACAATCAAGAAAATTGTTTATCGTTACATACTTGATCGGACTGATTTGGATGTCAAAAAAACCATTCAAACAATGATTTCGTGTCTCGTTGAAAAAGTTTTCAAAATCGGATAGACCAAAAAATTAATGAGAATGATTAAAACACCAAGAAAGACAAAATGAACGATATCGATCATCGTGATTGTGTTACGATCATCATCATCGTGATTGTGTTACGATCACAAGCCATTTGATGTCACCCTCTGTCCAATTTGAATCACTGGTTCTACAGCCCACCACTGCCCACCCCTCGACCTCGCAGGTTGTGATTAAAGTATTTTGATCGTGATTGTGTTACGATCACACACCTCATTTTTTTCATGACTTCATTTTTTTTTTTTAAATTGATCTTTTTAAATTAATATTTTTTATAATCATTTTATTTTGAAACGTTTTCTCCCCTTATTTTAATAAGTTTTAACTTGATATAATTCACTAACACAAACAAAAAATAATTTATTTTCACAAAAAAATTGATATTTTTTTTAAAAAAATCTTTATTAGATAAAACGCAATGTATATGTGTGGTAATTGGTATATTATAATTTTGATTCAATTTTTTTTAATCATAAAAAATATTTTAAAATCTTATTTTAGTTAAATAAAAAGAAAAGATTAATAAATTATTGGATTATCAAAAAATACATAGAAATAAAGTAAAGTATAATCTAAAATCCATTGTTTATTTATTAACATATATTTTTTGGTTTTTTCATGCTTCGTGCCGTGCTGTGTCTGACGAGAACCGTGTTGTGTCGTGCCTGTGCCCGACTAGAACCATGTTGTGTTATGCCATGCCCGTCCTACTTCCGTGCTCGTGCCGTGCCTGGCTAGAACCGTGTCGTGCCCCATCCCACTTCCATGTCGTGTCCGTGCCGTGCTCGTCTAAGACCGTGTCGTGCCGTGCCGTGCCCGTCTAAGACCATGCCGTGCCAGGCCAACTTCCGTGTCGTGCCGTGCCCGTGTCTTTCCCTCTCACTTCCGTGCCTGTGCCGTGCCGCGTGCCCACTAAGACCGTGTCGTGCCGTGCTCTGCCAGGATTAAATCGTGTTTGTGCCGTGCCGTGCCACCTTCAAACGGGCCGTGCCCGTGCCGACCCGACCCGTTTGACACCTCTACATGTAGGACTCTTAGTTAAGAAATATAATTTTAAAGGGCTTAAATCGGATTATAGGAATTAAAAGGGAATTTTAAAAGCAATCCAAGTAATTAAAAATAAAATTCAAATATTTAACAAAATTTTTATTTACTGAAAATCAGGGTCGCTACATATTTTGTTTGCAATTTTTATAAAGGGCATCATCATTAATTTTTGGTTTAGACTCTCAAAAAGTCAGTCAGGGCTGCACTGACTATAGGTATGGATACAATTGATCCCTTGGATTCTTAATGAGCTTCTATATTTTCAGTTAAAGGAAATTCAAAATATTAGAAAACTACAAAAAGTTTACTAGCAACAAATACATAGTCACAGAAAAATTATAAAATAAACTATATATGCTAGTACAAAATTCAAACTACTAGAGCAAACTGTAAGCACATCAATATAACACGCTTTTAATGATCCAAAATAACAATACTAAAGTACAGTATTTCATGACCAGTAGAGATGCATCTTTGAGAAGAGAGAGGGAGAGAGTAATTGTTTAGAGTTGGATAAAGTTGAACAACTAGTACATATTTGACTATGCTAAAATGTGCCTGGAACTTGCTGGATTAGGATGGGCCCGGTCATCAATGGTTGGTATTGGCCCAAGGATTAGAGAGCCAGCTCTTGACAGCTAGAAAACGCCCATCACAACAGCTTTGTACATTAATAAAAAGGGCAAATTTTCGTAGTCGTCCCTGTAATTTTACGGTTGTCTCACTTTCGTCCCTTTAGTTTCAAAGTGCTCTAATTTCTTCCATGTAGTTTGTTTTACGTTTCCAATTGGTAAAATCGTGAACACTGTTAACGAAACTAACGGAAAAAAAAATAAGTGTTCCAATTTTCAATCCGTTTGAACCGATGCGAAAATCTTATTTTTTTGATCATTTTATCCTAAATGGTCGTAATGAGTTTTTGGTTCTAAAGCCTTTCAACGAGCACCCGAAGACTCCTTATTTAGTTTCAGGGCTCTCTTAGGGTGCTCATTGAAAGGCCTTAGAGCCAAAAATCCATTATGACCATTTAAGATAAAATGATCAGAAAAATAAAATATTTGCACGGGTTCAAACGGATTGAAAATTTGAACAGTTATTTTTTTTTTCCGTTAGTTTCGTTAACGATGTTCACGATTTTACCAATTTGGAACGTAAAACAAACTACAGGGACGAAATTGGAGCACTTTGAAACTAGAGGGATGAAAGTAAAACAACCGTAAAACTACAGGGATGACTACGAAAATTTGTCCTAATAAAAAAAAAGAAGAAGAGGTTCTGAACATTTGTTCTTTTCAATTTTTTTTCTTTTATTTCTTGGGGTTACGCAGCTCAATTTCCCGGCTTAAGACCCATGTGGGTAGCTTGCAAGTTGCAACTAAATGGGCCTAAGGCTGGTTCGGTTGGGTTCTATCATGGTTCGGTTGCAATGAAAGTGAAAAGACGGCGTGTGCAGCCCATTGTTGGATCGTATCCTACACAAATAATTCGAACCGTTTAGAATGAAATTTGGAAGCTAGATTGTATCAATCACCCACACATATCCAATGAGCTAATTTTCTGCAGGGTCATTCAAAAATTATTTTAAATTTTATGAACGATTCAAATTATTCGTGTGGAACCCAAGAGTGGGCCCCATAGATGGTCTTTAAATTATATTTTCGGTACCCTAGCAAAGCATTATGCTTAAGCTGTTGGATGCAACTTCTTTGCTCCATGCACAATATGTGCAATGTGAGGCCTACTATGAAGCTCATATCGGAGGTCTTGATCGTTCAACGTACTATTTTTCGAGTGGATCCTCAATGCAAAAGTTTGGGATGATTAGACATGACCAATCTCTTGTTCAAATCAAATTTATCCCGGCGAACATGGACAATCCACATCCTGATGAACTCATATTTGACATTAAGTACTTATCAAGTTCGTGAAAAAGAAGGGAGAAAAACAGCTGTTCGGGAAATTTTCCGTACACAAGAAGCAATTGTACGTGTGTAACCCAGCCTTTTCCACCAATATGAACGTTGAAGTCTACAAGAGGTTGACCAAATAACTCTCCTCTTTAAGTCGTTTTGTTAGGCTTTTAATGAACCTTACTCCAAAGCCGATAACAAAAGGACCTTTTTTTTTTTCAAACTTTAATAATCGAAATTGTTCATGTTGTAGAACTCATCAAGACTATTAACTATATATGCAGAAAATGTCACCAGTTTTCTATTAATACGTTTCCAAATGTTTTTTGTTAGAAAATAAAAATGGAAACATTGAATTAAAACCTACTTTTTTCGTTGAGATGTGTGAAATTTATATGATTCTACCTACGAAGACAAAATTTAATTTGTAGTAACTAGAACAAGAACCAGGGTGGGTGCTGCGCAGCATGCTGCGTGGCCTTGCTGGCATCGGTCCGACGATCGAAAATGTCATTGCGTAGAGCTCGTCGAGTACTATAAGTATACCAAAAATCAACTCAATCAGTTATCGTTAAGTGCCTCATCGGAACACATATAACTTGAAAAAAATGGATTTAGTAGTTTTGATCCAATGTTTCGTATCCATTAGGATTTTTTTTTTCAAGTTATATGTATTCCGATGATACACTTAACGATATTTGATCGAGTTGATTTTTGGTACACTTGTAGTACTCGGCGAGCTCTACACAATGGACGTCTCCGATCATCGGACCGATGCCGGCAAGGCTGCCCTAGTGGCCGCATAGCACGCTGCGCAGCCCCCACCCCGGTTCCCTAGAACAATCTCTTTCGTCTCTGGGTAGGCACGGCGATTATCTTTTAAGTCTCTTAATAATAATAAAACCTCATGCCATTGTGTGATTCAAATTAGATCACATAATCTTCTTTTTTAATAATTTCTTTCAAAAACGGATGGCCGGGTCAAATTGAGCACGTTAAAATTAGAGAACAATCTCTTTCGTCTTTGGGTAGGCACGGCGATTATCTTTTAAGTCTCTTAATAATAATAAAACCTCATGCCATTGTATGATTCAAATTAGGTCACATAATCTTCTTTTTTAATAATTTCTTTCAAAAAAGAATGGCCGGGTCAAATTGAGCACGTTAAAATTAGAGAACAATCTCTTTCGTCTTTGGGTAGGCACGGCGATTATCTTTTAAGTCTCTTGATAATAATAAAACCTCATGCCATTGTATGATTCAAATTAGGTCACATAATCTTTTTTTTTAATAATTTCTTTCAAAAACGAATGGCCGGGTCAAATTGAGCACGTTAAAATTAGAGAACAATCTCTTTCGTCTTTGGGTAGGCACGGCGATTATCTTTTAAGTCTCTTGATAATAATAAAACCTCATGCCATTGTATGATTCAAATTAGGTCACATAATCTTTTTTTTTAATAATTTCTTTCAAAAACGAATGGCCGGGTCAAATTGAGCACGTTAAAATTAGAGAACAATCTCTTTCGTCTTTGGGTAGGCACGGCGATTATCTTTTAAGTCTCTTAATAATAATAAAACCTCATGCCATTGTATGATTCAAATTAGGTCACATAATCTTCTTTTTTAATAATTTCTTTCAAAAACGAATGGCCGGGTCAAATTGAGCACGTTAAAATTAGAGAACAATCTCTTTCGTCTTTGGGTAGGCACGGCGATTATCTTTTAAGTCTCTTGATAATAATAAAACCTCATGCCATTGTATGATTCAAATTAGGTCACATAATCTTTTTTTTTAATAATTTCTTTCAAAAACGAATGGCCGGGTCAAATTGAGCACGTTAAAATTAGAGAACAATCTCTTTCGTCTTTGGGTAGGCACGGCGATTATCTTTTAAGTCTCTTAATAATAATAAAACCTCATGCCATTGTATGATTCAAATTAGGTCACATAATCTTCTTTTTTAATAATTTCTTTCAAAAACGAATGGCCGGGTCAAATTGAGCACGTTGAAACTAATTTCAAGATCTTAACCACTAGACAAATTTTCAGCGGCTGAAGTTGAATACTAATATTTAAGTGAGCTTGTATGACGTGATCTGATCTCGTAACACCTACTGATTCCTCCATTCCCGCCGGCTGAGTTGTCAAAGAAGATGACAATGAAAAATTGTGAGGAAAAAAAAATGATTAATTATCAGTCCTTGTAGTCTTTGTTTTGAAATAGAGTCCATCCCTTTGATGTTCGCTCAAATCACATCTTTCCCTCGTAATTGCTTAACATTTGTCTTTGCTTCCGAGAAAAATGACTAGTACCGATGCCCCGATTCCGACGAAAACTGCCTCAAGTACTTCGCTCGAGCTGACGGCACCGCCTGCTAGAAACATGGAGAACCAGACGCCGGCGTCGGGGTTTGGGGCGCCGGGGATCCAGGGACGATGGAGGACACAGGATCAGCTGAAGATAGGGTCGTTGGCTTTAAGAGGATTGGGTTTTCTGTTTTCATTTCTTGCTTTTATTATCATGGCCACCAACAACCACGGCGGTGGGGAAAATTTCTACAATTATGAAGAATACAGGTCTCACCCAATCAACTCTCTTCCACCATTCCATTCTCTCTCTCTCTCTCTCTCTCTCTCTCTCTACAGAATGTATGTAACATCAATATGTTTGGAATTTGGAATTTAGGGTCATGATTTGATGAGTTGACTTTTAGTGATGTAAAAAGTATTTTGTACACAACCTCTTTATGAATTTTTGCAACATATTTACGAAATTTTGTCTAATGTTACGAATTTTGTGGGAAATTTTATGAATATTTATGGCTTGAAAAATAATTTGTGTGGTGGTTTATTAATTTTATGAATTTTCATGCTTCACTTTTATGAATTTCGATGGTATTGTTTATAAATTTTTGTGGTGGGGTGCGTGTATATATATATACATACGAATCTTCACACGTACATAAGGGCGCCCTTAACTTATTATGTTAAGGACATCCTTTTTTTGACTAATTTGTAATGATCCGAGCCGCTCAATATGTTCAGAACGTGATTTTAAAAATATTAGTTAGAAATCAGCAAAAAATAAAGACCTGAAAGGGCTTGATCCGAGTAGTTTTTGTTTGTTTTTTATCGAACGGGTTAAATAAAAACTACTCAAATCAAGCCCATCCCGGTCATTTTTGTTGATTGATTTCTCGCTAGTATCCTTAAAATCAGATTCTGAACACATTGAACTGCTCAGATTATCGAAATTTGATCGAAAAATGGGAGAAAAGAGGACGTCTACATTTTGTTTAAAATGAAGGCGGCTTACCTGAAGCTTACTATATATATATACACACACATACACACACAGTTCTCTTCTACTAAGAGCGACCTTAACTTGCTAAGTTAAGGATCTCATGAGTTTGACATTGTTCCCGATCAAATTTTGAGAATCTGAACCATTTAATATGTTTAAAACGTGATTTTAAGGATACATGTGAGAAATCGGCAAAAAATATGACGTGAAAGGGCTTGATCAGAACAGTTTTTCATAAAAATATATTTATAGCGTTTTTATGAAAAACTGCTCAGATCAAAGTATTCACGGTATTTTTATAAAAATGTATTTATAGCGTTTTTATGAAAAACTGTTTGGATCAAACCTTTTCCGGTCATTTGTTTTTCCAATTTTTTCGCATGTACTCTTAAATTCACGTTCTGCACATATTGAACAGTTTGAATCATCAAAATTTGATCGAAAAAGAGGAAGTTCTTAACTTGACAAGTTAAGGGTGAATTGTGGTAAAAAATACATAGCGAAACGTCAAAAAAGACTGCTCAAAACAATAAAAAATTATGTGGTATTGTTTACAATTTCTTTTGGTCCCAATAAACAAATTTCTTGGCATTCAATTACAAGAAATTTGTGGTGGTTCATGAATTTTTGAGTTTCAACATATAAAAATACATTCCGTACACCAATTTTTTTACGTGTGTACCCTAAACTTTTTCCCGCACGTCTTAATTAGGATCCAATAAAGCTTCCAAATACAAATATATAGGTGCATTTACAAAAATGAGTTGTTTTTTTTTTTTTGGGTAAATCAGCTTGAATTGAAAAAAGAGGCTAACCGAATATACAGCCTACAAGGTACATACCCCAGGAGGTAAAGAAAACAAAAAAAACAAGAGTAAAGAAAATTGCTTACTTCAAGTGGCTACAAGGCTAAATGATATGCGTTGTTTCCAATCCATCCAGTAAGAGGGAAGGAAAACAACACCTTCGTGGCACCAACAAAAGATAACATAATACCAAGAAGCCTAACCTACTGAATACAAAACGACTGCCGGACTGAACGTACAGCCTTCTATTATCCCATAACGGAAGAGGACAGCAGCAGAATACAGTCGCAAGACTGCATCAGAAGCGTAAACTTAGCAGTCCAACAACACTTCAATTATTGGATTGTTAACTAGAGCATGAATGGAACTTATGAAAGTATATGTAAACAATTAGGAATGCGGATATGAATTTGTGAGCTGTGATTGTTCACAGGTATGTTTTGGCGGTAGCGATTATGTCAACCATATATACAGTGGCACAACTGGTGCGGCAAGTTCACGAACTGTTTACTGGAAGACAATTATTTCCGCCACGGAATTTGGCGTTGCTTGACTTCTTGGGTGATCAGGTAGGTACCGATATTCATATATGCCTTTAATTTGGTTCGATTTTACAAGTATCCCGGGTTTTTTTTTTTTCCAGATCCGCAGTACTCCGTTTCGATCAATTGAATTTTTCGGATAACAATTCATAGCTTTTGAGAGTTTTTTTTTTCCCTCTTTGGGGGAATATACCGAATCACGTTTTAGGGTTTACAGTATTTTAGTTTTCTTTTTTTTGTTCTCAGTAAAAAAATTTTATTAATCTCTGAAAATGAACAAATATTAAAAGGAACAAGGGTGGATAAGATCTACCCGAGTACCAAAAAGACGTTGGCAAGAAGCCAACAAAAGAAAAGAAACAACCCCAACACATCTATTCCTGAGAGGAAAACACCGCCAGCACTCCAACACTGTGCATAATGAAAACAAAGAAAAGAGAACACCTCCAAAAAAAGAACTTAAACTAGCCCCCACAGAAGAAACTGGAACAAGCACAGGCAA
Organism: Rhododendron ovatum; assembly: GCA_019656835.1. NCBI lineage: Eukaryota > Viridiplantae > Streptophyta > Magnoliopsida > Ericales > Ericaceae > Rhododendron > Rhododendron ovatum. The sequence goes on from CM033796.1 coordinate 19,634,168, forward strand.
GCAACAGACAAAAAATAACCTCGAAACACCCACACCAAGCCACCAAAAGAACAGCAAAGCAAACCCAAATAGAGAAACAAAGCCAAGACCAACCCTGGCTAGGCAACAACCAGCATTAGAAAAGGAACACAGCAGAGACAGCAACGAACACCCAAACAGAGAATCCAATCAAATCAGAACTCCACAGAGAGGGAGGCACCATCCTCCAACTCATCAAAATCCCCAATCTCCTTTTCTGAAATTCCAACCCCCTCTAGTTCAATATATTTCTTGATATTAAAATTCTCCCCCCTTGGTATTTAACTCCACACAAAGCATCAATATTCATACACTTACGAGCTTTATTAATTAACAAGGAGTTTCTATTACGAATGTCACTAGAAGAAAGAGAAGATAAATGAACCACCTGGCACTCAGAGTTGGAAGAAGAGACCAAACCATCAACCTTTCTTGTTTGGGCTTCAACATCCTTGACAACAATATGCTTCTCATTCGCCAAAAACCCAACCTCTATTTCTACTGCATTTGAGGAAGAAGGAATCTCTCTAAAATCATCATTCACTTCCTTTGCTTCATCAACTTTATCCTTCTCACTGTCTCCGTCAGACTTGTCTTCGAACCCCGGATTAGAGTCCATGTTATCCTTGCAAATGAAGTTGGCCTTCATGATGTTATTGACAACCACCTGTGCCACGCCCTCGATTTTCAACATAAATAAATAAACCTTTTCGACAAAAGATCCTCACGTAAGATAAATAATACCAAAAAAGAGTTCCCACCTATTAAATTTACAAACAAGTCCCCGACTTTAAGGAATATACAATATTGGCACACCGGCCCCAAAAATGAGATTAAATACAAGTTCGAACAAGTTATTTGGTTACAAACGGTTTAATCAAAGAGATTCAAGAATAATTAGTTACAAAACCATCTTTAACAAAAAGCAAGTCATTACAAGATGATTAAGGTAACTAAACGTAGTTAGTTTCCAAAATGTCTTCCCATCCCAACACACGAGGCATGCAACCTATTGTCCGGCAATGGAACCTGAAAAGAAAGATTTGGTTGAGCTACACAAGCCCAGTAGAAAATTCTTTACAAAATCTATATGTTGATGAGATGATAAACATGGACACAGTGAATCAGGATAAATGGTAAACTCGACAACAACGCATTTCAACACCATTTACTAGTATCAGACACCCACATACACACACGTATATTCCTTCCCTCAAATTTTCCACCCCTTGCGTCACATTAACCCCACCCTCGCGAATTTGTGTTTCCACCCCTTGCGTCACAATAAAACTCCACATTCCACTTCACAACTACAACCACATTACTATCATTATCAAATACCGACACCATATACTCATTCCATGCATGCCAAAATTATCAAACACGTCACAAATAACTCATGAATCTCATGTCTCAAGACAGAAGTATATCATTGGTAAGAATATGAAATCCATAAATCCTAGGATGTTCCACCTGTACCATATATAGCAATCAAAAACTAATGTCACACGAAATCACCACATAACATGTAGAGAAATAGAGAAATCTCTACCAAAGTGGGCTTTGAGCAAAACCCTAAGTCTACCAATTACTATATGCTTGAATCCACCAAAAACAAGCTCCACCCAAGCTTGGCTACAAGATCTAGGCTGAATACAACCCAAAAACAAGATAAACAAACAAGGCTCAACAATTGATTGAGAGGAGAGAGAGGAAAAATGAGTTTGAGAGCCGAAAATTGAAATCAAGAACACAAAACTTACCCCTTGTTCACTAAATGCAAGAATCAAGTGATTTTGAGGAAGGAATCTCTTGGATCTTCAAGATTTGAGGTAGAAATCAAGAGTTTTGGGTGAGATTGGAGTGGAGTAGGTGAGAGGGGGTGTTTCCAGATCTATTTCGTGGGTTTTAGGTGTTGAAAATTGTAAACGGGGGTATTTATAATGGTCCAAAAAGCGTACAAAAGTTTCTGAAAAACGACAGCGGGTATCAGTACTAGGCGATTCCCAGTACCAGTACTGGAACCCCCAAATGCTAAGAAAACACAACTTCTGGACACTGGGTACCGGTACTGGGCAAGAGGCAGTACCGGTACAAGCTGGATGGAAAATAAAATTTCACTAACGGTCACCAAATCAAACCTCAATCGCTACCAAAACTTCCAACCATCATTACAACCTCAAACTCACATTTTACTATTCTCCGAGTGTCCAACACACAACAGTAAACATATATCTGTACACCCCCACAAACTAACGTACATCTTTATTAATAATACGATTCTTTCATGCATTAAAGATTACCGAAAGTATAATAATTTACGGGGAATTTGTTGTAAAACTGTCCTGCTTCTTCATCTTGTTGTTGAGCCTCAACTACTCGAGTCGACAAGGTTGATTGAACAATCAAGTTATACAAGGTGACTCCATCACGGACCTCTTCAAAATGCAACGCATATGAGCCTAAGTCGTTCATCGTTTTCCACTCATGGATGGCTAAACTCTCAAGATGTATCAATTTTCTACTTAACGCATCTGGATGTGTCGATTTTCTACGTACTTAACGCGTCTGCTACCACGTTTGCCTTTCCCGGATGATATTGTAACTCAAAATCATAGTCTTCTAAATGTTCCATCCAATAGCGTTGTTCGCAAATTAAGCTCTTTTTGAGAAAACAAATATTTTAGACTCTTATGATCGGAAAAAACTTTGAACTTTTTTCCATCAAGATAATGACACCAACTTTTGAACGAGAAGACGACGGCCACAAGTTCCAAGTCATGGGTAGGGTAATTCTGTTCGTGAGTTTTCAATTGCCGCGATCCATACACTACCACTCGCTCCAATTGCATCAACCCACACCCCAATCCCTCTTTCGAAGTGTCACAATACACGAAGTAACTAACTCCCCGTTCGGGTACAATCAAAACCGGTGCGGTAGTCAACCTTCTTTTCAATTCCTCAAATTCCTTCTCACATGCGTCAATCCAAACAAAACGAGTTCCCTTACAAGTCAATCTAGTTATTGGATCTGCTAGACGAGAGAAATCAAGTACAAAATGACGGTAGTACCCGGCCAAGCCCAAGAAACTAAGAATCTCAAATACGCTATTCGGTCATTGCCAATTCATTACGGACTCTATCTTCCCCGAATCAATAGACCACCCATCCTTCGACACAACATGACCCAAAAACTTAACTTTGGACAACCAAAATTCACATTTACTAAGCTTGGCATACAAACGGTGTTCTCCCAAGAGTTCAAGGACGATGGGAAGGTGGATTTGATGTTCCTCCTTCGAAGGCGAATAAATAAGGATATCGTCCACGAAAACAACCACAAAACGATCAAGATAGGCACGAACGATACGGTTCATCAGGTCCATGAATGTTGCCGGTGCGTTCGTCAATCCAAAGGGCATAGCAATGAATTCATAGTGACCATAACAAGTACGAAAAGCGATTTTAGGAATGTCCTCCCTCCGAACCCTCAATTGATGGTAACCGAACCTCAAAACGATCTTAGAGAAACAAATTGCGCCTCGAAGTTGGTTGAACAAATCATCGATTTTAGGCATTGGGTACTTATTCTTAACGGTGACATGGTTTTACTTTTGATAATCGATACACAGACGAAGCGATCCATCTTTCTTCTGAGCAAATAAGGCTGGTGCTCCCCACGGTGACGTACTCGGATGAATAAACCCCAAACTCTCCAATTCTTGCAACTGAGTCTTTAATTCCTTCAGTTCGGCAGACGCGAAACGATAAGGAGGTACAAAAATAGGTGCGGTGCTAGGAAGCAAATCGATAGTAAATTCAATTTCTCTCTCGGGTGGTAAACCGAGTAACTCCTTCAGAAACACGTTTGAAAAGTCGTAAATGACAAGAGGTAACTCCCTACGTGCGGATATGTCCTCATCCAAGGCCAAACTCGCTAACAAGGCATACACCGTTTGTTGTTCCCAAGGCCTACACAAATACGGTTCTAACGGTTCCCGACGCTCCCCAAAGAACTCAAAACAAGCACCCTGAGGTGGACAAACACGGACTCAACGCTTGAAGCAATCTATGGTGGCATGAAACGTGGATAACCAATCCATTCCCAAAATAAGGTCGAACCCCGACATATTCAACACGATAGAGTCAAAGGTAAAACGACGGTCTCGAATGACAAACTCACAATTCCGGCAAATACAATCTAGCCTTGACCAACCCCCTATAAGTGTCTCAACGAATAACGGAGGATTAATATTCTCGATTTCCAATTCCAAAACACAAGCAAAAGATGCAGCAATGAATGAATGCGATGCTCCAGAATCAAAGAGTACTCTAGCTAAGGAGTTAAACAATAAAAATGTACCCCTCACAACCGAAGTCTCTGGGGTTTGAGAAGTAACAGGAGGTGGTGGAGGCGGAATAGCAGATGTGATAGTGAAAGCCCTTCCTTGAGTCATCTGACTCTGAACATGTCCACCACACTGATCGAAGCCTTGAGTAGGTGTCAAAGAACTTGCTCCTCCCTTAACTTAAGATCCCTGAGTTGACGTGGTCTAACTGAAGTGAGATTGCTGCTGCCGTTGAGTACCCCAAAATGACTGCTGACTAGAACCCTGACCACCCCTCGGCTGCTGCACCGAACCAGACTCGCTTCGTGTATTTTCCCTAGACGGACAATTTCTTGCAAAATGTCCGGCCTTCCCATAAGTAAAACACGTACCCAAGAGCCGCGGACACTGAGCACAAATGTGTCCTGCTTGACCACACTCGTGACACATAATCGGAGGCCTATTCGAATTTCCCTGAGTCCCAAAAGAAGAAGATGACGGAGGCCTAGAGTTCAACGGACCTTGCGAAGCTGAAAATTGATCTCGCTGCCTCTTCCTTCCCTGACTGCCAAAACTCTTTAAAGAAGAGCTCACACTCCCTACCGGTTGCCTCAGTTCCCAAGCCTTAGGATTTTGTGGTGCCTCCTTAGGTATCTCAATGCTCTTTGCACACTCGACGACATCGGCGAACCTCCCTTTGCGTTGTCCCATCACCATTCTCTTCACGGTGTCATCCAACCCCTTTTTGAACCGCCTACATTTTCTCTCGGTAGCTACCAATTTCGGCGCGAAAAAGGACAAAGATTGGAACTTCAAAGTGTACTCCGATACGGTCATATTCCTCTACTCTAGCTTCTCAAACTCTTCTCTCAAAAGGTCACGACTAGTTTCTGGAAAGTACTGCTCCTGGAAGAGCAACTCGAATTTGGCCCAAGTTAAGTTCTCTACATCTGGCTCATTCGCTCGAGCTATGGTCTTTGCCGCTCTCCTCACATCTTTTCTCGATTCCAAGACTGACTCCCACCACTCGTTAGCTTCCCTGATAAGATGAACGGCCACAATGTTGACTCGCAAGTCATCCTCCGTATTCTTAAGGCCCCTGAAAAATTTTCGGATCTAAGCTAACCAATGGTCGGCTACTAGAGGATCATTACTCGACCTGTCAAATGTTGGTGGATTCCTACGGCTGAACTCCCTCATTGCCGACAAGGCACGACTGTCTGCACTCTCCTTAGGAGCTGGGTTTAGAAGATTTGTAGCCGCAAGAGCCGCAACGAAATCCCTAGCAAAAGGATTCTGAACGATCGGAACTTCCTCTCCCTGACCGTGCCCAGCCCCTTCCCCCGGATTTCCATTAGGATTCTCCCCATGAAAGCTAACCTCATCCTCAACCGGTGTCCTTCGGCCACGGCCACGACCACGACAACCCCAACTTTCTGACTCACCGGCTCTAGCACACGTTCTCAAAGGCATCTTACTACAAGTTATAACATCACTTCATCACTAAATGAGGTCTAAGCCCCCAACTATCCCAACACGAGTCAAAAAAACTCCTTGCCACTCTACGATATTGAAATGCAATGCCACATAAGCCAAGTAATGTCAATTCACACAAGCACACATATGACAAGTAAGAAGACGTGACATTTTGAACCCATGACACTAAAAGTCTCCCCACGGTTTCAAAGTATTCAAACCTAGACGCTCTAATACCAATTTGTCACGCCCTCGATTTTCAACATAAATAAATAAACCTTTTCGACGAAAGATCCTCGCGTAAGGTAAATAATATCCAAAAAGAGTTCTCACCTGTTTAATTTACAAATAAGTCCCCAACTTTAAGGAATATACAATATTGGTACACCGGCCCCGAAATGAGATTAAATAAAAGTTTGAACAAGTTATTTGGTTACAAACAGTTTAGTCAAAGAGATTCAAGAATAATTAGTTACAAAACCATATTTAACAAAAAGGAAGTCATTACAAGATGATTAAGGTAACTAAACGCAAATAGCTTCCTAAATGTCTTCCCATCCCAACACACAAGGCATGCAACCTATTGTCTGGCACTGGAACCTGAAAAGAAGGATTTGGTTGAGCTACACAAGGCCAGTAGGAAATTCTCTACAAAATCTATATGCTGATGAGATGATAAACATGGACATAGTGAATCAAGCCAAATGGTAAACTCGACAACAACGCATTTCAACACCATTTACTTGTATCAGACACCCACATACACACACACATATTCCTTCCATCAAATTTTCCATCCCTTGTGATATTGTGTTTCCACCCCTTGCGTCACATTAACCCCACCCCTTACGAATTTGTGTTTCCACCCCTTGCATCACAATAAACTCCCCATTCCACTTCACAACTACAACCACATTACTATCACTATTAAATACCGACATCATATACTCATTCCACGCATGCCAACATTATCAAACACGTCACAAATAACTCATGAATCTCATGTCTCAAGACAAAAGCACATCATTCGTAAGAATATGAAATCCAAAAATCCTAGGGTGTTCCACCTATACCATATATAGCAATCAAACACTAATGTCATACGAAATCACCACATAACATGTAGAGAAATAGAGAAATCCCTACCAAAGTGGGTTCTGAGCAAAACCCTAAGTCTACCAAGTACTATATGCTTGAATCTACCAAAAACAAGCTTCACCCAAGCTTAGCTACAAGATCTAGGGTGAATACAACCCAAAAACAAGATAAACAAACAAGTATCAACAAGTGATTGAGAGGAGAGAGAGGAAAAATGAGTTTGAGAGCCGAAAATTGAAATCAAGAACACAAAACTTACCCCTTGTTCACCAAATGCAAGAATCAAGTGATTCTGAGGAAGGAATCTCTTGGATCTTGAAGACTTGAGTAGAAATCAAGAATTTTGGGTGAGATTGGAGTGGAGTAGGTGAGAGAGGGTGTTTCCAGATCTGTTTCGTGGGTTTTGGGTGTGAAAAATGGTAAAGGGGGGGTATTTATAGTAGTCCAAAAAGCGTGCAGAAGTTTCTGAAAAATGACAATGGGTACTAGTACTGGGCGATTCCTAGTACTGGTACTGGAACCCCCAAATGCTAAGAAAATACAACTTCTGGACACTGGGTACTGGTACTAGGCAAGAGGCAGTACCAGTATAAGCTGGACAAAAAATAAAATTTCACTAACGGTCACCAAATCAAACCCCAATTGCTACCAATACTTCCAACCATCATTACAACCTCAAACTCACATTTTACTATTCTCCGAGTGTCTAACACACAACAGTAAACATATATCCGCACACCCCCACAAACTAACGTACATCTTCATTAATAATACGATTCTTTCATGTATTAAAGATTATCGAAATTATAATAATTTATGGGTTTCTACAACCTGCTCCTCCAATACTACTCTAGCAAGGTATGAGTTACAATTTAATACTAAACAAATCTCCTGGTTAATGTTTTTGAAGATACCAGTAAGAATTTTCACCTTTCCAACTGTAAAAGAAGACCGGTACGTTTGAAGTTGCTTCATCTAAAGTAATGAAATCACCCCACTTTTTGCCAATGTTTCTGAAAGTGTCCGAGTTCCGGAAATTCAACGGAACCCATAACAGCTCAGCCAGACCTCTTTCTTACTATCTATCTTGAAATCAGGATTCCATTTCTTAATTACATCCACAAACCAGTTTCTCAACCAACACATACCTGATTCTTCTAGCATTAGCGACATATCCTCCATGGAATTGAAAGTCAGAAGAACAAAGTTTCCCCCCATATCACGCGCCTGAATGTATGATATTCCCTCCGCAATGAAAGCTTCTCTTAGTAACACCACATTTCTTGGAGAAGGAAGTTTTTCAATTGTGCTTCTATGTAACCATTCAAATTTTCTAGTTACAGTGTGATAGATTGAACAAAGTCAAAGGCTCCATCCGATTCATCTGCTAACTGGTTTTTGTAAAATAAATTTCAAATCTTACGTTTTGTGTCATTTATAGTGGTTATACATTGGTAATTTGTTTTTTTTCCTCACATAATAGAATTACAGAGGTGTAGCAAAAATATTTTGAAAATCGAAAGAATAAAATTTGAGGAAAAATTATTTAAATTGCTTTTTGAAATAGAAATAAATGAAAATTATGTGAGAAAGTCTAATTGATAGAGCAAAGCCGAAAACTAGATACTACAATGTAAGCTACAAATTGTCCAGAAAGATATGTATAGTAATCTTTAATTAAGACTTTTCAAATGACATTTGAAAATTTGTGGAATTGGAGATTATTCACTTCAAGGGTATATTATGTATTCTAGGAACATTGTAACATATAATTGCAAAAGCTAAAAAATAAAGGCTCCAATCGAGTTCATCTCCTAAGCTATTCAAATTACTTTTTGTTTAGGTCATTTAGAGTTGGTGCATGGAAATTTTTTTCCTCACAAAATAGAACTGAATAGGTTTTGAGAAAATATTTACAAAAACTGAAACAAGAAATTTAGAAATAATATTTAAATTGCTTTATGAAACAAAAAATTATGTCAAAAAGTTCAATCAAGCGAAGCCGGAAAAGCCAACTTTCTAGATTCTAAAAATTCCTTGGCATATTCACCTCCCGGTTTTTAGTATAAAATTGTATAGTTCTATCCCCTACCTAGGAATAGAACTAAAAAAATAAATTCTTATTATTATATATAATTCAAAAGATTCTTAACGATACGATTATACTGTATAAGGAAAATCTCGAATTTGTATTTGGTATCGTGCCGCGATAATTTTGAAGTGAAAGACTTATTCTATAAAATGCAGCCAATTCTTTTAACTAGTTTTTTCCTACATTTTATTTCATAAATCTATACTTTTCAAAAATATAATGGAAATAATAAGTCGGTGAAAGGATCTAGTAGACCCAGGAAATTAAGCACGAAAAACCAATCAGAAAAAGAATGCTTAAGAGTGGGAACAAGATGTAACTGATTCATCCCCCACTAAATAAGGAAATTAGAAATAAATACATATATCTCTATCGTATACTTAGGAGACGAACAAGGAAGTTATAAGTCAGAATATTCATTACATTACAATATTAATCTATATTTATACAATAAGATAGAGAATTAGATATTTCTATAGACCTGGTAACTTGATGCAGTGGAATTAAAAAAGAGATTAATTGCGTACTAATCGAACGAATGATAAACTTGAGTCCACGAGTGAAAAAGACAAAGTCTGAATATTATTGATAAAAAGCTGCCTAAACATTAGGTTACAACCCCTTTTATAGGGAAAAGGAGAAACCCTAGCAAAACCCTAACTCAAAAACGAAAATTCCCAAAATTTGGGGAAAATAATGAAATTGGAAAAAAGGAAAGAAAAACATGATTTTCCCAAAAAGAATCAACTTCTACAGAATTATACGCTAAAAGTTATTAACGAAACAAATAAATCCTAAAATGGCAAAAACGTCCAATTAGAGGCCTAAACAAAGGAATTAGGCCGAAAAACACCATTGATCATGAACCTAGGTTGATGAGTATTGGCCGCAGCATGAAAATAAGTCAGCCTACCAAGTTTGGGCCTGATCCAAGCTCGTCCGAAAGTTGCCCAATCGAGTAATTTGCAATTAAACAACGTTTGGGCTTCCGAGGCTTCGACCAGTCCAATTGATCATGAAATTAAGCCTCCACATGTTCTACATCAGTTGTAACTAGCAAGGATGCTTCGGGCTCTTGAAGTTACTTTGATGCTCTTGGTTTAGCCGATTGAGTAGTGATACAATGTATATATGCTAAAATTGTGTAGAAAGATATGACATTTGAAAATTCATGAAATTGCAGATTATGGCATACTTGTTGATATCTGCATTATCATCAGCGATTCCCCAAACAAATAGGATGCGAGAGAGGAAAGACACCATATTCACGGACAACTCTGCTGCAGCAATTAGCATGGAATTCTTTGCATTCTTCGCACTTGCATTTTCTGCCCTTATCTCTGGTTATAAACTATCCAATGATTCCAATCAATCATATGTCCAAGGAAAAGGGAAAAAAAATCTTTGTTTTGTAACAAATATTTTTCTTCGCGTTACTAGATTCAACTCGCAGTGCTAAAGAGTATGATTAATCTTACGAAACAACTTTGAAGACTTAAACTCAAGTATTCAATGAGTTTAATTTAGTCGAATTTCTAATAAAATTTTATTGCCGATCAAAAAAAAAAATTCAATGAGGTAATTAGTTAGTGGTAGAAACCTCACTTTGATTGCTTTAGGGGTGGGGAAAAAAACTGTCGAACCATAAATCTTATGCGAACTAGTCCAAACCGATCTATTTGGTTCGATTTTTTAGTAGTATGATTCGGTTGCAGTTAAGAGAAATAAAAAAATCGAACCAAATTGCATGGTTTGAGGATTTATTTTCACGGTTCTGAGTCCAAACCGATCCGAACCACAATTTACATTTTTTAATTTAGTTGATACTATTTAATTGATAAGTTATTTAGGTATGTTGCATAATAGGGTAAAATAAGTACTTGCCCTTGAACTATTTAAATTTTGTATATTTCGTACTTTAACTATCAATTGTACATTCTTGCCCCTTTAACTAAAAACCGTTACTTACTTCATCCAATTCCCATCTTGTACCCGTGGAAGAAGGGAATTGGATGAAGTAACTAAAGGTTTTTAATTAAAGGGACAAGTGTGTACAATTGATATTTGAAGATCGAAGTAAACAAAATTTAGATAAGTTAAAGGACAAGTACATATTTTACTCTTGCATAATAATAAACTCAACTATCATAGATTTTCTTCCTATGTAATTAATTATATTTTGTTAGTGACTTACAGTGAGTTTGAATGCATTTTAGTAACTTTTAATGCTGTTTTATCGTAATTGGTTCTAACACAAGTTTTACATTGTTGATTTTATAAAGAAAAGTCTAGGATACATATCCTTAAAAGTGTGTACCATATGCATGTATTGTATAGTTTATTCATAACATTTTAGTGTGTTTCGTAACTTTTGTTCTAGAACTCATAACTTTTTAACAATACGATTCGTAACATTTACATTATGATTCATAACATTTTGGTGCATTCGTAACTTTTATACTAAAATCATAACTTTTTAGCAATACCATTCGTAACATTTTCTCTATAAATCACCATAACATTTTGGGGGTGCATATGATACACACCCAAATAATGGGTGTGTATTGTAGCATTTCCCATTTTATACATGCAAATTCTTCATTGCTTCAAATGCTTATAGAATATAGCTAGTATGTCAACCTAAAATAAACCGTGGATTGAAACTAAAACCGAATCACAGTCTAATGGTTGGGATTGGTTTGATTTTATACATTTTGTGGATTGTTTGGTTCTCAAAATCTTTAATCCGTAAGAATTAATTTAGTTCTTGATTCATCACAAAACTGGACCAATCACTCACCCCTAGATTGCTTCTGTATAATAAAGTTTTCGGATCTTCTAGTACTAGAAATTATTTTATTTGTCAAGATACTATATTTAAGAAGCGTTGGAATAAAACATCTGCACGAAGCCACACAATCCAGTTAGGGGAGCAACATAAATAAACCACTATTGGTTAAAGGTTGAAACAATTGATACTTCATCAACATGTTTGCATTTATTGATTTATATATAGGAAGTCAAATTTTGTTAGTAGGATCATCTATTTTATTTGTGGATTAAGTGCTAGCTAGTAGCTCCTAATTAATTATATACATGGTCTATAAGGATTTCATGACGATTTATTTGGAATAGATATTTTATATATATCATGTGATGATGTATCATATGTTTCATCAACTAACATAAAATGCGATCTACCACGATTTCATTCGATGATCCAAATAATTCATTTTGTAGATTGTGATGTGTTCATGGCCCATGCTAAAAACTAAGTCGAGTCGGGCATAAGCAAAGACTTGATCGAACCATGTTTATCTGAAGAGAAACAAAGGATCAAAGTTTGATTGTTCATTTCTTTCTTTGTGACAAAATATAATTTCTTTAGACGGCTACCAATGCGGATCGACCTACAAAGAAAACAGAAACACCGAGAGGATAAGCAAATGAAATTGTGGTGGATCTATTTTGTGTCACATGATCGAGGGACCACACGAAGAATTATATATCTTCACATGAGGAAATCTTGATTCTCCATATATGTAACTTGCGGAAAGAAAGTAGTCGAGTTTAAAATCCTTAAAAAGACAACCGTATTGATAGGGTCATGGCCTACGAAATTTGATTTTCTTGGTGGACTACTAGCGTCGTACCCATTTAATGTGCAGGACAAAAAGAAATTTACGATTGTGTTTTATTCTATTCTCATGTATCGAGCATGTACTATGCTAGTTATATTTCTAAAATCAAGAATAAACAGACAATATTCCAATTCTGATTACCCCAATAGTCCCAAATTAATCAGTGAACTTCATTATTATGTGTATTAGTGTTTTGTTATGATATTGATAATGTTAAAATTATTTTTGTTCATCATTATAAATTAGTAGTGCATAAATGACTAATAGCATGTGCATGACTACGAAAGTCTTGTGTATTGAAAATTTAGCACTATCATTTTCAATATTGTTACTGTTTAATTTGATTATACCAAAGTAACGGAAGTTATGTTTGCCAACGCAAGCGGTAGTAACTTCGTTAATTTTTATAACCAATTAATTAGATTTTGAACACTTGGAGGAATTAGAAACACGGTGCATAGAGTTGGAACACCATTTCAGTACAGGGGATAGCCCCTCCCACTTCCTACTCTCCCACTTCCCACTCTCTCCTTCTCCAATAGTCCCACGTACCATCTCTCTCTCTCTCTCTCTCAATTTAAAAAATCAAAAGTCTAGAAAATTAATTAGGAATGAAAATTTGGAGACTTTTGAATTCAAACACATTTGTATATGGTATTGATTGATGGATTGATTGATGTTTGCCGGACAGAGAGAGTATTTGTTTGGGAGGACATAGGCTCCATTCCGCTTTCTTTTTAAACATTATTTTTTAAAAAGAAGGTAATTTCAAGCTCAAATATAATGAAAATGAAAAATAAATTTTTAATTTTTTTTGCACCGTTTAAAATATCTCAATGAGATCTATCAAACAAGATCTATATTGGTAGGAAAATCATTTGCGTAAACACATAATTTTTAAACTTGAAATTACATTCCTTTTCTAAAAGTTATTTTTTAAGAAACTGAAACACCTCCATAGTGGACATATTTGTCCTTTGGAAGAATTTTACATGGACAAAATGATCCAAGTTTGGATTATTACCATTAGGTATAGAAAATAAAAAGTATTTCTCATTAAGATAAGATAGAATACTTAATTATCATTAGGTCCACTTTTTACAAAATACATTTATCCTTAATGGAAGTGCCATCCTAGGACACCATAGGGTTTTAGGGTACCCTAAAACCTTATGGTACCTTAGGATTTTAGGATACCATAGAATTTTAGGGTACCTTAGGGTTTTAGGGTGCCCTAGGATTTTAGGGTTTAGAATATCCTAGGGTTTAGTGATTTAGACACTTTCATATGGTACCCTAAAGTTTAAGCGCTTTTATAGAGCCCTAGGGTTTAGGTTAGGAACTTTCATAGGAGTTTTAGAGTGCATTTTCCTATTATAAGGTTTTAGCGATTTAGACACTTTCATATGGTATCCTAGAGTTTAGGCATTTTCATAGGATACTCTATGGTCTAGGCACTTATATAGAGTACCCTAGGGTTTTGGCACTTTTATAGCGTACCATAGGGTTTAGGTACTTTCATAGAGTTTTGGTGTTTCATTAATTGGAGGTGACCTGATGGGAAATAATTTTTATTTTTTGTACCTAGTGGTAAAAAGCCCAAGGATTTTTTTTTTATCATAACGATTAATTTGAGTTGTATGATTAAAAAAATAGGTAAAACGATTTGAGTCTGAGTTGACTCACTATGTTCCACATATCCGAGGGGAGGATCCTACCCAGTTTTGGACCAACCAACCTGGTCTAGTTTTGTGCTATCATTTGTGGGCTCCTTTTGGGCTAACAACAATGATTGAAATTGTTCACTTTTTTTGTAAGAAAAAAAAATGTGTAAATTGGATTGCAATCCGTTTGACACAATTATCTGAAAATCAATGCATTTTGATATCATATCAACGACATTCAATCGACGTGTTTTTTTGGTTCTCAACGAGCTCTAGAAAGTGAACGATTTTGATCATTATTGTAAGGTTGGAAAAAGTCCACGAATAATTCAAAATTGGACCGAATTGATTGGTAGGGAAACTTGACGGGATCCTCTCCCTCGGCATGACAGCTTCAGACGGTACCAGCTGAACTTCATTTTACAGTTCACAATCCTTAACTGTTAGTCCAGTGGGTCATGAGGAGATAATCCTCTACACCCGGCCCACGGTCTACTAAAAAATCTGCACAAAAACGAGCTACAGAGTATGCCACGTCATTAATCAAAAACCCATCGAAGCTTCTCTTTCACGAACAATCACGATCAAAGAGCAATTCCATCAGCATTCTTATGGATTTAACTTAAATCTGAAAAATTTGTTTTTATTTGAATTTTTTTCGCATTTGTTAGTTTTACGCCAAAATTTTGACATTTATTGATTTGTCTCGACGAAAGAAATTGAAAAAGTAAAATCTCTTTACTTTTATCCAAGTATTTTGAGAAATAATCATTTTTTAGAGTAAAAAGTGACTTTTTGCGCTAATAAGTAGTTATTTCTCAAAATACTTGGGTAAAAGTGAAAAATTTTCCCTTTTCCGATTTGTCAAGTTGAGATGAATCAATACTTCACAAAAATTTGGCGCAAAACTAATAAATGCGAAAAAAATTTAAATAAGGGCAAAATTTTCAAATTTAAGTTAAGTGCATAAGAACGCATAACTATCAGAACACTCCACCTCATTTTCCTAGTCACTTCCGCACCCCATGGGACCATTAATCCTTATATAGAAGAGCACATTGTGTGCGCTTTGTTTTGTCAACACAACCAAAAAGTATTAAATTTAGTAGAAATGATATTGGTACCAACCGATATCATACCGACGGCCGCGCTAGGCCATCTCCGGCCACCAGACAGTCGATCCGAGCCGTCCAAAAATTCTAAAAAAAACAACAAGTGGGCCAACGCAGGAATCAATGGCATCCGACGTGTGTAGGTGCTCGATCCAAACACTCCATTTTTTCGTACATACATGTATATACATATTGTAGTAGGCCAAACTTGCCCCCATGTCCAGCAGGCACAGACTGAGGTTAATGTCGAGGGAGTTAGCCATATCCATACTCAGGTTCGGCAATAACCGAGGCCTGGGGAAGGATCTTTCCACACTTACTCGACGCCTCAGCTAAGGGGAAAGGTCTTTAGGTTCGGCCACCGTCAGGATCATCCACTCCATTGGTATCATCCCTCTTTCGAGTCACCTGCCTTCAAGCTCGGCCGAGGGTGGGGCTTGGTCAATCACGGCATGACATGTCATCCCACGCGCTGAAGCCATTATGCTAGAAGATAATGATGGGTGCACATGGGGGTGCCAGCTTACACCGAAAACGGTTACCAAATCTTATCAGTGATGTCACGATGACGTCAGTTGACCCATGTAAGGCACATGCCCGTACTTGGAGAGCAAGTCAAGCAAACTCTATAAATACCAAGTGAAGCAGCCCTAGACAGGTGCATGCTATTCAATCCCTAGAACCCTAGTCTCTTGCTTTGCTCTCTGCACATTCTCATCCTCTCGTCGGAGGGCCTTGCCGGGCAATCGCGGCTAGGTCTTACTCGTGCGTTCACTGTGCAGGTTAGAGCAAAATGGCTAAGAAGCACCCGAACCAATCGAAGAGGAGCTCGGACCAAGGATCAATGGGCCACACAATTGGTGAACCCGACGTGAAACGCTTCTGATTCAAACCGGCTCGAATTTCCTTCAAACCACCTCCCTCTTCCCAAAAACAACCACAATCTCAGCCACAATGGGCAGAGAACTGACGAACGTTACCTTCTCGGGGGCCAAGGACGCTGATTGAAACCCAATGATGAAGCGGTTTTTAGTCACCTCCGGAGGAAGGGTTCCTCAACTGTCCATCTAGTCCTCCAGCAAATGAAGCGGCTTCCGACGTGCTCGACCAACAACCTGTAAAACAGAAATGGTAAACTACGGGCACCAGCTTGGCTGGCGCCATCGCCCCTCTGATGCCTAAGTCAGGCGAGATATGGAGAGAATGGACTGAGTATGAGTTTCGTATTGTTTGCATACCTTTGTTATATGGACGTGTGATCTTTATATAAGCATCTTGGGAGGAATCCCTTGGGACCGGGACTCTTAAGTCTCATCCGCTCGTGGCGGGTATAGATAGGTGTTGGAGTCTCCTCCTCACCTTAGGACTTCCCTGATCCTTATCAGGTTTGAGGAGTCCCTTCACCTTTGGACTCTGCGATTGTTATCAAGGTTAGGAGTCCTCATGGTGGACGGATCTCTATGGTTATCCTCTAAGACTTGTGACCTAATCTCTTCAGACGAGATAAGGTCCTAGTTGTTTTATGAGTCCCATAGATTGTACGAACTTCTGCTGTGGAGTGTTTTATAAGTCTCTGGTTGCAGGTTTGTTATATTTGTTGAGCTCACCTGGTGAGCCTGAACTCGGTATTCTTCTATGAGCTGCGCTCGAGAGCTGGCCTTCTTCTTCAGGCTGGTTAATAAAGGCTAATTCTTATGGGCTAGATTCTATGTTCTTGGGACTCTAGCTTTAGCCCTTAGCGCTATGCTGGGCTCTTAGCTTCGGCTAACCTTGGGAGGTTAATTTATACTTATCAACTACTCCCCTGTTTCCAAGTAAGAACATAAGTGAAGATGAGGAAACACTATTTGCTTTGGAATCGACGACTATGCCTGCCTATCATGTGTATCGTGTGTGATGTTCATCAGGTTACAGTGTACATAGCCGTTGCTTGGTTTAGGGGAATTTTTGTGGACCCTTAGTCCTATGATCATGTTGCCGTTTTTGACTTTATTGAACAGCTTTATTGGCCGGCCTTGTTGAATAGCAAACCGATGAGAATGTTCAGTGGGCTAAATAGAGCGCGCCCTATTACTTTGATCTACACCCATCTATGGTAGTTGTTTTAACCTAGGGAGGTGTTTGCCTTCAGCATTGTTAAGCAGCAATGCTTGTAGCAGAGCAAAGAAAAATATATTGTTATTGATGATTGAAGGGGACAAGCTTTGGTAACGCTTGCTTTTGTTATAGAGCTTTATGTTGGCTCTGTATTTTGTTAGTTCCCTTAGGAATACCTTGGAATAGCTTTGATGTGAGGGTACTAAGTTATTTCAGGTACTCCCCCAATCCTTTGAGCGTGGGTTTCAACAACCTGGTACTTATGAATTTGTGTCCTTTTAGGACTGATCTTTCATCAACACTTTGCCTCGGCAATTTGTTTGGCACATCAATAGCTTTTCATGTGTATTGCTTGCTGGCTATATGCAGCCATTTTTTACATTTGGTAGAGAATGCTTGAGAGTTGTGCTAGGACTTTTAGGTCCCTTAGGGCTTAAGCAGTTCTTAGGCTTCAATGAAGTCTAAGGAGTTTTGACAAAGTAGGTGTGAGAACCATGCTTCAAAATTTTCATCTTGTATAACTTAGGCCCTTTTGCAAGACCTTGGTGAGCGGATGTGTGCATCGTGCCAGAATCTTTTGCATTTTGGTGGACATAAGCCTCTTGTAGGGCTTTTTCCAAACAGGCGTGAGTACCTTGCTTGAACCTTTGTGTCCCATAGGACTTGAGACTCTTGTAATCTTTACAGAGCTTTTGAGAGCTTAAGCAGACCTGAGTGCCATGCTCGAACTTCTTAGATTCCTTAGAATTCGGCAAAGTTGTGTAAGCTTTGGCCGAGCAAGTTTTGGAATCCGTGCTCAGGTCTTGGTCTCAGAAGACTTAGCTTTTGTTGAAAAAAGCTTCGAGAGCTTTGGGCCGAGCTGAGCTTAAGCTCTGGCTTGGCAGGTCATGAGAGTTGTACTCAGACTTTTTAGGTCTCTTAGGACTAGGCAAAGTTTGCAAGTTTTTGCTTCCAGTAGGATTCTTAAATTTTGGTCTCCTGGGACCTTTTCATTTCTAGGCCTTATGTTGAATTGTGGCCTTGCTTGTTTTTAGCTTTTGTTCCTCAGGATCATTTGATGCTTTGATATCCAAGCTGACCTATGGCCTTGATGCTCTTTCTTTGCTTTCATCCATGGGGTTGGATTTCTGGGAAGATTTAACTTCTGCCCCATAGGATCCGTTGAGATGGCCATGGTATGGGTCCTTTTCTCTTTTTTCTCGATCCCTTTTTGGATAAGATAGCTTAGTGGGATGGCCTCTTCTTGAGGGTCGTATAAGGGAAACACGACTAGTCTAGCTTGCCAATGAAGAGCGCTAGGCCAAGGAGGGTGCGGCTTTGGCTACGTCATGGAGCTTAGAGGAGCCGTTGGAAGGTCAAAACAAAAATATCAAGACCTTGTGGCGTTTCTCAGTTTAACGTTGTTGCCACTATCTTGCCTGAAAAGCTTAAAAGTGCTTTCAAGTTGAGGCGATCTCTCGTCACAAGGGCTCATGTTCTGTGAGTTGAGGTTATCTCTTGTCATAAGGGCTCATGCCCTAATATCGACTTCTCCAAATTCAAGGCTGATAAAGATCTCCAGTCGTTCATAAGTGGTAAGGAGAAGGATGAGGATGCTGAGCATGAAGATGTCGTTTCCTCAGCACAACCTAAGGAGGCTGATTCCTTAGCTCAGCCCAATGAGGTCATTTCTGATAAATTCTTTTTAGAGAATGGCACCCCAATTTCGACTGGGGCTGATGGAAAAGGAAAATAGGATGACTCCTTGGTGGTCTAACGAAGGTATCAACCTTACATAATTTTCTTTTCCTTTTGTAGTGGAATGCCTTTGGGTATTGTTGGAATGGCCACGTTTGGCCTTGACCTCTGTTTTCATATATCACCTCGTGCCTTAGCATAATATTTTTAACACATCTTGGCACTTTTCCTAGCCTGATTAGCTTGTAGGGCAAGCTAATTGTAGTCTTGCATTCTTATATGCTTCAATTTAGGGCATGTCAATGGTGTTTTCCTTGCATGCTTCAGTACACTCTCAATTTTGATTGCCCATGCTGATTTGGGTTTCTCTTGTCAAGTGTACTTGTCACTTGTGTTGTGGAGTGCTCAATACTCTTTAGAACTATCCTTGGGCTATTAGGTCCTACAGGACTTGGCAAAGCTAGTGAGCTTTGCAATGCTTATCTCGGCCAATATTGGGCTTTCCTGTTCGCCCAACTTTTATTCGCTCAGGGATTTATGTGGGCTAGTATGATTTGCTTGCCTAATACTTTCTGTATGCTTTATATGCTACTGTCTTGAGCATTGGTCCCTTAGGACCTTTACGTTCCGATTTTGCCGAGCCAGGTCTTACACAGTCCATACTGATTTTTAGCCTAATTGCTCATTTTAACCTTCATCCTTTAAGATTCAAAAAAATTTGCTTATTGCTTTGAATGCTTTGTCATTCTTTCTGGCTTAGTGGCTATAGGGTGTGCTGAAGTGTCCTTCCTACACACACACACACACACACACACACACACACACACAATACTATTCTGCTTGCCCATATTGAACTCTGGTCCTACAACTCATCTCAAATCTTATCCCATGGGATTTAAAGTTTGAAAAACTTCTTCATTCTTTGGGGCTAATCCGGGTTCCTGCCCATTCCACTCCCCTAATCGTGTAAGTTATTTGCATCCAGGTTGCTGATGCCCAAGGTAAGGAATTCTTGCTTAGGTTTCATAGTCCAGAGCTCATTAAGTTCGGCTCAAGTGGGCTTGTAGGTCACTTTCTCGAACTTATAGTCCCTTAGGACTCTCCAGTGCTCTTTGAGTCTTGGTTGAGTGGGTTGGTAGGCTACTTTCTCAGACTTGTTTGTGTGGTAGCACAAGCACTTGGTGCCCTAGCACTAATCGGTCAAGCTCTCACTTGAATTTAACAGTTGTAGATGCTGCTCATTCTTATGCAAGACGCTTTGGCACTCATTTTCTTGTATTAGCTACCTTAGCAACAATGCTATTAAACAGACTGAATAGCTGATTTTTCTTTTCGATATCCGCTCTCTACTCCCCCAAGTGGAGAGGTGTGTGAACAGCTTTGCACTTATAAGTTTGTGGTGTTCGCCTTAGCAATATTGTCATCCACATCATTGAAGCTGTGGTGGGTTGCGGTTGGAGCAACCTTGTGCCTTAAATTATGGCCATGTTTGGCCTTAGTTATTGATAGTATTGGGCATTGAAGCATATGTTTCTGTTTGTTGGAGGTTTTTATTTGTTGGAGTGCCTCCATACTCTGGTTGTCATGTGCTTCATGCTTCTTGCCTCAACGTGATCTGAGGTATATTTGCTATATGCCCTAGCGTAGCACTTCATGCTTTAGCATGGTGTTTATATCATCTCATGTCTTTGCATGATGTCATCTCATGCCTTCACAAGAGGTTTAGATCATCTCATGCCTTCGCATAAGGTTTACTTTGAAGGCCTTCACATTTCTTTTAGGCCTAACAGCTAGTGAGCTGTTGAGGTGTATTATAATGACCTCATTGAATCAGGTTGAGTTCATTTGTGTGGTCCTTCGATCTATCGAGCTCACAACTGAGCTTGAATTTTTGTGTCGGGTTGCCTTTGCTGGCCTATGGCCTATAGCCTCGACATAGTTGTTATCTTTGTCTTCTGCCTTTTTGTACGTTGAGCTACTGTGCATTTGGTTTATCAACTGGCTCAGAGTCTTTTATATTTATCGAGGTTTTTATTTCGCTTGAACTTGTTGGTTCAGTGCTCATTGAGCTTGGCCCGAGTGGGCTTGTAGGCCACTTCGCTTGAATTTGCAGCTCAAAGCTCATCGAGCACTGGCCGGGTGGGCCTGTAAGCCAAATCCCTCGAACTTTAAGCCCCTTGGGACTCTTCAGTGATCAATTGATAAGCCATGGTGCGAGCGGCTCAAAGGCCAATTTTTGAATATTATAGTTTGGAGCTCTTTGAGCTCTACTCTTCAAGGCTCACTTGATAAGCCCTGGAGCGAGTGGCTCATGGGCCACTTTTTGAGTTTTATAGTCTGGAGCTCTTTAAGCTATGTGTAATGACCCTGATTTTTAGCTAATAAAAATTTCGTTAAGTATTTGAATTTTATTTTAATTACTTGGAATTTGCATTTAAAATTCCTTTTTAATTTCTAATAATCCGTCATAATTAGATTTGAGACTTTTAAAATTATATATTTTCGCACCGGACAATCTAGTTCTTTTCTAAAGACTAGTATGCTTATAGAAGCACTTGTATATTTTTCCTAGTGAGTGAAATAAAATCTTTAAATTGTATTTCTTGGCTAGAAATCCTACTTGGCAATTAGATATAGCTTCCAACCGATTAGTTAGAGAAACCTAATTACTATTTCAACCTAGTTACATTCTCCTAACCCTAGATGAACCTTATGAACCTTTCCAACCCTACTTAAACCTTTTAGACCTAGGATAGTAATCCTTTTTGCTTCCAAAGGTAGAAAAACCGAGATTGCCATGCATGCAAGCCTAAGAATAATAGCCTTGAACCTAATTACCCTCCAAGGTTACTTTCCTAAATTTTTCCCTAGGTATATATAAGAGTATATATACATACTAGCCTACCATAATCATGCCTATGTACACATACATAGACTTTCTAGGAAAATCTTACCCATTGGACAATGTTTTTTCATTGAAAGCTTTACCACTCAGCATTACCCTTTAACACATGAAATCTAGCCCTTAATCATCCTAGAAATTGACTTATAACTTAGCCTAGGATTGACTAAACGTAGAAGACTACACTTTTAGCCTAATCATCATAACCTTAGACTTGTAAAACTAGCAAATATAGGATATAATCACCTAGGATCTTCTTTTAAGCATTAGGATCCTTCATAATCACCTAGTCTTACACCTAGGATGGATTGACAAGGCTTTGGCATGCTTGAAAGGATTGATTGGATAATACAATGGTGCAAAAAAATGGTAGAAGAGAGAGAGAGAGAGAGAGAACGGTCGGCAGTGAGAGGGAGAGAGTTAGCCAAATTTTTGCTATAAATAGCACCCCACTCTTGCCATTCAACTCATACCTTCAACCTTCCAACTTCTCTCTCTAGAAATCCTTGTGTTTGTTCTTTGTTCTTTCTTGTTTTTGGTGTCCTTGAGTTCTTCAAGAAACTCATCTGTGGCCGCCTCTAAACCACCACTCGACCACCCTTTTGATTCAAAAAATTTAGTAGTCTAGTCAAGAACTAGTTTCGAGAGAAAGAAAGTCTTATCTTTTCTCTTTCAAAACTACCGTAAGCTTACCGTAGGAAATCATTCCGTTCGATAGCCGACGTACTTTTTCCGTAGCCATGCCTACCGCCAAGAAGAATGGTAGAATATTTCTACTCGCTTTCTCTAGTAAAAATTATAGTTATTTTTGTTGTGTTTAAAAAAATGCATGTTAAGTTAAAGTACTAAAAAAATATAGCAAACTTGTTCTACTAAAATTTCGAAATGAAATATGATCATGTAGAATACCTCTACTCTGTACTCTAATTATAAGCAGAAATGCGTATATTGTTTGTATTGTTTGAAATGCATGAGAACTTGAAAAATATTTTTCTAAAGGCTTGAAAAGAAATATGACTATATTGAATAACTCGACTTTATTTTTTGAAAAAATATATGTTGCTTTAAACTTCCCAAAAAGGAAGAGAGAATGGAATTTGAAAACATAAACTTGAATGAAAGTATTCGTATTTTGATCTTAAGGATGGTTATGAGCATGTATATGTGATTACTTGAATTACTTGTTTGATGTGTGATAAAGCATAAGTAGTATCCACTCCAAAGGTGTCCGTCCATGTGATACTATGCTTTAAGTTGTGTGCTAAATGTGAGCATGATTGCGTGAACTTACAGATAATATGAGCATGATAAGTAATATAGAGTTGGATGATCTTGTTAATTTAGTTTCAAGATTGTAATGAATGATTTATGTGTACTTATGTGAAAAGTCCTGCCGCGGAGTATTTGCATGAAAACGAGACACCGAAATCGAGAAAGTAGAAACATGACACTTAGGGTGTTGTTAATGAAAGGTGTGTTTTGAAAAAGAAAATGTTTTGAGAAACAACAATGTGGCCGGACGTGGTAGCCCATTGTGTGTGTGTGTGGCAATGGAAACCCGAGCGGCGGAACCATTGTGAGGATACTCGGGTACTCGGAACGGCGGAACCTAGGTTTGGTGTGTGGCTTCGTTATCCGCGGAGAGGAGCTAATGCAAATTATGTGCCAATGAGAACCCAAAGCGGCAGAACCATTGTGAGGATACTCGGGAACTCGGAACGGCGAAACTGAGGTTGGGTGTGTGGCTTGGTTATCCGAGGAGAAGAGCAAATGCAAATTGTATGCCAATGGGAACCCGGAACGGCAGAACCATTGTGAGGATACTCGGGAACCCGGAGCGGCGGAACCAAGGTTGGGTATGTAAAAACGATTTTGGAAATGTTGATTTGGAAAAAGAAAAGTGAAAATGATGACACGGTCTACGAAAATATTGCGTAGGAGAAACTCTGATTACACGGACACCAACGCTAGTTAATATTGAATATGCATGTGGTATTTAGAAATCGCAGAATTTACATGAGCTAGTATACTACTTCTTTGCCCTGTTGTTT
This sequence comes from Rhododendron ovatum, assembly GCA_019656835.1. Lineage (NCBI taxonomy): Eukaryota > Viridiplantae > Streptophyta > Magnoliopsida > Ericales > Ericaceae > Rhododendron > Rhododendron ovatum. The sequence continues at coordinate 19,658,324 of CM033796.1, forward strand.
ATGAATATGGGTTAACGGGTATGAGATTATTCTTCTAAGCTTCTGTAGCTTACGGTGTTGCTATTGTAACCCTGACATATTATACTGGGGGCGATGCCGATATAATGTGTCAGACTATGTAGATGAACAGGGTGAACTCTACACCTTGGAGGCTTTCATATCCGACGAGCTAGCTGACATGGAGGAGCAAGCGGAGCAGTAGATAGGCACCGTAGTTTCCCTCTCTTGTTGAATAAATGTACTTTTATGAGAATTATGCTGTAATAATGAACCAGACTCTATTTAGGTTTTCAATAAAAATGTTTATTTAACGTTCCCAAAATTCGGAGCGTTACAACATGGTATCAGAGCCATAGGTTCAAGACCTCGGCCATGGGTAGTATGGGTAGACCATAAGATAGTTCAATCATTGCACAAACGTGAAATGAGTTTAAGTTTACCGTCCCAAATTGGGTGGAATTCTGACGGAACAACCTCCAGGTTGAAGCAAGGTGTGGAAATTGCCAGTACTATCGAGCTGGAAATTCCTGAACAATTGGATGATGACTTAAATTAAGGATTGAATGTGGAACTTAGAAACTCGAAAGTTTTCTCTAGAAGCTAATAAACCTTTGTCTTAAAACATTACTAATTGAGGTTTAAAACTCTTTCCTTGTAGATGAACCACCTGAATCCCCACCTAGTCAACATGTTAGCTGCAGCTCGCCAACTCAAAAATGCCATAGAAACTATGACAACCCAACTGGTGGAGGATCCTAACTACATTGTCACTTCACTCGCAGAAATACGAGATTTCAAGAGAGTGCAGCAGAATACCCCTGTTCCCGTTGAAGAGGATCCCTGGTTTCCTGAAATGTTTTCAATCCTGCATGCCTTCTATGGATTCTTCGGTGCCCTACCCCCGATGCAAAACTTTGAGGTTGGGGATGAGGAGGAAGAAATCGATGATGAGGGGGACACCAATGAGATGACTAAGGAAGAAAACCTGACAGATGAAGAGACTCTCGAAGAGGACAAGACTCCAAAAGACCCGTGAAAGCCAAGATACTACTTAGGCATACCTAGAATAAATCTAGTAACCGTTGTAATCCTTCAGGATGTAGGATGTCGAAGATCAAGATCACCGTTGTCCGTTTTTCTTCGGTTGTACTCGTGCTATGTTTGATAATAAAAAGACTTATTTTAGTTACTACTTATTCTTATATGTTGCTTTTTGATCACTATTCGTGTACGCACACTTATCCTTATGTCTGTCCACTGTTTATTCACAATTTGTACCCCACACTGATAAGTCTAATATATAATTTTTTTATTTTGTAGATATGGATAGCCGTACCTCTGCTGCCCAGACCACTATAGCAGACCTGTTATACTACAAGGCCCTGCTGGCACCTAAGAGCCCTACCCATGTACCTCACCTAGGTATCTGCGACCCCGAGACCGGCTGTCAGCTATACGAGTCAGTCGTAATGGCACCCCTTCTCAATGAAGACCAACACATGGTTGTTAAGACCCAGGACCTACCACTTGAGGAGCTAGCCGAGCAATTCCGCCAGAGGGGAGAGCATTGGCTCGAAATAAGGGAGAGGGAGTGGTGGAACTGTTGAGAGAGTTCTACAGACTCATTCCACCCCGGTAATAAAGTAGTAGTAGTATGTAGGATCGTTTCAACTTGTACTAGAAAAAATCTTATCCTTGTCCCTACTTGCCATTGTAGTGGAACTCTATGCTTATGATTGTATTTTTCTGCGTATCTATGAAAAGCTTGCTTTATTAAAGAGTATTGTTGTATACTACTTGATAAACTGATTTTGACCTTAAGAAAGAAACACCATTTGCAAAAGGTAGTTTGTTTAAGTAGACTGAATCTCCCCTTTCAATTTTTTTTTCCTCGTAGATGGTGAACACGCAAAATGGATTAGGATATGATAACGGGGGACCCTTTAACGCAAACCCCAACCTAACCCAAATCATTCAAGCATTCATAACCGCCTTGAATGCCAACTGCCAAAACCAAAACCACAATGACGGACCAATGACCCGAACTCAAGCGATGAACGAATTCTGCAAACGCCGACCCCCGACCTTTCACGGAGACACCAACCCCATCATAGCTGAGACGTGGCTGAAAGAAGTCAAGGTGATTCTTGGAACCTTAGGAATAACCTGGACGGAGACCGAGCGGCACTGGCCACTTACCAATTGAAAGGAGAGGCCCGCTATTGGTGAGACCTGATGGAGGCAATCCATACACGGTCAAATATGAGGAACTGTCCCGTTACGCCCTAAACTCCATACCAACCGAAGACAAAAAGACAAGGAGATTTGAGTGGGGACTAACGATTGCTTAAAGGGCTGTGGTGGCTCAATATTTTACCAGAAGTGGTGAAGTGTGCCCTCCGGCTAGAGAGTGAGGAGATGGACTTTAAAACTCGGTGGAGTAAAGCGACTGGCAGCACTGGTGGACCAATCCGAACCCAACCACCTAACAACCATGGACCCTACCTCACCAAACCCACTAACCCGCTTAAAAGCAACCAACCCTGGAAGACTACTACACCAGGACGTGGCGAACCACAGAGGAGGCGGTTGGAACAGAACAACAGTGTGCCACAACTGTCAGGCTATAGGCCACTATAAGTGCGACTGCCCCCAACCTCAAAGGGGGAGGAATGAGGGTTTTGGAAATCAGAAAGCTCAACAACCTAGACTGGCCGATTTTGTAAAGCAAAACCCAAGGGGCTCATCTCATCTGCAGAATGGGCAGAACAAGGGAAAACAGCCCATGGGAACCTAGCAAAGCACCAGAGGGCGTATCTTTGCGCTGCAGGCTGAGGAACAAGAGCAGGATCCCTCTGTGATCCAAGGTACACTACTAATGTATAGTACCTGCGTACAAGCTTTGTTTGACTCTGAAGTATCGCATTCATTTATATCTGATGCCTGCGTATCTGCACTAGCACTAAAAACAGAACCCCTAAGTACGAGTGAAAAAGTAACATCACCGTTGGGGGGGAGTATAGCTGTTAGCCTAGTGTGTAGAGGGTGCGAGTTAGAAGTAGCCAACCTGTGTCTGACCTGCAATCTTAGGGTGATCGACATGGCGGATTTCGATGTAATCCTAAAGATGGACTGGCTATCAGCACATTGAGCGGTCATAGACTGCCATCAGAAGATGGTGATGGCGTATATCCCCGAAGGGACTCATTTTCGATTTAAGGGGGATAGACAGACGACGAATTCGATGACGAGAAGGTCAAGGTGGTAGAACCAACTGTTTGGATGGCTAGCTAGCCTCCAGTTGGGAGAAGTTGATAGGATGGAAGTGGGATTACCACACATCGTGTGCGAGTACACCGATGTTTTCCTTAAAGAACTTCTTGGCTTACCACCCCAGAGAGAGAAAGACTTCTCTACAGAACTCCAACCGGGAACGGCACCGATCTCTATGGCGTCATACCAAATGGCCCCAGCTAAGCTAAAAAAGCTTAAGACCCAATTGCAAGAGCTGCTGGACAAAGGGTTCATCAGGCCAAGCACTTCACCATGAGGAGCGCTGGCATTGTCCATGAAGAAGAAAGAAAGGATGCTTTGACTATGCATCGATTATAGGAAGCTAAATCAAGTTACAATCAGGAACCGGTATCCATTACCTAGGATTGATAATCTATTTGATTAATTGAGAGGGGCAACCTGCTTCTCTAAGATCGATCTTCAAACAGACTATCAACAGTTAAGGATCCGGGATGATGATATCGCCAAGATAGCCTTTCGTACTAGATACAGACACTAAAGTTTGTAGTGATGCCATTCGAGCTGACTAACGCTCCGGCAGTATTTATGTGTCTCATGAACAAGATTTTTCAATCCTACTTAGACAAATTTGTATTGGTGTACATTGAGGACATCTTGATATACTCCGTCAATAAGAAGGAGCACGAAGGACACCTTCGGATAGTACTACAAGTACTCTGAGATAGCAGACTTTATGCCAAAGCAAATAAATGCGAGTTTTGGCTGGAAATGATTCTTGTGACATGTAGTATCCAAGGACGAAATCGCGGTGGACGAAAGTAAGGTTGAAGCACTGCTGAATTAGAAACAGCCGACCTCAGTATTTGAAATAAGGAGTTTTCTAGGATTGGCTGGATATTACCATAGATTCATACAAGATTTCTCAACCCTAGCTAAACCAATGACCAGGTTGACTCAGAAAGGAGTGAAGCTGGATTGGAATGAAGCCTGTGAGAAATCCTTTAAGGAATTGAAAAAGAGACTCACCAGTGCACCAATACTCATCATTCCCGAGTGGAGTGTTAATTATACGGTCTACTGCAATGCGTCAAGAGACGGCTTGGGATGCGTGCTGATGCAGAATGAAAAAATTGTAGCCTACGGATCTCGACAACTTCGACCGCACGAGAAGAATTACCTTCACCTATTCGAATCCGAGCGTTCACCTAATTTCAAGGACGAATTATTTTAAGAGGGATAATTTGTAACGACCCTGATTTTTAGTTAATAAAAATTTCGTTAAATATTTAAATTTCATTTTAATTACTTGAAATTTGCTTTTAAAATTCCTTTTTAATTTCTAATAATCCATCATATTAGATTTGAGACTTTTAAAATTATATCTTTTCGCACCGGCCAATCTAGTCCTTTTCTAAAGACAAATATGCTTATGGAAGCACTTGTATATTTTTCCTAGTGACTGAAATAAAATCTTTAAATTGTATTTCTTAGCTAGAATTCCTACTTGGCAATTAGAATTAGCTTCCAACCGTTTAGCTAGAGAAACCTTGTAACGGCCCTGATTTTTAGTCAATAAAAATTTCGTTAAATATTTGAATTTTATTACTTGGATTGCTTTTAAATTCCTATAATTTGTCGTAATTACATTTTAGCCCTTTGAAATTCGTTTATTAACTAAATGTCCTACTTGGTATGTATAATTCATTTCTAACCGGGTAGTTGGAGTAACTAAACTAGGAAGTCACCTAGTTACATTTTCCTAACCATAGATAGACCTTTTTGCCATCTTTGAACTTTATGAACCTTTTTAACCCTATACTTGAAATTGTTACGTATTTTCTTTTATTATTTTGGTTTTCTTCTTTATCCATTAGACGATAGAAGTTAGGAGAATTTTTATCTATTGGGTAATAGAAACCCTATTCTTTATATTAAAAGTACTCATTGAAAGATTTGATTAAGTACTAATATCTATAAAAGAATAGAATTTTATAATTGTTTAAAGGGACATTTTTGATTATTTAACCATAAAAATTTCCTTATTACTTTTGTCCATTGGACAATAAATACTAGGGATTTTATTATCCATTAGGTAATAAGGTTAGTCTTTCCAACTAGCACTAGGATTTAATAAACTAGTCAATTTTCTAAATCCCCATGTGATGTTTGTACCTATATTATATTATGTATGTACTTTTGGACTTAAAGACCTAAGATTTCCTAGGTACACTAATATTATTTATTGGAGTTTTGTACCCAATTGGTTTAAATTAATGGGAAGATGATCTTCCTAGATCTCATAAGTACCTATGTATATAAATATATGTACTTGGATGAATATTTATTCTGCTACGTACACATGTGTTAATTGATTAGTTTAAAGGGAAAATCTTAGCCTTTTAAAAACTCTTTGACACAAGTACAAAAGTACCTATTATTTTATGTTCTATTGTACATATATGATATATATATATATATATGTATGTACTAATGCAAGAGAGAGAGAGAGAGAGAGAGAGAGAGAGAGAGAGAGAAGAAAGATTTGGGTTGTACCATGCCTTAACCACCATGATCTTCTTCATCCTTCCAATCTTTGACAAATCTAACCTCCATTGTCCTACTTTGTACAATTATCAATTGTTTAACACAAAATCTTTTACAAACTCTCCTTTTCTTCCACAAATCCTCCAAGAATCAAATCCAAGGACTAAACCTAGCCATGCAAACCTAGAAACTAGACCCTGATCTTCCTTGAAAGCTTGATTTCTTGAATTAAAAAATGGGATATAGAGAGAGAGAGCGGGGCCGGCCAAGAAGAGGGAGAGGGTGAGCCTTGCCTATAAATAGAAGCTCATTCTAAGCTTGAACTCACACCTTCACTTCTTGCTCTCACTTCTCTCTAGAATTTCTAAGTGTTCTTAGTTCAAAAGTTCTAGTTTTCTTGAGAGTTCTTGAGAGAAACCACCAAACCACTTTCAAAACCACCTCTAGATCTCTAAAGTAGCTTAGCTTAGTTAGTAAGTTGTTTCTAGGAAGAGAAAAGATCATCTCTCTTCCTTTCGAAGCAATCCGGAGCCGTTACGCCGCCGAATCACAAAACCGACGACCAATTCACCGTAGCCGACCACCGCCAAGAAGTAAGGTAGGAATCCTAGTCCACCAACTCTATGTATTGTATAAAATCGTATGTTGTTGAATAGAACGTCATTAAGAAGTAAACTTTGATCATTCTTTCTAAAGTAGATAAGGTTATCTTTTGTTGAAAATGATGGAAATGCATGATTTATGTTCGCTCATGGTGTTTCAAGCATGCTAAGTAGTTTGGAGTTGGATGATCTTGTTAGATTACAATGAATGATTCATGCTTACTTTGTCCTACCGCGGAGTCTTTGCATGTAAACGAGACACGAGAACCGAAAAAGTAGAAACATGGCACCTAGGGTGTGGTTAATGAAAGGAAATGTATTCCGAGGACGGAAATGTTTTTGAAATGACATAATGACCGGTTTTGGAGGCATTATGTGAGATGTGTGTGTGTTCCAATGGGAATCCAGAATAGCGGAACCATTGTGAGGTTGTGTGCGTTCCCATGGGAACCCGGAGCAGCGGAACCATGGTGAGGAATGGCTTGGTTATTCGCGGTACGGAGCCAATGCAAATGTGCGCCAATGGGAACCCGGCGCGGCGGAACCATTGTGAGGATACTCGGGAACCCGGCACGGCGGAACCGAGGTTGGGTGAGTTAAACAAATGATTTTGAAAGGTTGATTTGTATGTGAAAATGTTGACACGATCTACGATGAGTCGCGTAGGAGAAACACAAAAATCTTGGACACCAATGATAGATGATTAACGAATGTGGATGTGTGATTGCTAGTGTTGTTGTAAATGATTTACTGTTGTAAGGTTGGTGGGTAAGGATTTCTTATTGAGCGTTGTAGCTCACGGTGTTACCTTTTGGTGACCCTGACATATTATATTGGTGGTGACGCCGGTATAATGTGTCAGACCTCATAGATGAATAGGGTGAGATGTACACCTGGAGGCCTTCGGAGCCGAGGAGCTAGCCAGGATGGAGGAAAAAGCGGAGCAGTAGATAGGAACCCTAGTTCCCTCCGTTATTTGAATAAAAGTACTTTTGTAAGGTTTATGATGTAATAATGAGCCAGACTCACTTCGTTTTTATAATAAAATGTCTTATTTTAACGTACCCAAAATTCGGGGCGTTACAAACCTAATTACCATTTCAACCTAGTTATATTCTCCTAACCCTAGATGAACCTTATGAACCTTTCCAACCCTACTTGAACCTTTTAGACCTAGGATAGTAATCCTTTTTGCTTCCAAAGGTAGAAACACCGAGATTGCCATGCATGCAAACCTAAGAATAATAGCCTTGAACCTAATTACCCTCCAAGGTTACTTTCCTAGATTTTTCCCTAGGTTTATATAAGTATATATACATACTAGCCTACCATAATCATGCACAACACCCACCCTATTCCCGGTTATTTATTGAATCAGCAATACTATGAACATAGATGTAGGTGCACAGATCAGAACAAAAATAGTTCTTACCGGCCAATGTACATGGGTCTCAAAGGTTAAATATGGAACCATACACATTGGTTGATTGGAGGGTTTTGGATATAATGGTATTCGGATATGTTCACAGACATTTGTGTCACAGACATATGTGTCTGTAGGCATTTTAGTTATTTTGAATATGCAACACTAAGTATGAGTGCACGGATCAGAATATAGATATTTTTTTAACGGTTGATATACATGGGTCTCAAAGGTTAAATATGGAGACATACGCATTGTAGGGTTCTGAACACATGGATATGCAAATATGTTCACAGACATATATGTCTATTAGGCTCCGTTTGTTTGGGCGTAAAATATTTTCCGATAAAATGTTTTACTTATTTTCCAGTGTTTGATTGTGCAAAAAATAAGAAAAACATTTTACATGTAAAACATTTTTCATTAATTAGATGAAAATGACTTACCCTTAAATCTTCTGTAAGTTATTTTCCGAAATGAACCCGTTGCATTCTATTGCAATTTTCACTGCTCAGTTTCCTCGATTATCAATCCTGACCCACATTCAAATCCAATATTCGCAAATCTCTCCACCGTTTAAACCCTCATCTCTCTCTATACACTATTTTGTCGATTTCTGAAAATATTTTTCAAGTGCCAATTAAACACCAGTAAATAAAAATTTATACTTTGTTTTCTGAAAAAACATTTTACATCAAAACAAACGGAGCCTTAGTATTGACATTTTAGTTATTGAAAATATGCAATACTTCTGTTATGTAGGAGTTTTAATTAATACCTTATACAATACTTAATGCAAACCAACTCTAAAAACATAGGTGTTCTGCACCTTTCAAAGTGTAGGTGATTTGGGCTGAACATGGAGACTTTTGTGTGTCTGTGTGTATGCGCTTGTTTGTTATTGGGGTTGTTTCCGTTGGTTCGGATGGAGTTGTGGTAATAATCCCAGCAGGACGAACAGTGTCAAAGATTACGCCGTCCGCACCGGTAAATGGAAAATATAGGTGGGCGAACGTTAGGGTTTCGATACCATGTCAGAGTGTAACTACTTACTACTTATCTGTTGATTCTAATGCATTACAATGACGGCCTTTATTGACAACCAAAAATCACAAAAGGATTATTACAAATGAATCACGGAGAATCTGATACAAATTTTAGTGAGTGTGAGTTAAGCCGTTAAGGTCAAAGTGTATGTGCGTTTGACTATCTTCGACAAATCTAAACCTCAATATTCTAACAGGGTTGACCATAATGTAAAAGAGAAGTTTATAGGTAAATAATTAAGGATTAATGGGATATACTAATTGAATAGTGAAAAGCTTTCAATAAAAAAAAAAAAGAAGAAGCAAGAAATTAAAGCATTTATTCCTCATGACTTTCTAATCTCTCTCTCTTTCTTTTTGTTTGTTTTTCGCCCCTTTTGTGAAATCCTTCAAAAGTATGATGCAGGCATAACCTCAAAGATTTTGAAACTTCCAATTTCAATGTGAAATTAGTCGTCAGTTTCAACTCGGATGCACATGCGCATACTCCGATTTTTATTTCGATACCAGAGCACCGAGAAGGAAATCCCGATCAAGCAGGGGAAGTGAAGAAGAACGAGGAGATGATAAGAAAGTGATAGGTGCTGAAAAGCACCCGTTTATTCCCATTAACTTAGGTTCTGTCGGTCCTATCTAATGTTATTTAACGAGCTTTAATTGGTTTATGTTGTTTCAGGACTTATGGAGCGTTCGGGAAGGATTTGGAGTAATAATCATGAGTTAAGGATGTTCCGGAAGAATCCACGGAGAGAAGAGGAGCGAAAAGATGAAAGCTGAAAAATCTGGTCCAGACCAAGGATATGTTGGTCCGGACAACCAAAGCTGGAGCAACAATTTGAACAATCTGTTTTTCTGGTCCGGCCAATGGAATTGCTGGTCCGGACCAGCGGGCAACAGATGGAAATTTACTTTGCGTTTTTTAAGTCTTATTTTTACGGGCCTAGACTATGAAAGGAGACTTTAGTTTGTTAGGTTATACTTTACTTTTACTTTTCAGAGGTAATAGAAAGAGGCGTGACAGGTTGCGATTTGCCCAGGACTTCCATGCTTTCCATGTCTTCTTCAATCTCGATCACATCTTTCTTCTCCATGGCCGGCTAAATCCCTTTTCTAGGGTGAAGATGAAACTTCGCATCAAGTAACTCTATTTTATGTATGGGTTTTAGGTTTATTATTCGGATCGATTATATAACTAAGAACCCTTTCCGTTTCAATTGAATGGAATGATTTTGATGGTTTTAATCTATTGAGTATTTGTATGCATGCTTTCAAATACGAGTTATATAATGGTTTTCATCGATTATAGTTGGAGTTCTGAGATAGATTATACTTGTAAGACGGGTCGTGCCGTTACGCGGTCAGACCGTACTTTTGAGACGGTCCGTGCTATGGGATAATCTATACCTTTTAATAACTCAATTATTTTCTAGATGATTATTGCTAGGGTTTGCAAGCCCTAGTAATAATCCCTTCTGATTCGAATAATTAATCTTACCTGTGCATGTTGGAGTTACGCGGTCGAGGTGGATTCGAATCCTAGATTTTCTCTCCAATCGTTACAAACTTTCCATTTAATTATTTCTCTTAGTTTAATAATTCTCCAAATTCAAACAACCAAACTTCTTTTGCCCGAATTAATTTAAAAGTTAATTGAAATTATCGTAACTTAGCCATACTGTCTCCGTTAGAACGATACTCGGTCTTAACCACTATTCTACGGAGTAGTAGTTAATTCCAAAATTTTATAAATATATTTTGACACGGAACGACGCGGTCAGAAAGTGAAAACAAATTAAGCAGGTAAATCTGGAAGAGACGAAATCTATAGGGAAAATCATAGTTGCATGGGGAACAGGGCATAGTTGCTATGAAATCTTTCAGCAAAATAATGAGAGCACTAAAGTAGTGTCATGATTAGAGCCTAAAGTGAAAAGGTTTCAACGAAAAACCCCCACCCCAGAGACTTCACCCTGGGCAAACATGTCCTGGGACCAGCGTCTTATCTACCAAGGATAAAACAAACAATAAATCTACGTATACTCCTAACGACTATTTCCCGGCCACTCTTTTTTCACTTTTGTGTGGGGTCGACTCCATAATTAAATGTGCAGGATCAATACATATGAAAAAGAAGATTGATCGGTAGAACTATAAAACACTGAAAAATAACAATAAAGTCCACGGACACTCCTACCGAGTGACCACTTGTGTTCATTACCAAAAGGTTAACAATAATTCAATTGGACTGATCCGTCCGGCAAAACTACTAGCTAGACTTGATTTGGATCAACAACCAATGCTGATTCTTGTTTTTAGGGCAAAATCTAATAGTGTATTAGAATAGATTTAGGGAGGGTGGGTGGGGGAGGGTTAAGAGTTTATTTGATGGTGGTTGTTGGGTAAGTACAGATGAAACTCGGTTAAATTGTTTTAAATTTTGAGATGAGGGTACTTTGGGATTGGATTTAGTTTTTAACTGGGAAAGCTCTCTTGGGTTCAACAATGTCGAAAACTTATACGCAAAATTCGTTTTTTGATTTAAAAGAGCGCAATTTTAAAATGAAGACAAACCAAATGGGACGAATGCAGAATTTGTCGGAGAGAGGCATTTAGAAATCGTTCGGTTTAGATTTTGAGAGAAGTTTTCAAAAGTAATGAGTGTAGATAGATAGATAGAGGAAATTTATTAGAGATCGTGTATAACATCCCACATCGGCCACTTGAGAAATTGGTGAATGATATATAAGTGATCGCGAACAACAACTGTATAACTTGAGGTTAACTTTTTAAGCCACATAGTTAAGCCAATGGTTAGCAGGTTAGCTGGTGCTGGTCGTTACAGGTGGTATCATAGCTTGCATGGACTTCCTCATTGTGATCCTAAGTGGGGGAGATTGTAATATCCTGCATCGGCCACTTGAGAAATTGGTAAATGGTATATATAAGCGATTGCAAGCTAGTTATTGTATAACTTGAGATTAACCTTTTAAGCCACATGATTAGCTAAATGGTTAGCAGATCCGCTGGCACGGGTAACGAGGCCGCATCTCCACCATGTATGAAAAAGTGGGTTGCTAGTTTTTTATGACTAATTATTGGGTGCTCAATGAATACACTATATAGTATATATTAGTGACATTATTTTCTTGGTGCTTTCTACCAATAATTTATCCAACAAATGTATTTGTTGATCTTCTATCTGCAAATTCATCAGTTTAATTAATTTGTTACCCATACTACGTGAAAATGTTGCTCTAAAAGTCTCTAACAATAGTCAGATGTGTGATGTGTCCATTGTTGTCTTTCCGTATTATTAAAATTAAGTTGATTCCTATCCTGTACTCAAGACCCAGACCACATGTCAACACAACTACTCCGCCTACACTTAGAGTATCTCTCCAGAATACTATAAAATCAAACTTAGCTTCAAACCCGTACGATATAAAAAAATTGATAGCATGGGGAAAAAAAATCATTTTCTCTACCTTCACTAGAACACCACGACCTAGCTAGACATTGATATCGGTAAAGACAACCCCAATAACATAGCATATGACATAAGATTGTTCATCAGCACTGCCCAATGTGGTCAACTCTTGGACCCTTGTTTCTCTCTGCATTATTTTTCATGTAGTCGTTCTCTCTCTCTCTCTCTCTCTCTCTCTATATATATATATATATATATATATATGTGTGTGTGTGTGTGTGTGTGTGATCACTTGTCGCCCATAAATACAGTTTGTGTTGGGGAATCTCTCATTCAGCTGTGAGATGGAAAACAGGGTTGAGCCAGAGGAGAAGATGGCTGAAAATGGTGGGGGAGAGAGACAGGAGCCGCAAACCAATAATGTCAGGCAAAAAGAAAAAGAGGGTAAAAGGAGGGATCAGAACAATGCCATTTATCCTCGGTGAGTTTTTGGCTTTTCATTTTTCAATGTGCTCATATTTGTATCAAGTTTTTAAAACTCAATGGCGTCTGAGCCAGATGCGACGAGCACATGGACTAAATTCTTGAAGGATTAGTTCCAAGATCGTCAGTTCACCAAAGGGCCCCATCAAAACCCGGGCAACTTCCTGTATGTACAAGCCTCACAAGAGTTGATATCACCTAAAAAGTTTCGAAGAATTTGAAACTTTAATGCCTTGTTCTCTTTGTAACTCAAAAAGAGTTTTTCAAAAAATTCCCTCTAGATTCCTCCTAGATTTTTCCTATTTTTAACATTTCTCTCTCTATCTCTCTCCAATCATTACCCCTACTTTTTTTCAAAAAACTTTTCAAATTGCAACCCAAATAAAGCATAAAAAATCAAATCACTTTAGGACATATCTAGTGCTAGAGTTAAAATAGTGTTGTAACGGAAACTAAATCAGTTAGCAAACTAAACCCATAAGTTTTTGTCTAGTTCAAGTGTTGGCGCGTTACTAATTAAGCAAATCATCTCCACATTTTGCTTGTTGGCTCCCAATTGTGGATAACCCTCTCAACACGAGAGAGAGAGAGAGAGAGAGAGAGAGAGAGAGAGAGAGAGAGAGAGAGAGAGAGAGAGAGAAGAGAAGGAGGAGTGGTCCAACACCTTCATTTCAGGATACAGGCATCTCACTTACTTAGATGTCTCTCTTAATGCACTGACAGGTAAATTTTTTTCCCAAAGAGAGAGAGAGAGAGGGAGGGAAGGGGATAGACAAGACTAAAGCATGTTGCTGGAGTGAAAAGAGAGGAGATGGAAAGACAGATAAGGAAAGGGAAAGAGAAAGTAGAGTGGGGACCTCATGGACTATAACCTATTTGTTTATTGTTTTCTTAAAAATTGGGATTTACTGTGTATACTTTTTGCCGTATAAATCAATACTTTTCAAAATTGATATTCGTGCTTCATTTTTTAATGAAGGCACTATATTTTGTTCAAAAAGTGGAGCGTAGAAATTAGTTTTCATACTTTTTTGTCATTTTGAGATTTTGAATTATAGAATGAATGATGTCCGGATGAGGCGGAAACAGTAGGGTTTCCGCCACAGCCATTTGTGGGCCCTGTTGTGCATTTATTGAGGTAATTTGAATTGTTCATCTTATAGAGCTCTCAAAATCATGTGTCCACGCAAAAAATCAATTTTATCGAACATTCATAGGTATATCAAAAATTGAATTTTGATTTATAAAACGGGCCGCCTAGATTCTTACAATAGTTTTTAAGTTAAAATGTGTATGACCATCAATTTTAAAAACCAAAATTTAATTTTTGATATACCTATGAATGTCCGATAAAGCTAATTTTTTTGTATAGATACACTATTTTGCGAGTTCTATAAGATGAACGGCTCAGATTACTGCAATGAATGTACAATGAGGCTCACAATGGGAGGTGGAAAACCCATGGTTTCCCCCTCATCCAGAAACAATTTTTTCTCTTTGAATTATGCCCTTAACAATCAGCTTGTCTAGTGGGATAAAGGTTTTGAGGGAGGTTTTTGGAGATAGATATATAGGTAGAGAGATGAGAGTAATAAGTAATAGAAAATTTATTGAAATCGTAAGGAGAGAAATGAGTTAGTTCTGGAAAACTCCAAGTGAATCCAGTCAGGACCTTTTCTTTAATAATACCTTTCATTATTGGCTAATTGAATGACTCAATGCTGAATATGTCTGCATCTCGTTATCGTTATTATAAAAGGCTCGCTTATAAATTATTTATAAGCGAGCATTTTCGCCGTTTCCTTCTGGTAGAAATGATTTGCTGAGTGTAATTTACACATCATTTGCTTAGCTGAAGATGAGCAAACCAAAGATCCATTGGCAAGATGGGGAAAAAATGCAATGAAGTTAAATTGACAAGGAAATGTTTTTTGGTTGAATTAGTTTACCCGACGAGAATCAAAGATAAATTGATCATTATCACATTTGATATCATAAAGCATCCAGGAAAATCTCAATAAAATGGTAGATTCTGATTTGGAAGATTTATTACAACTAGTTTCCCCCCTGAATTCCAGCACAAGCTATCTGTAGTTTGTGTGAAGACAGTGAAGTGATCAAGGAGCTAATGAATCTGATCATGATTGTGTGAAATTGGCAGCAAATGACGCATGCGACAGATTTGCGTCCAGCGGTTCGCACGCAAACATGATAACATACCTGACCAATGAGCTGAACATGCCCCTGGTTAAGGCTTCCAACACCATCACCAACTTTGGTGGCCTTGGCAGCTTCACACCGTTGATCGGTGCTCTCATAGCCGACTCCTTTGCCGGACGATTTTGGACCATCATCGTTGGTTCCCTCATTTATGAACTGGTCTATCTCTGTCTTTCTTTCTCCATGAGCAAATATGAACTATTTTGTTGATGTTATATGTTAACTATTTTGTTTATTGGAAATAATCAGTTATATATGTTAGAAATTACAACTTACAAGGATAAATTATTCTGTTATTGTATGGCATTATGTATCTACAATTTCCCACAGGGATTGGTGAGCATGACCCTATCAGCAACGCTGCCACACCTTCGCCCCCCTCCGTGCCCAACTCAAGAAAATTGCAAGGAAGCCTCTTCCAGTCAGCTAGGGATCCTCTACCTCTCCCTCCTCCTCTCATCCATCGGCTCGGGCGGAATCAGGCCGTGCGTGGTCACATTCGCAGCCGATCAGTTCGACATGTCCAAAGCCAAGGTCGAGTCCAGAAAGTGGAACTTCTTCAACTGGTACTATTTCTGCACGGGGACGGCATCGCTGATTGCTCTGACGGTTGTAGTTTACATCCAAGACAACGTCGGATGGGGACTCGGTCTCGGGATCCCGACCATTATCATGGCTGTTTCTGTGCTGGCATTTGTTTTGGGTTCTCCTCTATATAGGAGGGTGAAACCAAGTGGGAGTCCTTTGGTTAGATTGGTCCAGGTGATTGTTGCTGCTGTGAAGAAGAGGAAGGCAGTTGCACCAGAAGATCCATCACTGTTGTATGAAAATAGAGAGCTTGATGCTGGTATTTCTTCCACTGGAAGGCTTCTACATTCAGGCCAATACAAGTAAGACATTAATAGAGATATGCTCTTCAAAGTTTTAGAATGAATAGGAGTAATTATTTAGTGGTCTTTGTAGGGCCCCCGGCCCTCAACCCTCTTCACAATGACCCACTCATGTGGGCTCATACACTTGGTCCTAGGCAAACTGTGTATGGGTCCACGTGAACGTGTCATTGTGAAAGAATTTGGGGCACCAAAAAGCGGTGCCTCTGTTCGAGAAGAGAAGACCAAAAGAATAAAAATGTGGAAATGCATTGAGACCTCCTTTGCCTTGCTCAGTATTCCTTTTCTGATTCAAAGTAGCAAGAGAAGAGGAAAATCATTGAAAAAATCAAAAGCAGCTAAAAATCTTTGTTTGATTTTGTTGTCAAAAAGAATAAAGCCACCTTTCAAGCTTCGATGTTTGATTTGCTGATTTTCGAAGGTGGTTTGATCGAGCTGCTATTGTGACCGAAGACGATGGTAGAGATCTAAACTCCCCAAACCTCTGGAGACTAGCCACAGTCCACCGCGTCGAGGAACTAAAGTGCATAATCCGGATGCTGCCCATCTGGGCAGCCGGAATACTCCTCATAGCATCAAATTCCCATCAGGGCAGCTTCGTCATAGTACAAGCTCGATCAATGGACCGTAATCTCTTCTCTCCGTCCTTCCAGATCCCTCCGGCTTCCATGTCAGTCTTTGGTACCCTTACGGTTCTAATTGGACTCGTCCTATACGAGCGCCTATTCGTTCCCTTTGCTCGTCGGTACACCAAAAATCCTAGTGGCATCACGTGTTTACAGAGGATGGGAATAGGCTTTGCGGTCAACATTATTGCCACTATAGTCTCAGCCTTCGTTGAGATCAAGAGGAAACAAGTGGCTGCACATCACGGGTTACTCGACAAGCCTACTGCCACCATACCCATTAGTGTTTTCTGGTTGCTCCCTCAGTTTTGCCTTCACGGAATAGCAGAGGTTTTCATGTCCGTTGGTCACCTGGAATTTCTCTACGATCAGTCGCCCGAGAGCATGAGGAGCACTGCAGTTGCGCTCTATTGGATGGCGACATCGGTTGGGAACTATATCGGTACTATCATAGTTACATTG
Organism: Rhododendron ovatum; assembly: GCA_019656835.1. NCBI lineage: Eukaryota > Viridiplantae > Streptophyta > Magnoliopsida > Ericales > Ericaceae > Rhododendron > Rhododendron ovatum. The sequence continues at coordinate 19,675,302 of CM033796.1, forward strand.
GTTCACGAGTATACTGGAAAAGGAAAAGAAGGGAATTGGTTGCCTGATAGGAATCTCAACAGGGGCAAACTGGAAGACTACTATTTGCTTGTGAGTGGTATCCAATTGCTGAATCTGGTGTATTTTGTAATTGCTGCTTGGTTTTACAAGTATAAGCCTCTGGAAGTTGTAATTGAAAGCAATGGAGAAGGGGATGTTGAATTAGCCAAGGAAAGTGCAAAAGATATTACATTGGACGATGCTAATGGAAATGGGGAGGTTGGGGAGAATAAGGTTGAGACAAATTAGGGTGGTTGATTAGAATGTGTGGTGGTGATGTGTGTAGAGATTGGTTACACCTACTTTATATAGAATTACCAGATTGTGTAAGTGGAAAAATAAAAAGTTACTTGCAAGATTCATCTTCGTGTCTCTAATCAATTTGGCAGCCTGAAAAAGAGGAGACAACAGAAATCTATGTTACATTGATTCAGGTACTAGTAGTGCGTGCCTGTGTGTGGTCAAGCATAAAACATATCTCTTTGATGTTGTCGGAGTTTGATCTAATGTAAAACCCCACACCGGCTACGCTGGTGACTTTGGAGTCGATTAGATGGTAATGCAAGAGATCTACCGAGGCTGGCGATCAACGATGAAGAATCAATATGTTTTTTTTTTTTTTATAAATCTTGTGTGTTTGTTTTTGCACGTCCCTCTAGGATTGTATTCTTTCGTATCTTTATGAATTTCATTTGTGTCCGTTTTTACGGGTTTGGACAACCCATTTGTTGGGTTCTCTATATCTTTTTTTCAAATTGTTGAAGAAAATTTTCATTTTTCACAAAAAAAAAAAAAATGAAGAGTGCACTAAACTCTCATATCACTTTTCTGTTTTTGGTACTGGAATCTTAGTGATGGCTTTGATTTTGAAAGAATCGACTTTGATTCCTCGCTGGGGATAAGTAATCCCAAGATTACTAACATGAAATCTCAACCTCACTCTCAGCCATCCTTTTTTTTCAAAAACGAAACCAAAAAACACAGTTAGCAATGAACTAATTGTTGGGGCAAAAGTCGTCGTAGCCGATGAAAGTGGATAAACAGAGATGCTTCAAGTCACGTTATTATGCCCTTGCCAATTTGAGAGAATTCGGTGTGCACCGGGTTACAGCGAAGCCGCCTCCAAGATTAATTGAAATCCAGTCTCCAACTGTTGTCTAATTGCGTTATGCACAAACGAAGAGAGACCCGAATACCTTTGGATTTAGCGAGCCCCACAAGTATAATCGTAGGAGATAATTCTAGAGAGAAACAACAATCAAAATGTGTCTGATTATCTCTCCTCTCTTTCAATTGGTAGAACCATTTGCGTTTTATAGGCATAGATCATAACTGTTAGCCAAACATCACATCTCTTGATTTAATCCCAATAGTCATACCTTTTGATTAGATCATGTTTATTCATTTAACTTGAATAGACACATCTTTTGCATTTAAATCCAATAACTATGTCCATTCATATAAACTGAATAGACACACCTTTTGGATTAAAACCGTTCACCAATATTCACATTTAATATCCATTAAATATTTTGGAAATGTTGGTAGCTCGGAAATGTGTTGTGACTCTTTATGAGCAATGTTGATGGCCTTGATCAAGAACCAAATAACGTGTGGGGGTAAGTACAAGCTTATAGTACAATTTGACACGTGGTCTGTAGTTAACCGAATCGGTGGCTATTTAAATTATCTCGAATAGTTTGCTTTATGCACATTGCTAGATATAGAGTATTCTGAAATCCTAGTTTTGGAAGCCATTTCCAAAACTGGACATACCATCATTATTAATTTTGAATGCATGTTATTTGCATAAGGAAATCAAAATGGTGGTTGTGGTGAATTCTTTATATGAATGGGTTTGTTTTTATGCAGAAAATAAAAACTGACAGGACTCTTCTCTTGCCCTTCATCAAAATACACTTTGATATATACATGTAAATGCATATATAGAGAGAGAGAGGTTAAGGATAACCAAGGGATGTGGTATTTGAATTAAAATGAAAGAGTCATGATTATTCCAAGAAGTATGAAATGCGGTTTTCAATGGAAGGAATGTTGTTAATGTGGCCTTTAGGTCATGTTCTCCAATGTATATTGGAGAGTAAACAAAGATGTGGAATAGCGGATTCCGATTATCTTGGTTGCATAGTTGTTCCAAACAATTATGACCCACAAGTTAATTAAATCCAAATTAGTTTATTTGATGGAATTGGTTTATATGCTTGTAATTGGTATTCATCGGTTATGATGAATGCAAAGGCGCCTGATAGAATTGAAGTATGAAAACCATGAATACATAATAAGTCTATTATTTGTGGGGTTTTCTCTCTTGAAATTAAACTGAGGATTTTACGATGAAATGAGGTGACATGGTAATTTGTCACGGATATATTTCTCAGTAAGTCACTTAAGAGAGAGAGAGACAATTGTTGTGACTGTGGTGGTAGTCCGGACAAGTGAATCACGTCATAAACTATGGTGATATAGCTATGGAAAATATTGCTTATACGACAATGATTTTATTTACTCTTGCAAGGGGGTTGATGTGGCAAACATCAAAAGGGATGGGATTTTAGCCCAATTAGTTTAATCACTCCTGGTGGAAACTCGACTCAATGCTTGAGCCATACCTCAAGTCTTGAGTTCAATGCGCAAAGTACACCTTATGTCGTGATTGTGAGCAATTAATTTTTAAATTGATCCATCCAAAGGTAAAGTGCTTGGTACCTGTAATGTTGAAAAACAAGAGGGTGAACTACTTAGTTCTTAATAGGATTTTTGTGTTGTAGTTACAGGAACACTGACAAAATCCTACCTATATGAGTGTGGAGGTGGTGCCGCTTCATATAGGTGTCGGGTGCTTTTGACTTTAGAGCACTCATGAAACCATGATATAGATCCAAGTCCAATACATAAGTCGGCTTTTATGAATTACCTAAGGAGAAGAAAATTTTGTGTGTGAGACGTGTCCGGTTAGTCAACAAGGATTGCTAGTTTAAAGACAAGTCTATTATGCTCTTCCGACTAACTTTGATGTGTCTTCACTAAGTGAATGGTTCAAATCGTAAGAAACGGTCATTTATGCACAAATTTTTCGAGCTTAAACAAGTTCTATTTTCAGTATTTTGTAAATGGTGGGGGATCGTTGGAACATTTCCAAAATATTTAATGGATATTAAATGTGAATATTGGTGAACGGTTTTAATCCAAAAGGTGTGTTTATTCAAGTTATATGAATGGACATAGATATTGGATTTAAATGCAAAAGATGTGTCTATTCATGTTAAATGAATAGATATGATCTAATCAAAAGGTATGATTATTGGGATTAAATCAAGAGATGTGATCTTTGGCTAACAGTCATGATCTATGCCTATAAAAGGCAAATGGTTCTACCAATTGAAAGGGAGGAGAGATAATCAGAAACATTCTGATTGTTGTTTCTCTCTAGAATTATCTCCTACGATTATACTTGAGGGGCTCGCAAAATCCAAAGGTATTCGGGTCTCTCTTCGTTTGTGCATAACGCAGTTAGACAACAGTTGGAGACTGGACTTCAATTTATCTTGGAGGCAGCTTCGCTGTAACCCGGTGCACACCGAATTCTCTCGAATTGGCAGGGGCAAATATCGATCTTAAGGACAGCGACATAATAACATGACTTGAAGCATCTCTGTTTACCCACTTTCATCAGCTACGACGACTTTCGCCCCAACACTAATCATACAACCTTATAGTTGTCGCTACCCCAAATGGATCTCGTATTGACCTTATAGTGTCATGACTTTTCATTGACACTCATTCCCCGTGGACCGACACTTCCTTATAAACAAATGCGTCCCTTTCCCTAGTGGCCTAGTTGGTCTCTATAAATTATCATTGCTCTCATTCAGTTTTAGTTGGTTAATGTTTCCTTCCATTCATATAAGATAGTGCAAACACATGTACAAGATGGTTAGCCGAGCCCTCAATTGTAGTGCTGCTTTGGAGAAATTCTGATCAAGTAGTGCTGGGAGCCAAACATCCAATGCAAATGACCGTGACCATCATAGCGGGGGCGAAATCTGGATTAAGTACAGCACTCGCCTTGATTACCAATTTATTTTCATCAATTTTCATGTTTTGTGTTATGATTTGATTGCATTGATGCAAACATATTTTCCAACGGCTCCTACCATCCTTTTCAATATATTAAGGCCCTGTTCTAGATTTTCAAAAAAGTACTTAAAAAATAAGAACTTATTTTCAAACTTAAAAATAATAGGTTTACGAAAATAATTTTTAAATTTTTTTGCAGGGTTTGATTGCAGGGTTTGATAGATCTCAATGAGATCTATAAAACTAGATCTATATTGGAATTTTTTTTTTATTTCAGTAAACCTATTATTTTTAAGCTTAAAAATTGCAGATAAGTACTTATTTTTTAGGGATAATCCGGAACGGGCCTAATAACATCCACATTTTTCTCCCCCGCATCGCACCTAGTGGCGACTCCATACATTTCTTTTCTTTTAATGGGGTCGAATTTTTCGGCTTCAAGAAATCATGGACAGAGGATTGAGTTTTACAACCCATGCTTAGAATTAGAATAAATTATTATAAAAGTATTATAAAGTAGAGAACGAAAAAATGATCTATAAACAAATACACGATGTGGATAAAATATGGTGAGATTGTCTATGAATTACATTTATTTGCCTCTCCGTGCAAGTACTATTGGAGCACCCAATTATAATTTCCAACCTAATTAGGTCCTGTTTCCGTTAAACTAAAACTTGTATAATACAAAAATTTCAAAATGACACCTGAACTTTAAACCTAATGTCGCATAAACACCTAAAGTTTACTTTATTTCAATTAGGTACATGTACTTTACAAAATGGGAAAATTACCAGCAGGAAGCGTGGACCAAGATTAATCACCAATAGATGGTCTCCACTCTTAAAATCACCACTTTCATGACACAAACAAAATTATTCACCAAGACATGGTATGAGAAGTTGAATTGACAATTATTTCCTCCCTTATATACCAGTAAAATCCCCAACCCTCATTCCCCTCCCAAATCCCTAATCGTCTCCTCCTCACCTCCTCTCTCTCTCTCTCTCTCTCTCTCCCTCTCTCTCACACATCAACGATAACTGGTATGTTCCTCTCTCTCTCTCTCTCTCTCTCTCTCTCTCTCTCAAGTTCTGAACTCTATCTTTCTCTCTCTTTTTCTCCATTGATTCACTCCAATCTCCTAGGGTTTCTTTTGTGATTAATGGAAGATAACCTAAGGTATACCCACATTTGTCTATGATTTGATCAGATCTATGCATTTAATCTCATTTTATCCTCGCTAAATCAGGAATCCTTTGATTGGAACTGATGGGTATTATTCGTTAGTTTCATTGGTAGGAATCATAGAAACGGTAAAAAGATTTTCTTGGCATTGGGAGATTGTGTTCGTGGCTTTTTGGATGAAATTTTTTAAATATCATTTATAGAACTATGAGTCAATGGTACTGGGTTAAGAAAATTATTCTTCTCAGGAGCAAGGGAAAATTTTAGTTGGCATTCTTATGCTATTCAATGTAAGAATTTGAGGTTTCAGAATACATATGTGCTGCATTTAGGATAATATGATTAATATGCCTAAATATGTTTTGGGTGATCTGTGATTCAATGTCATGGACAAAACTTTTAAGGAGCGGAAGGGAGTTGGCCGGCCCACTAATTTATCACACTTAAGTTCTGCCCTTTGCTTTGTTCTTAGTTCTTGGATTAGACTTCTGTATTCGCTATTGATTTTGGGTATAGAAAAGAATTGGCAATTGTTGTATGAACAAATTTTTGGTGTTTTTTTTCTCTCACTTTGTTTCTTGTTTTTGGAGACTTAGTGATTTGAAATTATACACCACGTCCTTTTATTTTGCCTATCCATTGTTCGACAATATGCTTGAATGAAATTTGTTACTACAGTCACCATCCGAGAGCCCATATATATGATAGGAGTGGAAAAATATTAGTTGTAAAAGAATATTAGTTGTGATTGGGATTTAAAGTCCAATTATAGAGAACTAAAAGTCGCTTTAGCATGGCGATATTGTAGTCTCAATTGGGATTTAGACATGAGCAGATGACCATCACGCAAAGGTAGCGTTGTTTGATTGAAAATTTGAAGCATTTTGAAAGTAAATGGAATGATAATTGGTTGGCCTCACTGGAATGGCCAAGGAATAAGGTGGACTAGCTAGCTTTAAATAGAACCATTTCCGGTTCTTGTCTATTTTGGTGTTAATTTCACGTATTTTTTATGTGCGTGGTGAAACTCTAAAGGTCCCCAATTAGAATTTTTCATCAAGAATTTTCTTTACCATGCTGTCATTGCGGAGAACAATATGAGGGGTTTGCATTTTACTAACGAGTCAACTAGAACAACATTCACAAGGTAGCTAGGTAGAGTAGGTGATGAATAATTCTAGACTTTTGTTCTTTTCCGTACAACAGTCATACAAACCTTTCATTACCTGTATACGATCTTGATAGACTTAGTCGGAACCTTATGCAGGGCCTTGAAACTATGAATTGAACTTTAATATGTGGCATGAGAAGAGTACTCTCCTGAATGATGCTGTCATGACCGATTTGCATTTGAGATCCAATTTGGAGCTTAACTTGAATGTTAATGTCTTTGTTGAGGTATGTGATGCTCTATTTTGAAGCTCATCTTTTTAACTTCCTGTCATATTCCTTTAATTATTTTTTCACAAACGATTGACTGGCTCTTGCTTGTTAGAAGCATTAACCAATCAAAAAAAATACTTGATAAGCACCCGAGAATGTAATGTAGGGTGCGCTAGTATCTAGTTTTAGTTTAAATTAATTACTTATTAGTTATTGTTAACGTTGTTTGCTCGTATAGTGTTCTAGTTCTATTTTGTAGGCAAATCGCCAAAAAAAGGGAGTTTTCGTTGCATAAGGCACGTCTTTGCCCGAGCAGAAGTTGATTTGCCCGAGCAGAAGTTGATTTGCCCGAGCAGAACCTGTCATTGCCAAGGCAGAGGTTGATTTGCCCGAGCAGAAGCTGGATGGCCAAGGTTTTGCCCGAGCAGAAGCCCGATGGCCAAGGCAGAGGCAGATTTGCTCGAGCAGAACCCATCATTGCCCGAGCAAGAGCCAGATTTGCCCGAGCAAGAGGTTGACAGCCAAGCACCCCACTATCATGCTCGGCATCGATGTCAAAGAATTCATTCCATCGATGCCGAGCCTCTTAGTGGCCCAGATCCTTAACCACCTCGGCATCGATGGGAAGAATTACATTACATCGATGCCGAGCCCCATAGCAGAGCACTCTAAGGCCGTTGCCATCGATGCCGAGAGACTTAAGAGCGGATTTTCTGAGCATCTTGGGAATATTCCAGGCGCGGATCCCCGGAGTATATAAGCTTATGTCATTATTTTGTATAAGGAAGTAGCATAGATTCAATAGGACTATTTTCTAGATCTAGATTAGATTTCATTGCAATTCAAATTGTTCTTGAGGTGTTCTTCATTTTTCAGTGTTTAATCTTTCAATTTCTGCCCTTAGTTGTTAGTTTTTGATATAGTCCCTTTAATTAAAGTTGTTTATTTTCTCCCAATCTATCTTAATCTCTAGTTTAATTCAAGTCTTGTTATTTCATTATGTTAGCTAGATTTTTGCTTAGTCCTATCTCTCTAGATATGGGTGAGTAGTTTCAAAGGTTAGGTCATGGGATGATTAGCATCTCACGGCTCGGGCGAAAATTGCATTTTGCACCCAATAAAGCTTTAAACTTTGATTTGAAAATTGATGTGGGGTTCGGGTTTGTTTGACAAATCACCGAGGTGTTAACCTCTTTGATCATGTGTAGGTGGGAGCATCGCCTACCCACCACACATGATGCTTAGAGCTCTTTCGCACGAGGTATTTGCCAAATGAATTCTAGAGCTAGCTTGATTCTCAAATTATTTTATCTTCCGATTTGAGAACTACAATCAAGTATCTTAAATTGTGTAGTTGGGTGAAGAGTGTGATCTAGCTCGAGTCTTGAGTGTTAATAATTCCTAGACCTAGCCTATCTTTTCTCTAGTTAATTCGTTTTTAATTTAGCCTTTTATTTCCACCGTTCAAAGGAAAACAAAGTTGGCCGTCTAAAGGCCGAAAGCCCTTACTTGCTCTACAAATCCGATCAAGCCATATAATTATTCCCTTGGGTACGATCCCGAATTTCCGGTTATTATGCTTCAATCGACGTGTTAAACCCTACGCTTGGGGTATTATTCCATATTATCTTGGAGAACGAAGCAATACTAGTGAAAGTCTCTGTTGAGTGATGCAGACTTGGCATATTGGCAAGCAATTTTTTGGATGTCAACTATGGAAGAAGGTGGCAGTACAACAAATAAGCCTTTGATAGTGTAAACAAGACAATTCTATGGTGCGAAAAATAGGTTAATAAAGAGGCTGAATCTTTTCGCGCTCCTATGTACTTCGCTGCCAACTTTTCAATTTTAACCAATAAAAGATATATATGTTGTGTTCCAATATTAAGATGCTTTGTGTAATAAGTGTCAAACTTAATTTGCTCAATTTGTAGGTACCTTTATCTTGCTGACAAGGTAGACATATATTGAAGATCTTACGGCGGAACAAAAATACTTATATGCAAGTAATGAGTAGTTTGTTAAGGTAATTTTGCATATGTTTAAGTTGTGCATAGACTCTTATAGATTACTTCAAGCTAACAACTATCTATCTTTATTGTATATAACTTCTCTGTTATATTTTACTTACCAGACTTAATTGCACTTGTTTATTTTTTACTAGGATGAGCATAGATATTGAAGTCCACTTTGCAACTGAACTTGAATGTTACTGTCTTCCTTGCTGAGGTATGTAATGCTCTATTTCGAAGTTCAGCTTTTAACTTCCTTGTTAGTGGTTTGATTATGCTGTCACTTATCCATTTCCATTCTTTTTGAATTGCAGGTCTAAAAGTTGAATGGTTGTCAATTCAGTGTTGATCATTCTCTAGCACTTATTATTTTTTAGTAGAAAGTTTTCTTTTAGCTACAAAGAGATGTACATTAGTTTTTTTTTTTATCACTACATGTATAGAGTTCTTTTATAAAAACTTGAAATTTCCGATGCAATTTATGGTGAAGATGCATTAACATTCTCATTTTTATGATACTGGCTTATTAGTTTGTTGATACCAAGGAATGAGTAGTCATTGGGACATTTTTGGTTATTTTTGTATGAGTGTTGTATGAAATGGTATTCAAGTTATCGCAACAGTAGTGGTGGTTAAACATATAGAATATATCTTTCATAGGACCATCTCAGCAATGGAAATCTTTCATGTCGAGCTCTTTGGGGGAACTGTCCAGTGTTGTGTCACAATTGGAATCCACCAATGCCATCTCCCCTTGATGAAGGCGACTCCAACAACATATGGACACAGATGATATAAACAAGATATTGGCGAACTAGAGGAGAAGTCGATGTAACTATCCATGATACCGCTTTCGCTCCGCACTTATATAAACAAGATGTTGGCACTTTTGTTTCCCATTTATATAAATAAGATGTTGGCAAACTTTAGGGGAAGTCGATGTAACTATTCATGACACCATTTTCATGATTTTTCTCTAGACCTCCCATACGAAAGATGGATTACCCAACAAATGTATATAAAAGACCAAGTTATTAATTATAACTTTTCACACTTACCACTTGCCAAAAAAATATGACGTGGTCTTTATACAATAAAGATATGGTCCACAAAGACATACAGTGTAGTCTTTTAGCAATATGGACTTGGTCTTGAAAGAACCTCCACCAAACTTTCAACGCTTAACATTTGCCAAAAAATATGACCTGCTATTTATACAAAAAACATATAGTCTACAAAGACATAGAGTGTAGTCTTTTAGCAATACGGACTTGGACTTGGTCTTGATCTTGAAAGAACCACCAACTAACTTTCCACGCTTATCACTTGCCAAAAATATGACGTACTTTTTATACAAGAAACATATGGTCCACAAAGACATAGAGTGTAGTCTTTCAGCAATATGGACTCGGTCTTTGTCTTGAAAGAACCACCACCAAACTTTTCACACTTATCACTTGCCAAAAATATGACGTGCTCTTTATACAAGAAACATATGGTCCACAAAGACATAGAGTGTAGTCTTTTAACAATATGGACTTGATCTTTGTCTTGAAAGAACCACCATCTAACTTTTCACACTTATCACTTGCCAAAAAATATGACTTGCTCTATATACAATAAACATGTGGTTCACATAGACATATAGTGTAGCCTTTTGGCAATATGGACTTGGTCTTGAAAGAACCATCACCTAACTTTTCATTTATCACTTGCCAAAAAATATGGCTTGATCTTTATACAATAAACATGTGGTCCATACAGACAAAGAATGTAGTCTTTTGGCAATATAGATTTGGTCTTGGTCTTGGTCTTGAAGGATCCACCATCTAACTTTCCACACTTATCACTTTCCAAAAAATATGACTTGCTCTTTATACAATAAACATATGGTTCACATAGACAAAGAGTGTAGCCATATAGCAATATGGACTTGGTCTTGGTCTTGAAAGAACCACCACCTAACTTTTCACACTTATCACTTTTCAAAAATATGACGTGCTCTTTATACAATAAATATGTGGTCCACACAGACATAGAGTGTAGCCTTTTGGCAATATGGACTTGGTCTTGGGTAAATTAAAATTTGGTTGTTAAAGATAAAAAGTGTAGTCTTTAGGAACCATAGACTGTCTTTCAAGATGGTGTAATAGAAAGTCTTTTCTATCTTTTTAGTTGCCGTTTTGGGCCCAAATAAACTTAGTTAAGGCTGAAAGGAGGATAGGTCCCATTGGGGAGACGTAAAAGGCCAACAAAATACATAATCCCTATATAATAATTTAAACCGAATAGGCCAACAAAATTCATAATCCCATTGGCATCATTATTACACTTTTACTCACTAATTTTTCAAAATAGAATCTACTTTTATGAACAAAATGAAAAATGCACTAATTTTTTTTCACTAACTTTACAAAATGGACACTTATTAAGGGACAGTCTAAAATGGTCTAAGATGGAATACTGGACTCTAAATAAGGGACGGATGGAGTAGCATTCACTGCATGCTATGTAATGACCCGCACTTTTCCTAACCATTTCATTTTGAATAGCATAAAAAGGAACTACCAAAACAAATAGTCAAACATCCAATTGCCAAAATGAAACACCATTATATTCCCATATTGTCCTTACATTTCATCCAACAACACTACTTAAGCATAAATGGAAGGAAATCAGTAGAGAGCTATCCTCCATATGCTTACAGCATTTACAAAGAGAGAACATAACCTACAAATATCTCAACACTAAGTTGCCTAGCTAAATATATTGATACAACAACAAAAATAGTCATCAAAAACTTAAATTGCATTCCAACAAACGGTAGCAAGATCACAATCTCCATCTTCAACAAAAAGTGATGAAGTATCGATCTTTCTCTTTCAACCAATCAGCCTACATACAAGATAAGAGACTTAGAACATAGCACTAAATGAACTAAACCTGAATGGATCCACTTTGATCTCTTGAACTAGAGGTCCTAAGAAAGAAGTTAGCTTACCTAATCCATCACCAAGGTTGACCTTTCTCATCATACTTGTACTTTAACTTGGCTACCTCCATCCATGACAATGGTCTTCATGCACTTAGCATCTAAGAGTTAAAAATTAAAAACATGAGAACTCAAAATAGAAAAAAAAAACTGTGCTTAAACAAATATTTGTAACATCAAAGGGAGGCAGCAGCAGCAAATAAATGATTCACCAGCATCAAAATCATCTTCAATATTAGGCATCAGTAGCAACTAGGATCAGACCAAATGTTATGGTCAAACCATGATTATAAGAGGCTTAGGACAAGACTGAAACTCAAATGAAGAACTAGGACATGACACATAGCCAAGAAAACACACAAAAATTGTATCAAAAGGTCCAATTTTTTTGAAAAGAACTCTATACATGAGGTGATAAAAAAAGAAAAAAAAACTCATGCATTAATGTGATTGGTTGTATCCACTTGTGTGCATATTGATTGCGGGTAAGATTGCAAAGACATGCTCTAACTCTCCTGAAATATGTTTCTATTGTACATTTACACAGTCCATCTAGTCACAAAAAGAGGCAATTGTAATATGGCCCTTGTAATAATAAGGACAGTTATGCAAAAAAAAAAAACAAAACAAAACAGTCCATCTTTTTCATATAGAGCCAATTGTAATAACAAGGACATGTACAGTTGATGCAAACACTCCCATAGGCACAAACTGGGTGTTCCGAAAAGCTAGATGATCATAAACTTCATCTGCAATCACTAGTATCTTTACGTACCTTGGAGTCTCCGCAATCTAAAAAAAGACTCATACCAATGATGACTAACTTCAAAACCAAGACAAACACTAGTTACATTCATCACGCCAGGAAATAAACTAGATATAAAGACCAAGACGAAAACACAATCAGCACTTCCGAAAGATGTCATCATGCACCTTGTTGCACAAGCATAACCCCAAACGTACGAGTAGCCTCTTTCGCATATCAGTACCCACTTTATCCTCTAACATAAGTACATGTATAAGTCTCTTACACCAATTTGTGTTGTACATAAGTACATGTGTAAGTCGCTTGTTTCCTCTTTTCATCCTTTATTTCCACACTCCCATACAATAGTTGAAAGGTTCCATAGTCAGCAGTGTGTCATTTTGAAAAGTAGTAATTGTTATTTTTGAGCTATTAGACCTTATAGAAGACATATTTGAGCTCAGATGAGCAGTCACTCAAGGTTCTAATATGTATGGGTAGATAATGGTGCCCTGGAGCTGATATTTTTGGTAAAGAGTGTACCATGAATCATCCTCGATATTTAGTCAACCAAACTGAAATAAGGCATTCTTGAAACCAATTACCACTGAATGGAGAGATAGCTAAACAACTTCTCACTTGAGTACTTGATTCTTTCATGGTTAAACAACACAATGCCGGTACATTCAACGACCTGAAAATACACCTACAGTGATTTTGAATGAAATTCATGTCTAATGGCTAATACTAATTTGATTTCTTCATACTGACGAGGATGAGATTAGATTTGACAAAACATTGGGTTTGAAGTGCACTACTAAAATGTTGACTCTCTTGAAGTGGGGACCTAAATGCCCGAATAAAACGTTCAAATCCATAAGACAAAATCGAGACAGCAAGATATCCATGTCTGTTATAGTGAAGCATAGAAAAAAATCAAATTGCTTTCTTTCATTAAAAGCCTAGGACAGTAAATCGAACCCTAGTGACTTGAGCTCAAGTGCTCAACTCATATTGTGCCCATTTGGTATCAGTTTGTTACCTAAACAAGCAAAGTCCATATTGGAAGCCATTTAAATATTTTAGCCCCGATGGTTTCATTATCTTTTCCAAAAGTGTATGCATCTCGCACAAGCATTTCATCAAACACGTTTCTTGCAACGTGCCGATGTGGCATTCGACATAACCAAGAGTGATAGACAGACAGAACCCATGTTGTTCCCAATCACTGGGGGTATGGGTGGGAGAGGATTGGAGACAGACCTAACATTTGGCAATATGCACAAAGTAATTGTTTGAATAACTTCAAACAACACGATTGAGGTGTGTTCTTCAGCCTATGTATGTGTGTGTGATTCAATCGCACCAATGGAAAAATGCCCAAAATTCATCAAGTAACGAACCCCGACAGTCGATTAAACAACTAAATTACACATGGCAAGAACATCAACACAAAGAGGTAAATTCCAATAACTACATATAAAAATAAAAATGCCAAAAATGTGCTTGAATTGTCGATACATGTGATATACAGTACTTGATTGAGTACGGGACCTAGGGTTTTCATTCCTTTTCGTTGCAGTTCCGTACGAGATCGAAAGAGCTCGAACTGACTTGGTCTGATGAGAAAGAGAGGGCTATGCATACCAGGAAGGGGAATCGATTCAACTAACCTGATGAACTGGGGATGGCAATGTTGGAAGCGTGGATGGTTGAAGGCAGCATCTCTGGGTAGAGGATTCAAACAGATGCGAAGGAGGGAGTTGGGGAACAAGGTTGGCTGTCGAAGGAGGGAGTAGGCAGCAGTCTTCAGAGTGTGGGGAGCACAAAAGAGAGAACGGCAGGAGTAAAACCCTAGAGAGGGGAGGATGTGGTTCGTCTGTGGAGAATGAGAAGAAAAAGAGAGAAGGAAAACGGAAAGGGATTGGTAGATTGAACGGTGTCGTCTTAACAAAGGGCAAATTTGTCCAGTTTCATCATGTTTATTACCCCATACCATGTATTGGTGATATTGTTTGCAGGTGCCATGTCTTGGTAATTTGGAGACTTGAGACCATGAAAGTGGTGATTAAGTCTAGTCCACACAACCTGCCGGTAATTTTCCCTTACAAAATCCTTAAATTGAGACACCTACCATTATATTTCGTCCAATATGTCAAGAAATGTGATGATGTGGCATGTTTCTTCCATTAAATGCCCCATTGACACATGAAATCTAGCCCTTGTAAGTGGCAAAGCACAGAATCAAAGCCCATTCTTCTTCAACAACCTTGCTCACAAAACCCTACACTGTCCGTGGTTTTTAACTCGAGAAATTCAGGGGATCTACTAGTTTCAAGTTTTCGGATTTGTTCGGGTACGACGAGGACTATGCCGGAGAGGGGTTCAAGGTTTTTGGCTTGTAAATGCGAGACTTTGTGGAGAATCCGTGGAAAACGGTGTCGTAAGTGTGTATAATGTGAATGGGGGTTTGGTCAGGTGGTGGTGGTGGTTTGGGCGGAGAGGGAGGTAAGGGTAGTATATTCATACCAGTGCTTGTGGGTTGTGCTACAGTTATGAAAACCTCTCCGTTCTACCTTAAACTTCATATATACTAGAAGAATCAAAGGAAAAAAAAAAAGGAAAACAGTGTCAGGATATGTAGATATAATACAGATAGACTTAGATACCTTTTAGCCAATGGTGGAATTGAGGTATTGGGCAAAATTAAAAATCTGGGGTGGAATTTGAACCCTGGGTTGTCTGTTCGTTTATAAGAAATCGGTGGGGAGAGAAAGGATGGGAGAGAGAGAGGTGGAAGAGTTGATTAGTCGGAATCGAGAGATGGGTGGGGAACTCACTAGAGAGGAGTTGATTCGCCGGCCTTGGAGGAAGAGGAAGAGGAGTGGGTGAGTTGGGCCACTTGGGTAGCTATGGAGAAGGTGGTCGAGGGGAGGAGGGGTGGGTGAAGGGGGGAGGGAGGCCATGAGAGAGAGAGACAAGGTGTAACGCCCTGAAAAAATTCAACCTTAACATGCATCATAAATGTATAAATATCGCGTTCGTCAAATATTGGAAGGGTTCACCAAATTAAACATTTTTCTTTCTTTAAAACCTTAAAGCAATTTTTCTTTTTTGAATATATTTTTTCACAAAATTAACAAGTTTTCTATGCCTTGAAGGATATTTCATCAATCATAACTCTTTATAATCAAACCATATAACTTTATTCCCATATGTCTCTAAAACAATATGTTCTTTACATAATCTTTAGTGCCAAAAAGAAGTTCTACAAGCCATAAGATAAGCTTCCCAAAAGATGAGTACATAGCTCCTAATTTTACAATTCCAAAATAATAATATAAGTTTTCGGCTCCACAATCAAACTACAAAAGACATTTTATCAAATACAGCCTTATGGCCTTACACGTTTCCTAACATATGCTAACAAAATAACAACGCAAAAGAGACTCGATGTAGCTACACTTCACTAAGTACTTGGTGCCTTATTGTCACCTGAAATGGTTTAAACAACATGAGCCGGAGCCCATAGGAAATAAGACTAAACCAAATAATATGTTCAAGTTTAAAATAAATGCCGTACAAAAAGCATAAATTAAAAATCCACACATAATTCTCAAGTGTTAATAAATTTACCATATTAATGACCTCATACGCTCCCCAACTAATCAACCTAGCCCAACATTCCTAGGTTCAACTCAAATTCATAACCATACTCTCACTCTAATATCTAACCGAGGGTAGCCGAGCACAAGTACCACCCCATAAAATAAGGTAATCAGATACAAGCACCATCCTCACAAACCAAGGGTAGACGAATACAAGTACCACCCCATGACCGGAGTAATCGGCTACAAGCACCACCCTTGCACCGGGGTAATTAGGTATAGAGTACCACCCCATCAATTTTCGATCTTTCATCGAGGAGCTCACCAAGCCCAGCTTGCTTTTTCCTAGGTGCATCATCTAAATCTAGACCAACATAATTCGAACACAATCATCTCAACCTATCTCTCCAAATGGGATAATTCATATCCAAATATCATCTACATAAGTCCTAACCAAGTATTCAAGCCCCAAGCATTCAGTAAACTTTAACCATACGTGAACTCTTCCAAATTGACATAAGTAACTTTCACAAGTCATAAGAAAATAAAATCTAAAAGTGCAAGTGTCATCGTATTTGCATCTCAGAACAATCTTAATTCCTTAAGTAAATATTTTTTTTTTCTAGATGTTCAACACGCAACATGGATAGAAGTGTTAGTCCCACATTGGTTGATATAGTCTTATGTTATGATTTTCCATTATATAAATAAGAGTTAATTCCGTTAGGGTTAGTTAACATAATACCCTATACACTTTTTCTATCCTTCTTTCTCTTACAACATAGTATTAGAGCGGGTTCACCATCCACCTTAGATATACAAAACCCTAGCCGCCACCCTCTACTGCCATCATCATCTCACCACAAAACCCTAAATCTACTGCCAACAGCATCTCTACTGTAGCATCGTGAACTGTGCTTGCTGGCTTCTCTCTCTCTCTCGTGCGATCTTTGTTTTTTCTAGGCGATCATTGTACCCTCCGGCGGTGAATACCCTCCGGCAACAGTTTTTCTTGCCCGTTAGCCCCAAAAACTCCAAATCATGGTTGAAATCCCTTAAAATTGATTACCCAGTCCCTAAATTGTACTCGTCGGCACTTGAATAGCCTCGTTGGCGCCTAAACTGTAATCGTCGACCATAACCCAGTCACGACAACCCTCGCCGACAGTAGCCAAGTCTCCATAATCTCCAAAATAGCTCTCCTTCACTTCAAAAATCCTTGATCTCCATGCCCAAGGTGCCGTCAACCTCTGAAATTCCCTGAGAAGCGTTCGAAATCATCACACCACTACTGGGTTATGTTTGAAACAGTCTGCATGTATTAGTTGGTTGTCTCTTATTACACGATGATATATTTGCAATGAAATCTGATTCTGCTTCTGTTGTCTCTGTTGCTGTTGGTTCTTCATTCTTTCGTGGACATGGTCATAATTCTGGGTTTCCAAGTCGGGTTTTTGGCCATGCTTTTGGGGAGCGTGGTAACATATCTTGTTTTGTTGTCTGTTTCGTTGAAGTTGGTGTAGGAAGGTATTCCCGAACAGGTCCAAGAAGAGCCCGAACACGTTGTGAAGGAAAGGTCAACCGCTGTATGGCTAGTGACATGAGAAGTCATTGGTCCAGAGAAGTTGTACGATTCTCTGTTCAGTAAAACATGAGAAGTTATTGGACCAAAATAAAAGGAAAGTGACATGTGAAGCCACTGTTCAAGTAACTTGTTCGGCAACGAGAAAGCCGAACAGGAGGAGAGCTCCTAAGAAGGAAATGGTCCAGATAATTAAAGGACCAGTTACATGTGAAGTAACTGGTCCAGGCTGTCTGCTCGGCCTTGAGATGGCCGAACAAGGAGAGAAGTCCTATCAGATGTTGAAGTAGAGGGAACACTTCGGAAGAGTCCAGAAACAGTGGTATTCCATTAAAGAGTGATGTCCCGAGAATGTAGGATCTGTAAAAGATACCCAACAGGAATGGGATGTTCGGCTTGCTATGGAAAAGAGTCCTACAAGAATTAAGGAAATAAACTGATAAGGGAACGAGAATCCATGATATCCTAGTTTTCCTATACGAGGTAGGATTCCTAGGGCAATATTGATACTTGGGTAGCAAGCATCCATGAATCTATAAATATAAGGTAAACCTAGAGGAGAGAGGTATGCAATACACTACATTCTTATTGCTTTCCTACTGATAATTAGGGTTTAACTGCTAGTACGTGATACTAACTTTGGCATCAGAGGGCCTTTGCCACGGGAGGCAAGGGTGCACTCACCCCCTGTCTATTTTGCAGATTAGGGATCCGACGACGAATTAGGGTTCCAGTGAAGAGGCACGAATAAGCCGTTGCAATCTAGTGCTGATCAAAGCACTAATTGAAATTGTCCACCTACAACTGGCACCGTCTGTGGGAAACGAAAGAGTTCCCTTTGAAATACGACCATGATGGAAGTAGATCCAGCAACCCCGCACGACCCAAAGGATGTGTTAGATGGAGGAAGGGATAAATCTCCACCTGGGGCTCCGAGAAAGCCCGAGGGTGGACACAGGAGGACCACGAGTAAGGGCCGCCCCCTTACCGTCCACGCTAAAAAAAGAGATGGAGAGACGGCCTCGAGATCCACGAGAAGGAGTAAATCCCATCGAAGGGATGAATCGGTCGCACACTCCAGGAGTGTGCACCATAGCGAAGACGTTCTTGATAAAAAGAGGCAAGAAATCGAGGAGTATGCTCATCTGATTAAAAAACGAGAACATGAGATCAGAGAATTGGAAAGAATTAGGGAACATCTGGAGGATTCCGGACTGTCTCGAAGAAATTCTGGAGGTAGTGGGTATGCTATGGTACAATTCAGAAAAGCTCCTTCACAAGGAAGAAGGAGCAGAAGCAAAAGTCCAACCCCAAGGCGACGTAAAACTTCTCTACGAAAAAAGAAGAGCAAGACCCGAACACCAGAGAGAAGGAGGGATTCTCCAAGAAAGAGGAGAAGTAGAGGTCGAAGTTCTACCCCTGAGGAGGAAGGGAGTAGGAAACATCATAGGGACAGGTACGAGAGATCTGATTCCGATTGGGAAAGAATTAGACCCAACGAAAAGAAAGGACCAGAGGATGAAACCATGACTGCACGAGAAGCAGCATGGAAAGTACTCAAGAATATAGCATCCTCCCCTTTTGCAAGAAAGTTACAGGAGGCTAAGTTGCCGACCCGAGTGAAACACGAAACATTCATCCTCTACGAGACAGATGCTGATCCCGCGGCACATATACAGTATTACCAGCAGGCAATGTTTATGCATGAAGGAGATGATGCAATTATGTGCAAGATGTTCCCGTCAAGTTTAGGGAAGGTAGCTTTGTCTTGGTTTCATAGGTTGGGTTCACGCTCCATCCGAACATTGGTGCAGTTGGTTGAGGAATTCACTGCACGGTTTTTGACGAGCAAAAAAGCTCCAAAAACTTTTGAGAGTCTTTCCTTTATGAAGCAAGGCGAGGACAAGCTGATCAGGACATATGCAAAAAAATACTGGGAAACCTTTAACGAGATTGAAGGTTGTAGTGAGGAATACGCGATAGCCACATTCAAGACAGGTTTGCCTATTCGGGGGGAGCTACGTAAGTCCCTAAACATGAGTCTGGTGCAGACACTGGCAAAACTGATGGAGTGAATTGAGCAGCATGCCAGAAACGAGGATGACATTCTTCGGGAGGATGGTAAGCTGGCCGCCGAGCAAGTAAAGGGGCCCATAAAGAAAGCAGACAAGCCAGAGCCCAAAATTTATCGTGAAAGGAAGGATTATGGGCAAGCAAAGAAAGAGCCGTACAAGGACAAACAAGCCCCGGATCCCAAGTCATTCTTTTCAATAAACACGGTCTGGAAAGAGCCCATCTACAGGATTCTTATCGAATAAAGAATAAACCTTATTTCAAATGGCCTCCAACTCTAGGTGGGAATAAAGATGCAAAACGTGCTACGAATCGGCACTGCAGCTACCATAAGGATTGGGGCCATATGACTGAGGATTGTGAAATGTTTAAACGGCATCTTGATGATTTGATCTCACGAGGTTATCTTAAAGAATTTATCCAAAAAGATCCAAAGGATAAAGACAAAGCAATGGAATTGGATTACGAACAGAATCCAAAGGGAGTAATCCATATGATACATGGATTAGCCGAACCTTATACGAGATATGAGGTGAGATTGCTTCAGAGACAAATAAAACATGACCAACATGTGATGCAGTTGGGAAAGAAAAGAGGGCATAATGAAAAAGCATGCAACGAGGGCATAGTTTTTACAGATGAAGATCTGGGAGGAGTCCAGGTACCTCACAACGATGCATTAGTCATAAGCCTACGAGTTGGGGAATATGACATGGAAAGAATCCTAGTGGACTCTGGGAGTTGCACCGAAGTGCTATATTACGATGCATTCAAGAAATTGGGACTAACTCAAGAAGATTTGATACAATCAGTAACCCCTTTGATTGGATTTGGAGTAGGAGCAGTCTGGCCATTGGGAAAGGTAACTTTACCTGTTCGAGCTGGGACAGTGGTACTACGAACTGACTTCCTGGTGGTGGATGTACCGTCCTCCTATAACGTGATTATAGGGAGAACATGGTTACACAAGATGAGGGCAGTCTCTTCTACTTTCCATCAAATGGTAAAGTTCCCAGGATCCAATGGGATTGAACAGATCAAGGGTAACCAAAAGGTAGCTCAACAATGTTTGGCATCCATCATAAAGAGAATCCGTAACGCTCACCATGTCAATACAGTGGAAATTCCAGATCAGTCGAAATTCCAGATCAGCCGACCATTGAGGATATCGGAAAGAACCCACCCGAGAGGGTAGTTGAGGGTTTGAAGAAAACACCGATCAACGAGACTGATCCAGATAGGTATTTTTTGATTGGGGAATCACTGCCAGCAGAGGAAGAGACTGAATTGATAAGTTTCTTAAAAACTTATGTCGACGTATTTGCCTGGACACCAGAAGAAATGCCTGGGGTGAGTGCAGACGTTATTTGCCATCATTTGAATGTAGATCCACAGCATAAGCCGGTCATTCAAAAGAAAAGAAGGGCAGCCATACAGCACGTTGACGCTGTAATTGAAGAAGTAGACCGTTTGTTGGAAGCCAAGGCAGTAAGGGAAGTTTACTATCCAAAATGGCTATCCAATACTGTTGTTGTCAAGAAAAAGAATGGAAAATGGCGTGTTTGTGTAGACTTCTCAGATTTAAACAAATCATGCCCAAAGGACAGTTTCCCTCTTCCAAGGATAGACCAACTAGTTGATGCAACTGCAGAGTACGAGCGAATGAGTTTTCTCGATGCATATCGGGGATATCATCAAATTGCCATGTTCGGGCCAGATCAAGAGAAGACTTCTTTTATTACACCACGAGGGTTGTACTGTTACAATGTCATGCCCTTTGGATTGAAGAATGCAGGGGCAACATATCAGAGATTGGCAACCATCATGTTTAGAAAATTGCTCGGCAAAACTATGGAGGTTTACATAGATGACATGGTGGTGAAAAGTAAAACTGGGCAAGGCCATATAGCAGATTTGAAAGAGGCTTTTGAAATCTTGAGAAAATACAAACTGAAACTCAACACCTCGAAGTGTGCGTTTGGAGTCGGTTCTGGAAAGTTTTTGGGCCACCTTGTAACCTTGAGGGGGATTGAGGCGAACCCCGACCAGATAAAGGCCTTACAGAATTTGCAGAGTCCTCGGACAACAAAAGAAGTCCAACGATTGACTGGGATGGCAGCGGCTCTTAATCGATTTATTAGCCGATCAAGTGACAAGTGTAGACCTTTCTTTTAGCTATTAAAGAAAAGGGAAGGGTTCAAATGGGGAGTAGAGTGTGAACAAGCCTTCTAGGATCTGAAGGGATATTTGGCTTCTCCTCCCCTTCTTTCAACTCCGGAACCAGATCCCAGTCTATTATGTGAGCAAAATGTTGTTAAATGCAGAAACAAGATATTTGCCCCTCGAGAAGTTAGTCCTGGCACTAAGAGCAGCAACCAGAAAATTGCCACATTATTTCCAGAGCCATAAAGTTATGGTTTACACTGAGTTCCCATTAAAATCACTGCTACGAAAAGCAGACTTCTCGGGAAGGATCTCAACTTGGTCTGTTGAGTTGAGCCAATATGACATTGATTATCAGCCGCGCACAGCAATCAAAGGCCAAGTGTTGGCTGATTTTGTGGAAGAATTCTCACCCACAGTAGTACCTTTGCCTCCTACAAGAAAGGAGCAGGAAGCAAAACCATCTGTAATGAAGAAACAGGTATCAGCCGAACAAGATCCCCTAGAATGGAAGCTATTCATTGATGGGTCAGCTTGCAACACTGGATCAGGAATCGGGGTTGTGCTTTTACCCCCTGAAGGGTCAATGTTAGAACTATCTGTTCGGCTAGGGTTCAATGCATCGAATAACGTGGCAGAGTATGAGGCACTCTTAGCTGGCTTGAGAAGTGCAAAGACCCTAAAAGCAGAACGTGTTAGGGTATATTATGATTCACAACTTGTAGTCCATCAACTGTCCGGGCAATATGAAACTCGGAGCGAGAAGATGGCGGCCTATGTACAGGCAACCAGAGATCTGCTTGATACCTTCGAAAGGGTATATATTGAACAGATAAGTTTTGGAAAGAATGCTCACGCAGATTCATTAGCATGGTTAGCAGCTGTACCAACTGAGGTTAAAAGAAAGATAGCCGTAGAGTATCTGACTAAGCCGAGCATTGGGAGAAGCGTGGAGATGGACTTGGACGTGAACCAAGGACCAAGTTGGATGGACCCAATTGTGGAGTTTTTACGAGATGAAACACTCCCATCAGACAAAAAGAAGGCTCATAAAATAAGGACCAAATATGCTTGATTTTGGCTATCCCCCGAAGGAAAATTATATAGGAAGTCTTTTACAGGACCCTATTTACTTTGTGTGCATCCTGAAATGGTGCAGAAGTTCCTCCATGAGATTCACAATGGAACATGTGGAAGCCATGCTGGGGGCAGGTCCATAGCCCACCGAGCAATTACCCAAGGATATTGGTGGTCCTACATGCAAGAAGATGCTAAGGTATACGTAAAAATTTGTGAAAAGTGTCAAAAGTTTTCACCAATGATTCGAACACCAGCTGAGGATCTGGTGCCTTTGACAAGTCCCTGGCCGTTTGCTCAATGGGGAATGGACATTGTGGGTCCACTACACAAAGCAACTGGAAATCGAAAATTCCTGCTAGTTGCAACAGACTACTTCACTAAGTGGATTGAGGCAGAACCATTGGCCAAAATCACCGAACCTATGATAGAAAGGTTCGTGTGGAAGAGCATCATTACTCGCTTTGGGGTTCCATACTCATTGATTACAGACAATGGATCACAATTTCAGAAGAAATTCAAAGCATTTTGTACTCAGTATGGAATAAGGAATTATTACTCGACTCCAGCCTACCCCCAAAGTAATGGACAGGCAGAGGCTTCCAACAAAACAATTCTTGATGGAATCAAAAAAAGGTTGGATAAAGCAAAAGGGAAATGGCCTGATGAATTACCATTGGTTCTATGGGCTTACCGAACAACGCCTAGGAGGTCTACTGGAGAGACCCCCTATTCATTAGCATATGGAACAGAGGCCGTTATTCCATTGGAAATAGGTCTGCCGACCAACAGAACCACTTTGGTTGAAAGTGGAGGCAATGATAGAGCCTTGGAGATTGAATTAGACCTTGCTGAGGAACGACGAGAACGGGCCCTGGTGCACTTGGCTTCATACCAAGAGTAGCTAATCAAAAGCTACAACAAATATGTACATCCACGGGAGTTTTGTGTTGGGGACCTTGTGCTACGAAAGGTGCTCGGCAACACTAAAGTGGCCAATGAGGGAAAGTTAGGGGCCAATTGGGAAGGCCTATATCGAGTTACTGAGATTGTGGGCATTAGGGCTTATCGATTGACAGACCTGGACAGGAACCCGGTGCCAAGACCTTGGAATGTCCACAACTTGAGAAAGTTCTTTATATGAATATGTTTGAGCATATTTTCTTTATGCACATCATGATTGTGTGAGAGTTACGAATAAAACTCTCTTGTGTTTTTAGTTGCAAGGGGTACGAGTAACGCCCCCTTGAGTTTTGAATTTTTCAAATTCCAATAAAATGTTCTTCTTTCAAATTTTATTCTGGGTTCTATAATATGAAGTCTGTCACTTCTTTTTCAACCATCCTTCATATTGGGGAGTAGGGAATGGTCCCATACGATCCCATACGATTCTACGTTTTTCTTTGCTTTCTTTACATACAAGAAATGTAGGTTGCAGTATGAATAAACTGAATACCAAGCACTAGTTTATATGAAATATATAGCTAAAATGCTTTAAGTACGAGTATACTTAGGCATATATCCAAGCATAACTGTTCAAGTACGAAAACACTTGGAAGCATACGAATACATGCATAAGTACGAGAAACTTAAACACTTGGAAGCATACGAATACATGCATAAAGTACGAGAGACTTACATAAGTACGAAATACTTAAAAGTTTCAACACAGTATTCCAAGACCACAACACCCATGTTAAAACCCAACATTTGGAACTTGTACCATGAAGGGAACAATTCAAAACAGATGCCAAACAGAATGTCAAAAGAAGATTGCACTCATTCATCTTCAGTGAGATCTTGAACAGTTGTGGGAGCAGTTATAGGAGCTGCTGGTGCAGTCGAGTCTTCCGTGGTATTTTCATCTCCACGTTGATCACCACTGACTTCCTTTTGGCTAGGGTTGGTCATATCATTACATGGTTCAACATCAGTGACAGGTGGCTCAGACGTATGCACATCTTGCTCTTCATCTCCCTCCTCAATAATGTTTTCCTCATTACCAGCAGCTGAGCTTGGTAGTTCAATGTTGGTCCAGAGGGGAGACGACTCAGGTATCTCAGCTTTTACAAGGCAAGCTGTCGAGAAGGCCACCCAAACTTGATCTTGTATCCCAGGCATCTGTTTTGTGTAACTTTCCATAGCTACTTTGATTCCTTCATTGTAACCCCGTTCGAAAGCAGCTTTGGCTTCATTCTGGCTCGCCTCAAGTTCTTTCAGGGATTGGTTCAGACTGTCCTCAGCCCCCTTCAGTTGTCCCTTTAAACCATCAGCTACCCCCAAGGCTTGGTTCCTCTCTCTCTCAAGCCTGATAATAGTATGTTGCAGTTTGGTGTTCTCACTAACAAGCTTGGCACGTTGAGGCTCGGACTGGCTGAGCTTCTGAGCCATAGCCACCATCTTTTACATCGCCTGGAACATTCAAACAGATAAACATAGATACCAAAGATATGGTTTACAAAGGGAAATTTTACCTTGGCATTATGGGACATGAACGAGCTCAGAAGGTTGTCAGGAGAGCTTGCCACTTCTTTTTGCATGTCTCCAGGCAATAGAAAGGCTTGGGACAGGGCAAGGGCAGTGCCTTCAGACTCAACACTGTCCCGAGTATTGATAGCTCGGTTCCCGTGAGAGAAAGAAGGAGCCCATGTAGAAGCTGGAGATGAGGTGGCTCGTGGGGGTCTTTCTTGAGATTCTTCCACCCGTTGACGTTTTTCTCAGTGGAGGGCTTCAATTTCCTCTAGGGAGAATCCTGGAGGTGCATCGGATTGAACCTGCGCACGGCGCCCATGACCTTGAGGACCACCTTGACCCCGAGCAACATTCCTACCCCGACCAGGAATGGTAAAAAGGCTTCCTAGGTCAATTGGCCGGTTCATTTCTGGAGGAGAGGGGGTGTAACCGCTGGAAGAAGAACTGGATGGGGAACTGAAAGCCTCCTCAGCGAGAGGGATTGGTTCGTCAGAAATTGGAGGTGTTCGAGAACGCCTCTCTTCTTGCTCGGGGAATGGTCTTGAAGGACCAGCTATAACGGGGTTGTCGGCTGCACGGGTTCGCCGATCAATAAAACCACCGTATGAAGCTTTGTAACTGAGTAGTACCTGAGTTGCTCTTGCTCGGCCTGCAAGGTATGTCCCTTCACCGTTGAAAGCAAGTGCACGTCTGATATCTGTTACGTGAACTTGAGGGGTTATGATATTATGGCCTCGATTGATGTTTGAAGCTGAAACATAGCACAAAGCACAAATAATTAGAAGCATGAGAAAGCTTTTCTTTTGAAAACAAGAACATATGAATTAGGAGGAGAGCACTAACGTGGGCTCCCAAATACGTGAGGAGCATGAAAACCAATCACTTGGCTGTCCTCATCTCTGGGTTCGAAGTTGCCCGTAACAATCAGAAAGTCGTCGTCATCCCCTCGAGCAGAGTCAGGGAGTTCAAGGACAAGTTTCTTTCTAGAATCTCTACTCTTTAAATAATATGTGAGGGCATCCCCGGTTCTGGAGATACTGTATAAATGGTGAATGTCGTACAAACCTAAAGAGGTCCCTAACATCTGATTTAGGGCATTTATACCCATAACCACTCGAAAGAAGTTGGCTGAAACCTGCATTGGGGAAAGCCTATAGTACGCTAGGACCTGACGAAGCAGGGGAGCTAAGGGAAACCTAACCCCGCCCTCAACGACGGCTACTACTAGAATGTGAAGGGTGTCAAAATCAAAACTTTCATGAATGGCATCCTCAAGAGCCAAAACAGTAGCTACGTTGTCAGGAATCTCGTAACGAGATCTGAAACTTGACATGGTCTGAGGAGTATTACAGTGCCTCCGAAATCTCTCCATAAATCAGAAAAGTTTTTTGGTATTTTGAAAAATATAGAGAAAGGGGGACGATGGAACCCTAAAAAGATTGTAAGCAATCCACCAGAGAAATGGAGCAAAAAAAAGAATGGTGACTTACGAAATTGGTCGATGGAATCCCTAAAAGCAGAAAGGATGAGGCCTTGAGATGGTGAACAGAGCTTCAAAGGCGGGTAAACGCTTGAACCTTCTTTTTCTGCAGAGGAAGTCTAAGAGAGAGAATGGGGTTTTGAAAATGGAACGAAAACCCAAAAATACCCTAAAAGTGGGGTGGCGTATGTGAAATGTCACCCCAGACGCCGTTTGAGTGTTCCGTTCCCCAAAACACGTCTGTCCGCATTTAATGTAAGTAATACAATGATCGACACGTGTAAAGATTAGGACTAAAAGCCTGTTCCGGGCAAACGAAAAGATGTTTTCGCCTTGGCAAAATGATGAAAAGTTGCACCAATATATGAAATAAGGTGCATGAGCAGAATAAATTTGCTCGGTAAAAGAGCTTTACTCGTCATCTGAGTAAAAAATAACGAGTAAAGCTGGGGAGCAATTGTAGGGAGGTATTCCTGAACAGGTCCAAGAAGAGCCCGAACACGTTGTGAAGGAAAAGGTCAACACGCTGTATGGCTAGTGACATGAGAAGTCATTGGTCCAGAGAAGTTGTACGATTCTCTGTTCAGTAAAACATGAGAAGTTATTGGACCAAAATAAAAGGAAAGTGACATGTGAAGCCACTGTTCAAGTAACTTGTTCGGCAACGAGAAAGCCGAACAGGAGGAGAGCTCCTAAGAAGGAAATGGTCCAGATAATTAAAGGACTAGTTACATGTGAAGTAACTGGTCCAGGCTGTCTGCTCGGCCTTGAGATGGCCGAACAAGGAGAGAAGTCCTATCAGATGTTGAAATAGAGGGAACACTTTGGAAGAGTCCAGAAACAGTGGTATTCCATTAAAGAGTGATGTCCTGAGAATGTAGGATCTGTAAAAGATACCCAACGGGAACGGGATGTTCGGCTTGTTATGGAAAAGAGTCCTACAAGGATTAAGGAAATAAACTGATAAGGGAACGAGAATCCATGATATCCTAGTTTTCCTATACGAGGTAGGAAACCTAGGGCAATATTGATACTTGGGTAGCAAGCATCCATGAATCTATAAATATAAGGTAAACCTAGAGGAGAGAGGTACGTAATACATTGCATTCTTATTGCTTTCCTACTGATAATTAGGGTTTAACTGCTAGTACGTGATACTAACTTTGGCATCGGAGGGCCTTTGCCACGAGAGGCAAGGGTGCACTCACCCCCTGTCTATTTTACAGATTAGGGATCCGACGACGAATTAGGGTTCCAGTAAAGAGGCACGAATAAGCCGTTGCAATCTAGTGCTGATCAAAGCACTAATTGAAATTGTCCACCTACAGTTGGTGGTTGTTGGTTAGTAATTGAAGTTGGTTATTATTCGTCATTGAAGTTGGTAGTTGAAATTGATTTTGTTGGTCGTTGAAATTATTTTGTTGAATTCGTTTGTTGATTTATTGGTCGTTGAAATCGTTCGTTGGTCGTTGAATTCGTTCATTGATCCGTTGGTCGTTGAAATTATTTCGTTGAAGTCATTGAAATCACTGAAGTCGTTTCATTTGTTGAAATCCTTGAAGTTGTTTCATTTGTCGTTGCTATTAAAAGTTGTTCCATTGTTTTTAACAGGTTGGTTTTTTTCGGTTATTGCTGATTAGTAGTTGAGGTAATTGTTTCATTGGTTGATATGTAACAAGCTAGAGAGTCTCCATCTTGTGGGGGAGTGCTAGAATATAGTATTGGTATTAGTCTCACATTGGTTAATGTAGTCTTCTGTTATAATTTCTCATGCATTATATAAATAAGAGTTAATTGTGTTAGGGTTAGTTAACACAACACCCTATACACTTTTCCTATTCTTTTTTCTCTTACAACAAGAAGGTCTCAGATAAACTTCGTATATTCCCAATACTAAACAACTCTACACTTCAATAATACATAAATTTCAAGAATTTAACAAGTATCAATAAGAACCGATACTCCTTATGTGAGATCTTAAAACCCTAACACAAATTTTCACATAATCTAAAGAATATTCATATTCTACAACAAATTCACAACATTTATACTAAAAATAAACATATCAAGAGGGTTAGTCATGTATCCTACCTTAAAATAGCCAAATTTCGTAAAAGCTTGGATCTCCAAAGTTGGCCGATCAAGATTTTGTTCGGATCAATGCGTATTCCTTTGTCCGTAGATCACATTTTCTTCTTGTCTTTTTGCGAGATTTGTGAGTCTTGGCCTTCAATTTTTGAGTTGAACAAAGAGGGTTTATTGAGTAGAGAGAATGGGAGAGAGAACCGGAAAGGGAAAAATATATATATATATATATATATATGCCGCCATTTTAAGTTCAAAATTGCACTATGGCCATCCAAGAATCAAGCTATTGCTCCATCTTCTAAAATGTTTTGATTCATTACGCTAACGCCCATAAACCTAACAATTAATAATAGTTAACTCAAAAAGCTTATATAAAAAAAAAAACTCCATCACATATGGGTCTCACGCACTCGGTCCATAGCACACAACTCATGCCTGATCAACCAAACACACATACACACGTATATGCACATCTATATAAAAAAAATCCATGCCTTACTTAATTATTAAATATAATTACATGCAGCCACATTAAATAAAATAAATTAATAGTTGGGACGGGTCTCTATACAAGGGATGGGTTGTGATTTTGTGCTTTGCAAGGACTAGATATCACGTGCCAATGGGGCACTTAACGTAAGAAACATGCTACGTCACCACATTTCTTGACATATTTGACAGAATATAATGGTAGGTGCCTCAATTTGAAGATTTTGTAAAGTACAGGTGCCTCATTGAAAATAAAGTAAAGTTCAGGTGTTTATGGAATATTGAGTCCAAAGTTAAGGTGCCATTTTGAAATTTTCTCAAATCCGGAGGGAGAGTTACCCAAGTTTACATGCATGATCTGTTTCTCAACTTTCCCTCCCTCCCTCCTCTCTCCATTCCGCCATTTTATTTTCCTTTGTAACTCTTCGTTTTAAGATATGTTGTCCTTTTTCTTTCTTCGGTTCAGTTACATAAATTTTCTCAAGCTGAGTCTTATTTTCACTACAAGAAAAAGTATGTTTAGTGACGAAAAAGTGGCGACAAAATTTAATTTCGTTGCTAAATGAGTATATTTGGCGACAAAAAAATAAATTCGTCACTGTTTTGACAACTTCCGCAATGAAATTATTTCGTCACCAATTATAACTATTTAGCGACGAAAAAGATATTTTTATCACCAAAGGCACCTATTTGGCGACGAAATAAAATTTTTGTCTCTAAAAGAGTAAAAATGAAGACGAAATTATTTTTTGTCGCCAAAGATAATTATTCAGTGACGAAAAAAATATTTTGTCGCCAAATAAACCAATTTGGTGATGAAAAATATTTTTGTCTTCTTTTTACGTTTTCAGTGACGAAAAATTTATCCTTTGATAACGAAATTTATGAATTACGTTTTGTCACAAAATATATTTCTGGCATAATTCTTTGCTCAGAACTCTGATTGAGATAATTTCAATTGGGTTTCAACAATATCATAAAGAGCTACGATTTTAATGTTTATCAAAATTGCTAATTTTAATGTTTAATGGTTCAAAATGCTGTTCAAAATAAATTTTAATGTTAAATGTGTGTGTTATATATTAGATATTTCAAACATATGTTGAAAAGTTTGTGTGATGTAGTTGGTTAAAGCTTGCGTGCAAAACTTAGGAGACTCGGGTTCGTAACCCAGCAAGAGCAAGATAGTGAGATTTTTTTCACATATAAGAATGTCTTTTGTGACGAAAAATTTCGTCATCGATGGGTCACCTTTGATGAGCCAAAAGGAATAATTTGTGACGAAATTTTTTGTCATCAAAAAAGCACAATAGGTGACGAAGAAAATTTCATCACCAAGTCATTTTTTCGTGACGAAATTTTTCGTCACCAAAAGGCACTATAGGTGACGAAAAATAGATTTCTTTACTAGGTAGAAATCCTCGACAACCTTTAGTTGAGATTTTTTTTTTTCGTCACCTATATTATTTGTGACGAAAAACATATAATTTGTGACGATTTTCATTTGTCACCGAATGCAATTTTTCTTGTAGTGTTTGTTCCCGGTAAGGGTACTTTTCATCGGAAGATTAAACCAAACGAAACAACCAGAGTTCAAGGGACAGACCCCTTGCTTAGTCCGTGGGCTGGATGAACACTTGGTCAATTTAGAGCAATCATGTTGGCCTTGTAATTGTTCTTGATTTCTTGTAAAGATGGACGTGTATTAGAAAACAAGATTTCTAATTGCCATTAATCACCTGCTAACACCTCCGTTACATATGTTGGACGGTGCCGTCAATGCAAGAGGGATTTTCCATGGAATTAGCGACAGGTACCATGTGGCCTATTACCGACCACCTTTTTCCTCCAACCTTGCCCTTCTAACGAACAAAAAGTTATGCCGAAGGGAAAACAGTACAAAATGGGGGCATTGCATCATCTCGCGTCTCCTGGTGGTAAGAGGCACTTTGGGACGGTATTGTCTTATTCCCTATTTCTTCCTTATGGAAGATTTGACATCCATCGACAAAAGGTGTATTTTGGTCTTCTTTTCTGCACCCAGTGATATAGTACTTGTTTGTTTTTTGTCCCTCGTTTGCTGAACTCCTGTTCATGTCGTATAAGCTTTTTGGTAATTGATGTCGGGAAATTATTGATGACGAAGACGAAAAATTGAAAGTCTGAAGAATGAATGCAGTGATGAAGTCTACGAGGCTGTGACGAATGCCTTAACTGAGATGAACGAGTACAATCCGAGTGGTCGGTACTTCCGGAGCTATGGAATTCCAAGCTAGGAAGAAAGAAAGGCTACACTGAAAGAGGGAGTGTCTTTCATGTTGGAACAATGGAAAACATATAACCGAAAGAGAAACTGAAGTCTGATACTTGTTTCTTGGAAACATCCCAACATAGGTTTTCAGATGACAAAGACTAGTTGTAACTATGGGCTCTAAGTTTTTTTCAATTTTTAGTAGTTGTTCTCCTTTTGACGAGCTGCAGTGGGACAGCTCTGATGTGTAAACAAAATATAAAAGTATAGTAGAACATTGCAAATAGCTGTCTAGCAAGAACTTGATTTGTAACTTCTCCTCTAGCAATCAATGCGGGAACCTGACTTCACCTTCTTGTTTGGTTCCTAATTTGGAAATAACAAAACAATCAAGAGAAAATAGGTGAGAGAGTATTTTCTCTCTTTTCTTTTTACCCCTTATTTTCTTGTTGAACTAGGTTATATTTTCCCTTTCTTTTCTTTAGAATCAAAAGAGTCAATTATAGTTAACCCCTCAAACTATGCCTTGGGAACACTTTACCCCTTCAAAGTTTTATTTTTGAAACTTAACCACCTCAAACTAATGAAAATGCAAAACCGTTAACTTCTGTAACGGAGAGGATGTAAGTTACTATTTTGCCCTCAATTGAAAACACTTACCAAACAGATCAAAACCCATTTGTATTTATAAAAAAAAACCTAAATGTCACTCGGTTAGCCATAGCATTCCTCTACCACTTTGTATTTCCTCCCCCTTTCCTACAATTTCTTAGAGCAAGTACACCAATACTTAGGTAAATTACATTGTGAATAGTTCACAATTCTAATTTAGCTATCAACTTTTTCTTTCACAATTACACCAACACTATCTATTTTACCTATCCTCTATTAAAATATTGTTTTTGCTTCATTTTTCCTTTTCTTTTCTTCTTCTTCCTCTTTCCATTTTTGGGTTTGAAGCTAGCACAATCCTAGCCCCATTCTCCAGCCCTCCTCCAACCAGTTCCCCAAACCCCTCTCTCTCTCTCTCTCTCTCTCTCTCTCTCTCTCTTTCTCTCTCTCTCTCTCAAATTCACCCAAGAATTAGAATCCCAAAAGTGTAGTCCTCAGGGAGGAGTTAATTGAGTTCGAGCAACAAATTGAACAATCTCTACAAATCGAAAGAGATGGTATCGCGTTAATCGGAAGGGCCGAAGGGCCCCTGATAACCGCATAATGCTTTCACTTTTGTGCTCATCTGTGACACTCTTCACAACCTCTGCAACTTCCCTCTCACAGCCCGAGATGGTATCCCGATCAAACCAGGGTATGTGGTCTCCGCCGCCGAAGAAGGCAGCGACTGAGTTGAAGAAGTTGCCCATTTGGGCTTCCATTGCCTCTTCCCTTCTCTTATGCTTCGTTACAAATTGTGATGGCGGGATGACAGTGGCGTTTGTGGAGGTGGAAACGACGGTGGAGAAGGCAAACAAGGGGCCGATTCCATGGGAGGGAGGGAGAGAGAGAGAGAAGAAATATTAAAATAATAACACCCATGTGAATAATGGTTCGGTAGATGAAGCGAACGACTGTAGACAAAGGGACTATACCTTGTTGTTTACCTATGTTGCTGCAGATGGAAATTTCTCAATTTGGTTAGCTAAAATAGCTTTAAAGGTTGTTCACCAATGCTGGTAAACTTGCTCTTAGCAGCTAGAAAAGGAATCTCGCTAGGTTTTATACAACATAACAACAAAATGATTTTCTAGTCCAAAAAGGAGAAGGCAAGAAAGAGAGAGCCGTAGGTTTTTCGCCGACCTCCAACAACCGAGCCAACACGGTGACACCGGAGTCCGCTTCACGGACAACGACCAATCTATTTGTGTTTTTTAGTTGGATTTCTCGTCCAACTTTTGCCAACAATCAGCCACCATAATTTGCACAACCAAACAAAAACCCAAACCACCTCCATCCAGCCGCTACCCACTGCTTCACCAAGGTGAAACTTAGCAAACCCAAAAGACAGGTGAAATCTACGCCTGCGATGGAGGCACCGACCGCCTTGGTTTCATATATCTATCTCGATGGTGCGTTAATCGGCAACCCCACATATGTTTAAATTAATGCTTTATTATCTTTTTGTAATTGGACCAAGTATTTTGTTGTGTTTGGGCCAAATGTTAATGGGCTACTTTATTTCCTTTTGTAATTGAGCTATTTTGTTTGCTATAGTCCAAGTTTGTTTTATGTGTAAGTCTACCCTAGTATTTAAAGGAGTAATGAAATGAAAAAGGCGAGTAGCCCCACTTTTTCGTTTTCTTTTCTCTGCTATCCAGAGAGCAGCCTCTCTCATCCCCCGTTTCTTTCCCATTTTTCCTTCGCCTGAAAAGGCAGCCCCGTCTCTCCATTTTTGCTATTGGTTCTTCCACTAAAACTCAAGAATAGTTTAGGGAAAAGCCAACATAAATGGTATCAGAGCCAGGTTGGATCAAAAACAAGTTGGGAGTGAAGATTTGTGAAGGGGAAACAAAACCCTAGAAAGTCTACGACAATGGTAAGTTCAAGCAATCAAAACATGGGAGCTCTACCACTTTCTTTTCCACTTCTCAATGGAGAAAACTATGATTTTTTGGTGTGTGAAGATGAAGACCCAACTCATGTCAAATGATGTTTGGGAATATGTTCAAGATGGGTTTGAAGATTATAAAGGTGTGGAGGTGGCTTTGTCAAATGAGAAAAAGAAACAATTGAAGGTGGATAATATGACAAATGCAAAAGCTCTCTGCATGATTCAACAAGGTATTTCCGATAACCTCTTTCCTAGAATCATCAATGAAACCAAAGCCAAGAAAGCATGGGATATTCTTTACAATGGATATAGAGGCAATTTGAAGGTAAAAACCATCAAACTTCAATCTTTGAGAAGAGATTATGAGAATTTGAAAATGAAGGATAGTGAATTGTTGAATGATTATTTTTCTAGACTTATGGATGTTGTGAATCAAATGAAAACATATGGGGAAGACGTTGCTACTCAAAAAATTGTTGAGAAAATCTTGATTAATTTGCCAAAGAAGTATGATTCCATTGTTGCCGTTATTGAAAATACTCAAGATTTAGCCACTTTGAGTGTCGAAGAATTGATGGGTTCTCTTAAGACATTTGAGCAAAGATTGAATAGGCAATCCGAAAAGTCAATTGAGAGTGTCTTTCAATCTAAGCTTAATGTTAGTACCCCGAAGCCCCATGGGAAAGGATCTTCTTCAAGTCATAATCAATCTAGAGGGCAATTTTCAAGTGGTAAAAATTTTGAACGAAGAAGAGGTGGAAATGATAGAGGAAGAGGAAGGAACAATTTTCAAGCAAGGGGGAATGATGAGTCCACTCAACCAAGGTGTGGAATTTGTAAAAGGGGTAGTCATGTTGATAAAGATTGTTGGTTCTGAGGGAAGCCACAATGTTACAATTGCAACAAATTTGGGCATGTCAAAAAGGATTGCCGAGTCACAAACAATCAACAAGCTAATTACTCCGAAGAGCATGAAGGTGGAGGGTGCATGTTTTATACTTGTCAAGCGGCTTCCGAGCAAAAGAATGATGTGTGGTTCCTTGATAGTGGTTGTAGTAACCACATGACCGGAGATGAGAGTATCTTTGTGAAGATTGATACTTCCTCCAATTCTTAAGAAAAGATGGGGAATAGTGCTTTAGTCTAAGCAAAGGGAAAGGGTACTATTGCCGTGGAGACAAAGAAGGGTACAAGGAATATCTCGGATGTGCTACTTGTTTTGGACTTGGAGCAAAACTTGTTGAGTGTTGGGCAACTTATAGAGCATGGGTACACCGTTCAATTTGAAGGAGACTCTTGCAAGATTTATGACAAAGGGGAGAGAAATCAAGTTGTAGCAAAAGTCAAGATGGAGAAGAATAGAAGCTTTCCTCTCACTTTTCGTTACTCCAAAAATGTGGCCTTGAAGGTGGATGTGCTTGATGACTCATGGCTTTGGCATAGAAGATTTGGGCACTTGAATTTCCAAAGCTTGAAGAACTTACAACAAAAGAACATGGTGTATGGCTTGCCAACTATTCATGAAGTCAAGCAAGTTTGTGAAGGTTGTGCACTTGGAAAGCATCACCGGGAATCATTTCCAAAAGACAAGGCATGGAGGGCTAGAGCACCCTTGGAGCTTGTTCATACCGATGTGTGCGGGCCTATGGATACGGCATCTCATGGAGGTAACAAGTACTTTATTATTTTTATTGATGATTTTTCTAGAATGACATGGGTTTATTTCATGAGACAAAAATCCGATGTTTTCTCAATCTTTAAAAAGTTTCAAAGTCTTGTAGAGAGGCAAAGTGGACATCTAATGAAAGTGTTGAGAAGTGATAGGGGTGGTGAGTACACTTCAAATGAATTCCAAAAATTTTGTAAAGACATTGGCATGGAAAGGCAATTAACGGTTGGGTACACTCTACAACAAAATGGAGTGGCGGAGAGGAAGAATAGAACCATAGAAGAAATGGCAAAATCAATGCTACATGAGAAGGGATTGCCCAAGACTTTTTGGGGTGAAGCCGTCTATACGGCGGTCTACTTGATGAATTGATGTCCAACAAAGGCCGTTGAAAATACTACTCCATTTCAAGCTTGGAGTGGGAGAAAGCCATCCGTGAATCACTTGAAGGTTTTTGGATCCATTTGTTATGCTCATGTTCCAAAAGTAAAAAGGAGCAAGCTTGATGAAAGTAGTCAAAAGTGTGTCTTTGTGGGTTATAGCTCCCAATCAAAGGGCTATAGACTCTTCAATTTGACCACAAACAATGTAATCATTTCTAGAGATGTTCTTTTTGATGAGAAGGCATATTGGGATTGGAAGGGGAATGTTGTGCAAAACCAAGTCCCTTTCAATTATGAAGAACCGGAGAGTCAAGAAGATGAAGAATGTGATGATCTTGAAGCTCCAAATCAAACTCCTCCAACTTCTCCATCAAGCTCAAGTTCCTCATCTCCAAGTTCAACTCCAAGAAGAATGAAAAGCCTTAGTAATGTGTATGCGAGTTGTAATTTTTGTGTTGTTGAACCGGAGACCTTTGAAGAAGCAATTAAGGAGGAAGCTTGGAAGAAAGCTATGGAAGAGGAAACTTATGTCATCGAGAAGAACAAAACTTGCGAGTTGGTGGAGAGGCCAAAAGACAAAGAAGTTATTGGTGTGAAGTGGATTTTCATAACAAAGCTCAACCCCGATGATTCTATTCAAAAGCACAAAGCAAGACTTGTTGCAAAAGGGTATTCTCAACAACCCGGAATCAATTTTCAAGAGACATTTGCACCGGTGGCTCGACATGACACAATTAGATCTCTTGTTGCCTTAGCGGCATCGAAAGGATGGTTCTTGTATCAACTTGATATGAAATCGGCCTTCTTAAATGGTGTCTTGGAGGAAGAAATGTTTGTTGATCAACCTCAAGGCTTCATTGTCAAAGGCAAGGAACAAAAAGTGTATAAGTTGAAGAAGGCTTTATATGGGCTAAAGCAAGCACCCCGGGCATGGTATAGTGAGATTGACTCTTACTTCAATGAAAGAGGATTTCAAAGAAGCAAAAGTGAGCCAACCTTGTACATCAAGAGGCAAGGTAACACCGGTATTCTCATTGTTTCTATTTATGTTGATGATTTGGTTTTTACCGGTAGCAATGTGGAAATGATCGAGGATTTTAAAAGAGACATGATGAGGAAGTATGAAATGAGTGATTTGGGTCTCTTACATTATTTCTTGGGCATTGAAATTTATCAAAGTAAAGGGGATATTTTCATTTGTCAAAGAAAGTATGCAAGAACTCTTCTTGAGAAGTTCAAGATGAGAGAATGCAAACCGGTTGCAACTCCCTTGATTATGAATGAGAAATTGTCAAAAGAAGATGGAAGCAAAAAGGTGGATGAATCTCTTTATAGAAGCTTGGTTGGAAGCTTGTTGTACTTGACTATCACAAGGTCGGATATCATATATGCTACAAGCATGTTATCCCGATTCATGCACAATGCAAGCCAAACTCATTTTGGAGTCGCTAAGAGGGTCTTGAGATACTTACAAGGTACACTTGATTATGGCATTTTGTATGAGAAGAATGTTGATGCAAAATTGCTAAGATTTTGTGATAGTGATTGGGCCGGATGTGTCAATGATATGAAGAGCACTACTGGATATGCTTTTTCTCTTGGCTCGGGTGTCTTCTCATGGGCATCTAAGAAGCAACAAACCGTGGCGCAATCTACTGCCGAGGACGAGTATGTGTCGGCATCATTGGCAACCTCTCAAGCAATATGGCTAAGGAGGATTTTGGAGGATGTTGGTGAAAAGCAAGGAGAGGCTACTCCAATTTTGTGTGACAACAAATCCGCAATTGCAATGACAAAGAATCCCGTCTACCATAGCCGCACCAAACACATTGCCATCAAGCATCACTTCATTCGAGAGGCCGTGAAAGATGAAGAGATTCAACTCAAGTATTGTGCAACCGAAGACCAAGTAGCGGACATTTTCACCAAAGCTCTTTCAAATGAAAAGTTCCAATATTTTAGAGAAATGTTGGATGTTACAACAAAGCATTAAGGGGGAGTGTTAAAATTAATGCTTTATTATCTTTTTGTAATTGGACCAAGTATTTTGTTGTGTTTGGGCCAAATGTTAATGGGCTACTTTATTTCCTTTTGTAATTGAGCTCTTTGGTTTGCTATAGTCCAAGTTTGTTTTATGTGTAAGTCTACCCTAGTATTTAAAGGAGTAATGAAATGAAAAAGGCGAGTAGCCCCACTTTTTCGTTTTCTTTTCTCTGCTATCCAGAGAGCAGCCTCTCTCATCCCCTGTTTCGTTCCCATTTTTCCTTCAGCTGAAAAGGCAGCTCCATCTCTCCAATTTTGCTCTTGGTTCTTCCACTAAAACTTAAGAATAGTTTAGGGAAAAGCCAACAACATAGGCGTTGAGTCGAAGGAAGGAGGCGGACTGGTTGAACCGGAGAGGGCATCGACGAGGAAGGTGTTGCAATACCACGTGCTT
The DNA here is from genome assembly GCA_019656835.1 of Rhododendron ovatum. NCBI lineage: Eukaryota > Viridiplantae > Streptophyta > Magnoliopsida > Ericales > Ericaceae > Rhododendron > Rhododendron ovatum. Next base: position 19,714,076 of record CM033796.1, read on the forward strand.
GTGAAGCTAGCGAGGGATACAACCATGGTGGAGACGCTGATGATGATCCGGTGGTTACTGGTTCTCATGATTTGATCTCTTTTCTGTGTGTGTGTGTGTGTGTGTGTGTGTGTGTGTTGGGAGGAGGGGGGAGTAGTAGCTACGAAGTTAAGGTGGAGTGGAGAGTTGTGGGGTGGGAATCGATGGGATCGCCGGAGAGGTCTGCCGTGGTGGTGGTTGAGGCAGGTGACAAAGATTGATTCGCTGGATTTTGGGGTAAGGAGGTTTGGGGGTGTTCTCTGTCAAGAGAGAGAGAGAGAGAGAGAGAGAGAGAATGAGATAGAATATGTCAAGAAAAAGGGCAATAGTGTCTCACAAATTTAAGTGAGAGGGCACGTGAGTTGCATGTGCCATTTTCCATCCAATTTATAACAGAATGCTAACGAAAGTTGTATTTCCATTAGTTTTAGGTGGTTAAGTGCCAAAAATAAAACTCCCGAGGGGGTAAAGTGTTCCCGAGGCATAGTTTGAGGCATAGTTTGCGGGGGTTAACAATAATTTACCCGAACCAAAAAAACGGATCGGAAATTCTTCTTCACTTGCTTTATTTTAATTTTTCGAAACCAATCAAAGAATAATGATCACAGTTCATCCAAAATTTATCAATCGCTTTCTTTCTGAACACTTCTCTTATATTCTGCATTTTCACAAGTTCCAATTCCAAACAGAACCTAAAAAGTCTAAAGATTTTGGAAGGGGCTAGGATTTTGATTTGATAATCTCATCAGTGTGACGAATACACAGACACTGCGGAAAGTGACGGTCTTATGAAACCTGGAGCTTGTGTTTTGTATGGCATGCATCTTACGGAGAAATAAGAATGTGATATCGGGTCTCTCACCATTAGATAATGTTTGAAAATGAATGTTGCGTGTAATGATCACCAAGCTTTTCAAGGATAAAAGTTCAAAATACACTGTATTTTATACACTTCTAGCCCCAATCTCTCCATATACAAATTTGCATCACCAAAATTAAACAAAAATCTCCAAATAAATAATCTTTTAAATATTCCAAAAATGTTAACTCTACCAAGACTCTCCAAATAATCCTTAGTTGCTCCAGCTCAACCTCTACTAATTAATCCAGCTCCAAACCTTAAAAATAAAACATCCAGAAAGTATACACTACAACAAGAATAACAACATTCATATACAAAGAAAATCAACAAAGAACGACCACCAAGCCAAAGTCAATAAATCACTAGATCTGCTGTAGATGTCGCCACCATCGCCGTTGAATCGCTCAAATATCTGTCGACAATGTTGATCGGATTCAAGAGCCAGAATCCAAATTTGATTATGCAGATCTTCCTTTTAAGTAAAAATGATGGGGAGAGTGAGAAATCTTCCTTCCCCAAGAAGAGAGCCTCAATCATATACTCCCTCCGTTCCCTTTTTAAAGTCCAGTATTCCATTTTTGGTTGTCCCTTAATAAATGTACATTTTGTAAAGTTAGTGGGTACAAGTTGGTACATTTTCTATTGGCCCTAAAAGTATATTCCATTTTAAAAAGTTAGTCAGTAAAAGTGTAATGATGATGCCTCCATAGAGGGTAAGTAGGAAAAGTGGAGGTAAAAGTTGATGTGAAAGGTGTAATAATGATATTTTTTTAATAAGTTGGACTTACGAAGTGGAACACTTAAAAAGGGATGGAGCGAGTATCTCACAACCATTGAGGTAGAAGAGGACAACAAAGAAAGAAGAGAAAAGCGAGAGTCCAGATCTGAGGGGGACTGAGGAGGAGGAAGAAAGAAGAGAAAAAAGGGGGAGAAAGGAGGGGAAAATAAGGGGAAGGGGGGGCGGGAGGGGTGAGAGTTGCGAACCCTCGCTAAGAGTCTCTCTAGAACTCTCTCCCCTTTTCTCTGGTGCTTGTATAATATCCCTATCTCCCAATTTGTTTGTCTATTATTTCATGTCCGTACTAGTTTTTAATTTCTTATATCTATCTATCTATGATGTTTTCGTAATTTTATAAACTTTATATAATAAAACTCATCGAAAACTATCAAATAAGGTCAGTATTGCATTTTTATTTTTTTTAGATTTACATTGAAAGTTATAAGCAATTGAAAATTGGGACAAACATCAAAAATAAAACAACAAATTGAGATGGAGGTTGAAGAAAGGAATTATCACTCGTTTGTTAGTTTTTTCCCTATTAGGTCATCCACAGTGGTATAATCAAAAGCCAAATGTTTTTAAAGTTAACAATGTTGGTGCAAAAAATGGCTCACAATAGTATAATCAAACTTAGCAATATCCTTAGAAATAATCAAATTTTGGGCTTTGGATAACCAAAACTAGCAACTTTTTTCAATAATCAAAATTCGTGGACTCCACACCACATAAGTTAACTTGTTCCAAAATTTGTATACACATGTGTTTCAATTGGTATTTTTTTCTTCTCTTCTTCGCCAACTCTATACCTTCTTCACTCCACTGACAAACTATTTCTCTTTCTTTCCCTCAAAAAGTGACACTCATATCTCTCGATCATGTACAATTCAACCCATCATCGCCGGATTAAGGTATTTCACTCTTCTTTTCAGTTTCTATTTTTTTTCCCTAAAAAATTTAATAATATGAGGGAAGAAAGTCATCGATTTTCTCTCAAAATTAAGAAAGAAAATCAATATATTTTTGCACAAAGAAAAACATAAATGGAGGGAAGTGAATAGCAAGAAATAGAGGAGGAGAGAGAGTGAAATTGTAATAGACCCTTATTTCGGTTATGGACTAGAAGTGACCATTGTGAAGCTCAACATTGTTAAACTTAGCAACCTCTTAAGTGAATAATCAAAAGCTGATGTGTCAACTTTTGGTTATCCTTTTTTGATTATACCATTGTGGATGGCCTTAGTGTGGCCCACTAGCCTCCACATTTTGTGTATGTGGGACTCCATTATGAGATAAGCTAATGAAGTGATATGATTCGTTATAATAACTAATTAGAATTATAGATGAAGGAAAACTCTTGATAATGAAAGAGTTTTTATATAAAAGGTAGAATACTCACCCCTTATTCTTACGGTTTTTTCATCAATTAAAGTCATTGGGTTATTCTAGAAAAGTAGAGACAGAGAGAAGAAGGTGAGCCAAGAATCAAAGTTTCACCTAAGGGGTTTGTTCGCTCTAATCTCAATGGCCAATAAAGATACGTTATTTATTATTCTTGAGATGTATTGAATTCAAAATCCTTGTTATATCTGTTTTCCGCATAATAATTTTAATACAGATATAGATTTATAATTGGTATTAGAGCATGGTTTTTTCTGAATCAATACATCTTGGACTTTAATCACATTAAACATACTGCCATGTGTTGAATTATTGCCTATCGAGTAAACCGAAACGTTGGACCCAATTTTTTGCTACTGTGATACTCACTTGTTTTCAAGTAACTTCCGACGTTCGTGATTAGCAGTTTATAATATGACAAAGGTGATCTTTGGTTTTTATTGGTATTGGAATTTTGTCTGTTATGGTTCATGAATTAATCCAAGTCATACGTGCCTTCCAAAGATTAATTATTTCCATAGTTGATAATGACACATGGAGCATATTATCGATTTTATTTTTACTCCTTATGTAACTAATAGTTTATTGCTATTGCGCCGTTCTTTGGTGGGATAGAAAGGATGTTTTTCATCTAGCTCATTTATTTGTCGACGATGATTCGTGGGCGAACGTATTAGCATAACCCATTAACTTGTTTTTCTTAGTTGCTAATGCTTCTATAAAGAAAAATCGATCTCGGTAATTTGTATCAGTATATTAGTTTTCCTAAGTTGACGACTAAATGTTAGCATCTGTAACTTTTGGAAAACTTTACTGTCATAAGCTAATATTGGTAGATGGACTAATATATGTTTTAGCACATAAATTCGTAGTTCACATTTTGTTAGTGCTACTGGTTGCATGATGATTGAGTAAACCGGTTTATGCTAAATTTATTGAATCTCTACAAATTTTTATCATGATCATTGGACTGAAAAATCACATGAATGAAAGCATATTTAGAGTTATGGTTAGAGTAAATGTCATTGAACGGATTATTAATCACATAAAAGAATACCTGGTTGTGAATATTTTGTTTTTATTAGGAGTGATTGAATAAAAGAATGACAACAGCATAACTCGAATAAAAGAATAGAGTATATCGTTGGTTAGTTTGATACTCATAGGGATTACTAATTTGGTAGTCACCAAAGTGACATAGGTTAGTAAAACTTATGAATATTAAACTACGTTAAATTTTGTTAAACGGGTAACAATTAATTCAATGATATTCTCGATTGCAGTCATAATTATAAGAATGGGACTAGGCCCAAAGGAGAGTCACATTTAAATAATTATGAACTGGATAGGATAAGTAATTTGTACAACTTAGCGGGTTAAGATTGGATACCCAAAGGTAACATGACTAACTAGATAAGTCATATAAATTATTTAGACCTACATATATAGGTGATTATGTTGCACCTTATTAATGAGTGAATAATAGATATGCTTAGGTTTCGCCCAAAGGAGGGCCTAGGTAATGTCAATAGTTCATCATTATAAATGTTTATATTTCTCAAAGCATTAATTAAGTATTGTCCCATTTTGTTTCCTATTACAGTTCCTTATTTCAATGCACTAGAATACCTAAGGGCTGGGGAAGATTGCTTTAAGTCTACTGATAAGTTGCGTGTATGTACAATTATGGCTAAATTAACCACCATGAAATGAAATATGATGGTAGTCGTGGAGTTCAAGAGCACATCTTGAACATGTACGTATGACAAAGCTACAAAGCTTGCAACCTTGGTAATTCAAGTGGATGAGTCTTTCCTTGTTTAGACTATACTCAACTCACTTCTAGCACAATTTGACCCATTAAAAATTCATTGTAATGTCAACAAGGAAAAGTGGAGTTTGAATGAGCTAACAATATTGTGTGTTCAGGATGAAGTAAGATTGAGAAAGGAAAGGCGTCACACTGCATTATCAGTGACTCAAGTTGTTATGAAGGAAAAGGGTAAAGTGAGAAAATATTCACATAATGGTTTCTCTGTCAAGTGTCACTCTTTGTGGCAGTAAGGGACATGTGAAGGAGGATTGCAATAAGCGTAAGGCTTGATTCGAAAAGAAGGGTAATAATCTTTCTTTTGTATGTTACGAATCAAATCTTGTTGAAGTTCCTTCTAATATTTGGTGAATAGATTCTGGAGCTACGACTCACATTACGAATTCCTTGCAGGGATACCTTTCAACTAGGAAATTAGAGGAAAGTCAGAGATTTGTCTATATGGGGAACCATCTCAAAGTTGAGGCGGTAGCTGTTGGTACCTATCGCTTGGTTTTAGAGACGGGTCATCAGATAGATTTTGAAGACACTTTTAATGTTCCATTCATTTGTAGAAATTTGGTTTCTTTATCTAGATTATATTGTTCTAGATATTCGATTTTATTTGGTTGTTGAAAACTCAGATTGATGTTTAATTCAATAATGGTCAGGTCTGGTAATTTATATGATGGTTTATATAAACTCGCATTGAATCATGAGTTTGCAAAATTATTAGTAACCCTGCATTCGGATGTTGGTTTAAAATGTGATCGAATTGATGAAAAATCATTTACCCTGTGGCATAGACGATTGGGGCATATCTCCAAGGGTATAATTGAAAGATTAGTGAAGAATGGGAATTTAGAAGACCTAGACTTCACTGATTTTTAAATTTGCGTGGATTGCATTAAGGGAAAGCAAATCAAACACACACAAAAATGTGCCACTAGAAGCAATGCATTTCTTGAGATAATCCACACTGATATTTGCAAAAGTTCTACTCCATGCTTTACTAGACAAAAATACTTTGTCGCCTGTATAGATGACTTCTCACGTTATGGTTACGTATATCTAATTTATGAAAAGTTTCAAGCCTTTGATATCCTTGAGATGTACATTACTGAGGTCGTGAGACAATTAGATAGAAATGTCAAAATAGTGAGGTCGGATAGAAGTGGTGAGTTTTATGAAAAATATGATGAGTCAAGTCAAAATCCTGGCCCATTTGCCAAACTTTTAGAAAAGCTGTGATATTCGTACTTAATACACGATGCCTGGTACGCCACAGCAAAACGGTGTTGCTGAGAGGTGTAATCGTACACTTATGAATATGGTTAGAAGTATGATGAGTTCTTCGAACGTACCTGTTTCCTTGTGGAGTGAAGCATTAAAGACTGCTATGTATCTCTTAAATAGTGTTCCTAGTAAGGCGGTTTCAACTACTCCTTTTAAGTTGTGGACTAGTAGGAAGCCCATTGTAAGACATTTACATATTTGGGATTGTCCAGCGAAAGCTAGAATATATAATCCACATGAGAAATGTTAGATTCTCGAGCAATTTCTGGATATTTTATTAGTTATCCAGAAAAGTCTAAGGCGTACAAATTTTTACTGTCCTAACCGTAGTACAAGAATAGTTGAAATCGGAAATGCGAAATTCTTAGAGAATGGCGAGAATAGTGGGAGTGAGAAATCAAGAAAGGTTAACTTCAATGAAGTAAGAGTTGATATCCCAACAATTCTTCCTCATCGAGAAGTTGTTATTCCTAAACAAGTTAAGGAGAATGAACAACATGTAGGTAATGATTCTCCACTTCACAAGGATATAGCCATTGAAAATATTATAGAACCACCACATCCGGTAATTCTAAGAAGATCTCAAAGGGAAATAAAGTCTGTCATTCCAGATGATTATGTGGTGTATATACAAGAATCGAATTTCGACATTGGGATTAAGAAAGATCCGGTTTTGTTTTCACAAGTCATGAATAGTGATGATTCTAATAAATGATTTGATGCTATGAATGATGAGTTGAAATCAATGGACTAGAATAAAGTTTGGGATCTCGTTGAGTTGTCTGCTAATTGTAAGAAAGTCAGCTGTAAGTGAGTCTTTAAGACCAAGCGTGATGCAAAAGGCAATATCGAATGATTTAAGGCCAGACTTGTGGCCTGGGGTTTCACTCAGAAAGAAGGCATTGACTAAAAGGAGACCTTCTCTCCTGTGTCAAAGAAGAACTCACTTAGAATCATCTTGGTCCTTGTAGCTCATTATGACTTAGAGCAGCATTTGATGGATGTGAAAATCGCTTTTCTGAATGATAGTTTGGATGAAGATATTTACATTGAGCAACTTGAAGGATTTGCAATAAAAAGGAAAGAGCATTTGGCATGCAAATTAAAAAGATCCATATATGGTCTTAAACAAGCTTCCAGACAATGGTACTTAAAGTTTAATGATACCATTACCTCTTTCGGATTCAAAGAAAATGTTGTTAATCAGTGTATATATCTGAAGGTCAGTGGGAGTAAGTTTATCATTTTGATGCTATATATGTAGATGATATTTTGTTAGCCACTATTGACCTTGGTTTATTACATGAAACCAAAGGATATCTCTCGAAGAACTTTAAAAAGGTTAATATGGGTGAGACAGCTTATGTTATTGGCATAGATATCTTTAGATATCGATCTCGAGGATTGCTAGGACTGTCTCAGAAGGGGTATATTAATCGAGTTCTAAAGAGATTCAATAGGCAGCTTTGCTCAGTAAGTGATGCGTCTATTGTCAAGGGTGACAAATTTAATGAAAGCCAGTGCCCAAAAGAATGACTTGTACAGAAACTAAGCAAATGGATGAAATTCCATATGCATCAGCATTAGGGAATTCCAGATGCATCAGCATTAGGGAGTTTGATATATGCCCAGACTTGCACTAGACCAGATATTAGTTTTGCAGTAGGAATGCTAGGCAGATATCAATGGAACAATGGAAAGCATTGAAGAAGGTTTTGAGCTATCTCAAAGGAACCAAGGACTATATGCTTACTTATAGAAGATTAGATCGTTTGGACATGATCGAATACTCGGATTTAGATTTTGTTGGTTGTATCGATACCAAAAAGTAAATATTATGATTTATTTTCCTTTCTGTTAGATGGTGGAGCAATCTCATGAAATGTGTGAAGCATTCTCTAGCTTACTGCTTCATACATAATGAAAACCGAGTTTGTGGCGTGCTTTGAGGCCACATGTTATGTTTATAGTTGCCAAGCTTCATTTTTGGTTTTGGTGTTGTCGACTCAATTGCCAGACCGAATGAAAATTTATTGTGATAATTCCGTTGCATTTTTATTCTCTAAGAATGTCAAGTATTTAAGTGATTCCAAGCACATGGAAGTAAAATACTTGGTTGTTAGAGAACGAGTCCAAAAATAACAAGTGTCAATTGAAAATTGAGTACCACTCTTACGATTGTTGATCTGTTAACTAAGGGATTGCCACCAAAGACTTATAACATGTTTTTAGGATGAGTCTTTTAACAACCCTTGATTGAGTGGTCATTGTTCACGACACTATTTTGCACACATTATTGTTTGATTCTGATTTTTTTTGTTCCAATTATGAGTGCACATATTATTTTGGATGATGTACAACAGGAAATGTCTTGACAAAATAAATTACAGGAGCTTTAGGCATTACAGCCTAAATAATGATATTTTTCCTATTATAGACTTGGTTAGTGAATGTTATGAATGGTGTGGTGCATAGAAGGGAATATGACATGGTGCCATACAACTGCCATGACTCGCATTGATGGTCTTAATTAATCACAGTATTATAGTTTCTAACTGGTTTGAACCTGTTGGTTATTTTTAAATCCGTGATCACATGTCAAAGTTTTTCGTGTGGAGCCCACTTGAGTCGTTTTAACCAAAATGCACATTTTGAAGAAATACACTTTGCATCACAATCGGCTTAATGGGCCAAGTGGGAGAATGCTAGTTTTTTCTCTCTTAGTGTGACCCACTAGCCTCTACGTTTTGTGCATGTGGGACTCTACTATGAGATAAGCCAATGAAGTAGTATGGTTCGTTACGATAACTAATTAGAATTATAGATGAAGGAAAACTCTTGATAATGAAAAAGACTTTGCTGGACTATATGTCTTTTAATAATTATCTCTACGGCCCTCTTCTCTCCTCTATAAAAGGTAGAATACCTACCCCTTATTCTTACAATTTTTCCATCAATTAAAGTCATTGGATTATTCTAGAAAAGTAGAGACAGAGAGAAGAAGGTGAACCGAATTAAAGTTTCACCTAAGGGGTTTGTTCTCTCTAATCTCAATGGCCAACAAAAGTACGTTATTTATTGTTCTTGAGATGTGTTGAATTCAAAATCCTTATTTTATCTACTTTCCGCATAATAGTTTTAATACAAATATAGATTTACATTGTTATCTCATGGAATATATTCTTCAATTATCAATTGACCCCATGTATTATGTAAGGCCCCTTTTCGGAATGTGAAATAAATACTTATTTTTAAGAAAGCAATTTCAAATAAAAAAAATGATGGGCTTATTGAAATCTAAAAATATGCAATATGAATTTTGTTTGAAATTAAAGATCTCAATTTAATATGGTGCAAATAAAATCAAAAAATTATTTTTTATTTACATTATTTTTTAGTTTGAAAATGTGAAATAAGTACTTATTTTTTAAGAAGGTGTTCTGGAACGGGCTCTAAGTATTACTAGTTTTAGCTTACGTTAACAATGGTGTCAAAGTACTCATATTTTATCACACACACACAAGGCATACATATCAAAGTGTTAATTGCACCTCCAAGGGTCACACTGTCTTTGTACTTGCGACCACCAGGGGTCGCCAGTGAGTCCAATCTAGTCAAAAAGTAAAGGGAAAACTTATTAACAGTACTTAAACACAACATCATATACAATAATATGCACAATATATTTTATGTCGTTCTCCCTGCATTTTATGCCATTTGGTATCATGAAACAGGAATACGACCCGCAAATACAGCTACTACAGTATCTGCAGAAAACCAAAGAATGTTCAAAACCATCTAAAACTGGTTTCTGAGAATTCTACGTGGTAAGACAGAGAATTTCTAGAATGTTAATTTTCCAAAGAAAAGAAATCATTAGGTCGTTGACCAATCCCTAAAATATTCTCTTGAAGGAATTCGAAGCCTCCCGGAGAAAACAAGGACATTCGCGATAGGTAGGGTCTTGCCAAGTGCGTTCTCAGGAGCTGAAGATGCGATTTTGGTAGGCTTGTTTGTGGTTGTGTTTTGATTTCTTGGGTGGTTAATTAGGCAGTTGTGTTTAGCTCCCTAGTTTTATTTGGGCCCTGTAGGGCTAGCTCCATGGTCTTTGGCCATTTTATTTCAATTGTCAAGACTATCTCCCTTGGTTTTTCTTTTGGCTGGTAAATTAATTATATCAGCTCACTTTTGCAAGATCAAATTTAAATTATCCATGATTATGAATCAACTCATATATGTATGTCTACGTCAGTGCAATCTTTCTGACAGATAATGTACATTATATTAATGTCAAAATATTTCTCAATATGACAACTTATCCACACCAACTGCGAATATTCGGTCCATCACAATCTATTTTAAAATGATGGTTAACATCAAAATATGTCACGTGTCCTTGTTACATAGTTGTTGGTTTTGAAGGTTGAAAGATCCATAGATTTGTCAATAGTTTTTGTTTTGACGTAGTTTTTTAGTCCATCATGGTGGACTACAATCAGACACTTACGTATGATGTTTTACATTCCTATTTTCGTAGGAATATAAAACTAAGATATGCAACCAAGAACATTAAGGAAATGTGCCTAAGAAGCTCATCATCTTATAAAAAATATGAGAAGTTATACAACAGTTCTACATGTGAATATTCGCTACATCGATCGCAATATTTTTTTTTTTTTTTTTTGGAGTACTGCATAATATCAAAATAAATCATCTGTACTAAGTTATTTAAAAAAATCTTCTATACTTCTTTTTTAATTAATTTAACTAATCAGTGATTATGAAGGATAAAGAATCCAAAGATTAGTCGTCACATGTTTTTGAAGAATCCTAATTACTTACACAAAGTATTATGACCAATGTTGCCAATCTTGTATCAGCCATGTATTGTTTGCTTTACTGAGAGGGTACATACTTTATTAGAAACACTTTATATATTTCTAGTATGTATAAGTAAAATTGCAAAAGTTGAAGTGGAGAAATGAAAAAATTGTCACTTATAATGTGCATTGATATCAGTTCTAACAACAAATGAACATGATCAATATATTATATATGGACTTCAAATTTTGTTTAATTATCTTAAAATTAAGCCTCTCGTCAAGAAAAAAACATGAGTAATTTTGTACCAATCGATATTCTCCTGGTATAGGCCAGTACCTGATCAGTACAGACCAGTATTTTTTATGGTACAAAACACCATGCTACTATTCTGTTTGGTGTGTGTACAGCGTGGGATTGATGACCCCGTTGGCATACCATATTGAGGTAAGCAACTAAGACAGGATAACAGGGGAAAATTTCAAAAATACTCTTTGAATTTTCAGGAGCTTTACAAAAAAACACATGAACTTTAAGTAATAACAAAAAAAATACCTGAACTTATCATTCCGTTAACAAAAAAGCCCCCGCCGTCTAATTCCGTCAATTTGTAACGGATGGAGTTAACGGAAGGTGTAAACCTCCCTTTTTTTTTACTTTTTTTTTCAAAAGTTACTATTTAACTCTTTCTTTTTTTAGTAGTAAATAAATAGGAAATAAAGTTTTTTTTCTTTACTATTTATCAAAAATTACTAATTTTAAACCACAATTAAACATTTTAACGAGATCTAAAATATGAAACAAATCGATTATTGAATTACGTTCGGCAAGGGGCCGGGAAACGCCAAATTGCACAAGGTGCAGCTTCAGGTAAAATTGAAGTTAACCTCCTAGCTCAGGTAAAACTGAAGGGGCCTCCATAATTTTTTTTTTTTTTTTTTGTTAATCGATAGAAGAGATTGTTTTTTCATCAAATATGAAGTACATAGTATAAACCCGGGACCCTACAACAATTGTGAGAGTCTACGAAAAAATCAACCCTAACAATTCAACCAATACAAGAAATAAGCCTATTATAGGGTAGAAACAAAGAAAGAAAGGAAAAGTCCTATAATGAAAGAAAACCCACCGCATATGGGGAGACTCGAACTCCTGACTTTTTAATGAGATGCAAGAGTCCTGATCAACTAAGCTAACCGCAATTAGTTCCTCCTCCATAATTGGATGGGGAAAGTTCTTTTGCTAGTTCTTCAACTTCTCAAGACATATACTCCGCATATACTGAATGACTAATTATGGCGGTGGAAGTAAGAATTAAAACTTCACCCATTGGTGAGGTAAGATCCTACGGCATCATAATTATTTATCCCGTCAAACAAATAAGTCCTCAAACTTATCATTCATTGGTGCAATTAACAAAAGGGAGATTAAGCCAAAGATCTCTCGTATTTTTATTTTTTGAGTTTAAGGACAAACACCTTTTGCAATCAAACGTAAGGATAAATGTGCATATAAAAGTGTCTAAAACCCTAAGATACTTTATGCATTAAAGTGCCTAAAACTATAGGGTATCTTATGAAAGTGCCTAAACTTTAGGTTACCCTATGACCTATGAAAATGCCTAAATTACTAAAACCCTATAATAAGAAGTGCACCCTAAATCCTATAAAAGTGCCCAAATATGTTTTGGCCTTATACCTAAAAAACTCAAAAAGTTGAAAGACCTTCACTGAAAACTATTTTGCCGGTGTTCTTCCCCTAAATGAAAACTATTTTTCCGTTTTTATGGCTAATTTTTCCTTAAAAACAATTATCGTGATCACATTGAAGAGATTTCCGTATAGGTTTAATGCAAAGATAATTAGTACTGTTATTTTCTCCCAGCTAGATTGCCCAAAAATTAGAGGGAAAACAAAATTGGGACAAAAGGGGCATAATGGGTTGCGATTGATCGACTTAATTTCTTCATATTTATATGGAAATGATGATAAATAACCGAGGACGGTAGAGAACATATAGAAAAATGCCTGCTAAATTTGGTGGAATTGAATCCTATTTAAAATTGGGAGACTTAAAAATTTGTTCTTATTGCTCTCCTCACTTATGAATTCATCATGTCCTTTTCAACAACTTATAATTTCGTTCTTCTCATACTTTTAATACCGCTATTGCCCTTTGAGAATTGTTAATTGTATATATGTATATATTTTAAACCATATATATAGGCCAGATTTTAAACCATATATGTAATACAAACTTTTCGATTTCATGATAAATTATTTATAGCATTTACCATGAAATATGTTTGTATGTTCCTATCATTTCATGGTTAATTATTTGGACCATTTATCATGAAACTAGTTTGGCGCAATCTGTTAGGTCGCTGCGCGAACCAATTCATATAAGAATAGTTTGAAATGTACAAATACTTATGTTTACATCCTAAAATTCTTAGCCTATGTAGACAATAATTTTAGGACGTAAATTACTTATGTTTACATCCTAAAATACTTGGCCTATATCGACACGAATTTTGGGATGTAAACATAAGTATTTGTACATCCCAAACAATCCTTATATGAATTGGTTCGTGCAGTAGCTAGCCTAACAGATTTCGTCGAACTTTCAAGGTAAATGGTCGAAATAATTAACCATGAAATAGTTTCATGATAAATGATTCAAACAATTAACCATGAAATGATAGAAACATACAAACATATTTCATAGTAAGTGCTACAAATAATTTACTACTCCCTCCGTCCCTTTTTAAGTGTCTTGCTTCGTAACTCTAATTTATTAAAAAGACATCATCATTATACCTTTCACATCAATTTTTTCCTCCACTTTTCCTACTTACCCATCATCATTACACTTTTACTCACTAACTTTTCAAAATGGAATCTATTTTTAGGGACAAAATAGACAATGCACTAACTTTACAAAATAAACACTTATTAAAGGACAGCTCAAAATGAAATACTGGACTCTAAATAAGGGACGGAGGGAGTATGAAATAATTTACCATGAAATCAGAAAGCTTGTATCTCATATAAGTGCAGAGATTGATATTCATCCCAATCCTTTTAATTTAGAAAACCATAAATGTATATATTTATATAGATATCATAATAAAGGGGTAATAAGTGTAATTCACGCATTGAAATGATGAAAATATAAGCATGCAAAGTGGGCAGGATGAATTTTTACATGACATGGATAAAGAGGATGATTATTTAAATTTTCCTTTAAAATTTCAACTATTTTTATTTAACTGAGGGAGCGAGCAAAAGTGTTTTTGGCATTGCTCGATCGTATTTTTTTAATTACTAAAAATAATCTGTTCTGCATGAGCTAGCATTGCCTCGGCCAGTACACCTTTCATAAGTAATAGACAAGAATTAGAATAATCGTTGTGTTTGGTTGAGAGTTTAGTTTAGTTTAGTTTTGGTAGTGGGTGGAGAGAGAAATAGAGTAATGATTGAAGATAGGGGTAATGAACGGAGAGAGATAGAGAGAGATGTGAAAGTAATAATTGAAAAAATAGGGTAATGATTGAAGAAAGAAGTAGGGTAATGATTGGAAAACAAAACTAAAACAAAACTAAAATGGCAAACGAACAAAGCCAATCCAATCATTCATTAATGTTGTTTGCATTTTATATTTAATTCAAACCATTTTCAAGTTTCTTATAGCGCTCTCAGGGTTGTCCTTATCGAAAATCACAATGTGATACTATATAGTATACGTTTTATAATATTTGATTCCATTCATTTCTAGTCAACTAGCTGTTTTTTTTTTTTTTTTTTAACAACAAAGAAGAATATTATTAAGGATGGGAAGAGAGAATACATAGGTAGATAAAGAAAAGAGAAAAAAAAAAAAAGGGCATCATAATGCCAAGGATATAGTCCAACGAGGATGGCACCTATTCCGGCGACAATCATATGCCAAGAACTCCAAGCCAGCTGATAAGGAGTCAACTAACTTAGAGAACAAAAAACAACCCAACAAAGTTTCCATCCAAATGCCATTTTACCCATGACTTTTGCCACCACATTTCTTCTCTCAGCAGCTTCTTCCTTTCGATTCTTCCCTCGTCATCAATGCTCCCAGACTCATCTTGTATATCCAACTAGCTGTTTCAAGGCTCTCCTCACGCAAAGACGCCATACAACACCACAGAGTACTGTACTGATTTCATATTGTTAGTAGAATACTTTCCACAATTGACTATATATTCAAATTGGAATGGCGAAATCAAGGAAACATTGATTAAATTGGAACATACTTAGGTTATTCTCATTATAAGTTCGAATGTGAATAAGATATTCAATTCATTGAATTTGAATTTTATTTTCTATCCCAACCATTTCATGTCTCTTGATGATATCAAAGGCTAGTTCTTCACACAGAAAGCTACCGATAATACTATGTAGCAGTACATGTTTTTTTATTCCAACCATTTCATGCCCCTTGACTCTCTGAGGGTTCTTCCAATGAAAAGACGTCATGCGCGCAATACAATAACCCCCATATATGACCGGAAAGAACTTGATCCAAACAGTTTTTCATAAAAATACATGTATAGCATTTTTACAAAAAAAGTGCTTGAATCAAGCCCTATCCAGTCATATTTTTTGCCGATTTCTCATGAGTACCCTTAAAATTACGTTTTAAACACATTAAATGATATAGATCATCAAAATTTTATCGAGAACAATGTCAAACTTATAAGGTCCTTAACTTAGCAAGTTAAGAGATCCCTTAATAAAAGCTCACTGTGTGTGTGTATATATATATTCTAACAATTTCATGGCACTCGCGCTCTTAAGATTTTCTGCACAAGAAGTGGTCATGCAATACGATAGTATATAAATTGGTACATTGGTGAATCTCCGCTCAACTTTTGACGAGAAAAAAACACAACATGGAAAATTAACATGATGGTGTCGGTGAACAACATGACTGAAAATGGGGAAGGAGAGAAACATGAGCTTGGCATGATGGTGTCGGAGAACAACATGACTGAAAATGGGGAGGGAGAGAAACATGAGCTTGAAAGCATCAAATTCAAGACCAAGAAGAAGGTTGGAGGGATCAAAGCAATGCCGTATATCCTTGGTGAGTTTCGGGGTTTTCATGTTCAAACTACTTACTTAATTCAAATACTTGCTCATTGGTTTTGTTTTCTTGACATGAGCTTGAAAGAGAAGTTAACACACACACACACATACACATTCTCTTGATCATAAGCATATATTGAATTCACAGTGTCATCACACCTAAGTGCAGCTAGATATACAATTGTTGGCCAAGTGCCCTAATCAGTCATGGTTTTTTGTTTCACCATACAAAAATGCTATAATCGTTTCTGCTGATGTGCTTGCAGGGGCAAAGCAACCTTTGGGGGTGGGGGCCGGGGTCCCGGGCCACCTTCAACTTTGCTAGTACCACTCATGTATAATGTATACACACTCACATTTATATTGTAATAATTTGCTTTATCGACCAACACCCGCAAACCTGAAAAATTAAAAATAAGCTAGACACCATAAGTAAAAGTGAATAATTTTGTAAAAGGAAGCAATGATTACTAATATTTTCATTCATTTGTTATGAGAGACTCAAAGGTAAAATAAAAATTATGAAAAGTTTGAATGAGATTGATTTTAGCACTCCTCCTAACATGCATAAATTTGCTAATTAATACCACACATGAAAAGTTTTACACAAAAGAGTTTGAACTATGAGAAAGACATCGCTGATGCATATTCATCATCTCCTACGATTTTGCTTCCATTAGGGGAGTGATTTTTATTTAAGTGTTAAATCAAATTTCATGCTTAATTTTTAAAATATATGATATGAAAACGTACTTAAAAATTCATGTAATCATGTCAATACATGGAATTTTAGGTTTTATGTTTGGGCCTCTCCTCCATGTAAATCCTCACTCCGTCCATGTGTGCTTGTCGTACTTGACTTCGTCTTCGGCTGTTAGCCCAAAACAACTAGAAAAGCTGGAAAAGCTGTAACTGTTGAGGAACTCCATTTTGAGCGTTTGCATTTTGATGTCAATAATCAGCTTTTAGCTCCGGTAATGCTACGTACGACCAAAAAAACACCATAAATGTAGGGAGGTATTTCCGAGCACGTACATTTAGTTGCCGAACACGTGATATTTGGGAGCACGTGGTAAGTACGACAGGACCTATCGCCGGGCAGTATGATGAACAGCGATATGGATCAATGATATGGGAAGTCATTGATCTATGAAGTCTGTTCAGCTAATTAAAGGCCAATGACATGAGAAGTCAGTGGTGTAAACTAAACTGTTCGGCAGATAGAGACATTCTGATTACGTTTGGACCAAGTTACATATGAAGTAGCTGTGTAACGCCCCTGAATTTTGGTCTATAAAAATTTCGTTAAATATTTGAATTTTATTTGAATTACTTATTTTCTCTTGAGTGGCTATATGACTTCTTGTTTATTTTCGTCGAAGTTAGATTTTGGTCTCGACTAGAAACCCGACGTGACCAATTTAGTTAGTTTCCAACTGACTAGTTGGAGGAACCGAGCCACCAACTTGCCTAGTTACTAGATGAACCTTTTGGACCTTTTGAAACTTTTAAACCTTTGCTTTTATCCATTGGTCCATAATGGTTAGGGTAATTTTTACCCATTGGACAATAGTCTTCCTTTATTATATTTTGGTAAGTACAATGATATAATATTTTAATGGATTTATAAACACATGTGCTAGATTAATAACCACAAGGGTAATTTTTGTCCATTGGATAATAAACTTTTTATTATAAAAGTACATGTAGTCTTTTTAAAATATTATTTTAATAAAAAGTACTTGTACTCCTTTTTGTCCATTGGTTATTAAAGGCAAGGAGAATTATTATCCATTGGGTAATAACCGTTAGGGAAGTTAGTAACCCTTGGGTAATAACTCTTTTGACCAAAATAAAGTACCGATGTGACTAGGGAACCTTCCAAATAAAGTTGATTTGACTTGTACTTTATTATTATTTTAATGGGGAGAATCCTAGTCTTTTTATTTAATTGGGGTACTTGGTACCACACCTATATTTAATATAGGGCTTTTGTCACATGCTTTAAAAAGTACTCCTTGATTATTTTAATATAAAATTTTCCTAGTAGCTATTGTCCATTGGACAATAAAAGTTAGGGGATTTATTATCCATTAGGTAATAGCCCAAATCTTTTTCTAAGTACTCCTATATTATTTTATATTGGGGTTTTGTACCCAATTGGATTAATTTATTGGGGAGTTGATCTCCCTAGATTACAAGGTACCCTAGTTATTTATTTAAATCAACATGTGCCTAAAATTGGATTTCTTTAAATCTTGTACTTTGTACTTTCTTATTCTTTCTAGTATATATATATATGTGTGTGTGTGTGTGTGTATACTAAGGAGAGAGAGAGAGAGAGAGAGAGAGAGAGAGAGACCCGAGAGAGAGAGAGATGGGCCGAGAGAGAGAGAGAGAGAGGAAGGAAGAAAGAAGTAGACTTGTACCTTCCTTGATCTTCCATATCTTTCTACATCTTTCAAGTCCATGGGAGAATATTTTCCCTAACCAAACTTAACTCCCATTTGTACTTCTAGGATTTGTTCAAAGACTAAATCTTGTACCCTTGTCTCCTTCCCTTCCAACAAATCTTCCATAATCCCATCAAAGGACAATCTTAGCCATGCAAGCCTAGGATTTAGACCTTGATCTTCCAAGATTGCTTGCCATGTGTCAAAATTTGAGGTAGAGAGAGAGAGAGGGGGGCCGGCCATAGAGAGGGAGAGAGAGCCAAAGTTTTTCCTATAAATAGGACCCCATTCCAAGCATTTGAATTCACACCTTCACCTAGCAACTTCTCTCTCTAGAAAAATCTTGTTCTTTCTTTGTTCTTGCTTAGTTCTTTCTTGTTCTTGAGTTGTTCTTGAGTTCTTCAAGAAACTCAACCTAAGCCGCCACTAGACCGCCACTCGACCACCCATCGATCCAAAAGTAGTAGTAGTATTAGTCAAGTAGAAGTTTCGAGAGAAACCTTTCTCTTTCGAAGCTACCGGAGGCATACCATAGGACGTTACTCCGTCCGACCACCGACGTACTTTCCGTAGCCGACTTACCTTCCGTAGCCGACTACCGCCTAGAAGGACTGTAAGGAAAACCTTACTTACTCCTTAATTACTTAGTTCCTATTTACTTACTTACTTAAGTATGACGTTGTTGTTTTGAATTGTTAAGAAAGAACGGTAGAATATTCTTATCGTCCACCCCAAGTATAACGTAAGGAAAATCTTACTTACTCCTTACTTACCCGTATTTACTTACTATTTACATACGTACTTAAGTAGAACGTTGTTGTTTTGAATTGCTAAGATAGAACTTATCGTTTGTTTAGAAGTAATTGTATTTTGATATTTAAGATGGTTATGAATTGCTTGTATTACTTGTGGTGTGATAAAGCATAAGTGATTTCACTCCAAAGATCGACGTCCGTACATGTGGCGTTGTGCTTTGAATAAGCATAAGGGATACACTCCAAAGGCGTCCGTACATGTGGCGTTATGCTATAAGTAGTGATTAAGCGTGATAAGTAATATAGAATTGGACGATCTTGTTAGAATGATTCTTGTCCTACCGCGGAGTCTTTGCATGAGAACGAGACACGAAATCCGAGAAAGTAGAAACATAACACCTAGGGTGTGATTAATGAAAGGAAATATTTTCAAGGAAGAAAATATTTTTGAAACTACATAATGACCGGTTTTGGGTGGCATTATGTGAGTTGTGTGTGCGTATTTTGAAAAGAGTGAAATGATTTGGAAAACCGCAATGTGGCCGGACTTGCCCATTGTGTGGTGTGTGTTTTGTGTGTGTGCCAATGGGAACCCGGCGCGGCGGAACCATTGTGAGGATACTTGGGAACCCGGCGCGGCGGAACCAAGGTTGGGTGTGTGCTTGGTTATCCGCGGTACGGAGCCAATGCAATTGTGTGCCAATGGGAACCCGGCGCGGCGGAACCATTGTGAGGATATTCGGGAACCCGGCGCGGCGGAACCGAGGTTGGGTGTGTGTGCTTGGTTATCCGCGGTACGGAGCCAATGCAAATGATTTTGAAAATGTGTAGCTTGGTTATCCGCGGTACGGAGCCAATGCAAATGATTTTGAATACAAATGATTTTGAAAGGTTGAAATGTTGACACAGTCTACGATGAGTCGCGTAGGAGAAACACAGAAATCTTGGACACCAACGATAGTTGATTAATGAATGTGGATGTGTCATTGTTAACTATGCATATATGTATCATGTGGAAATCGATGTTTTATGATAGCCTTGTTTGTAAGTTAAGGTTAGTGGGTAAGGATTTCCCTATTGAGCGATGTAGCTCACGGTGTTGCCTTTTGGTGACCCTGACATATTATATGGGTGGCGACGCCGGTATAATGTGTCAGACTTGTAGACAAACAGGGTATGATGTACACCTTGGAGGCTTTTGGAGCTGAGGAGCTGGCTAGGACGAAGGAGCAGGAGGAGCAGTAGTTAGGAACCCTAGAACTCCCTTCATTTGTAAATATTGAACTCCTGTTGAGAGTTTGTTGTAATAACGAGCCAGACTCCATTTGATTTTATGAATAAAATGTCCTTTTAACGTACCCAAAATTCGGGGCGTTACAAGCTGGTCCAGGAAGTCTGTTCAACAACGAGCTGGCCAAACAAGGAAAGAACTTCAGTCAAGTATTGGAGTATAGGCAACATTCTCGAAAGAGTCCAGAAGCAGTGGTATTCCGTTAAGGAATAAGATCCCAAGAATATAGGATCTGAGAAAGATACCCAATGAGAATGGGATGTTCGGCCAGCAATGGAAAAGAATCCTAAAAGGACTCTTTTCTATTGAACTGATAAAGGAAACGAGAATCCTTGATAACTTGGGTTTCCTATACGAGTTAGGAATCCTAGGGCAACAGGGATGCTTGGCCAGCAAGCATACGAAAATCTATAAATATGAGGTAAACCTAGAGGAAAAAGGTACGCAATACATTGCATTCTTATTGCTTTCCTACTGATAATTAGGGTTTGATTGTTAGTACGTGATACTAACTTTGGCCTCGGAGGGCCTTTGCCACGAGAGGCAAAGGTGCACTCAGTCTATTTTGCAGATTAGGATTCCGACGACGAGTTAGGGTTCCGGTGAAAAGGCACAAGTAAGCCGTTGCAATCCAAGGTGATCCGAGGCATCAATTGTTTTCATCCCCCTATAATTGGCGCCGTCTGTGGGAATCGAACAAACTTCTCTGAAAAATCATGATGGAAGATGATCCAGTTACTCCGTTTAGTCCAAAGAACTAGTTGGGTGGGGGAAGAGATAAATCCCCACCAGGCGCTCCGAGAAAGCCCACTGGTAGACATGACAGAGATAACTCCAAAGAAAAAGGGGACAAAACTGCTACTGGCTCCACGAGAAGAAGTAGGTCTCATCGAAGAGAAGAGTCAGTTACCCGTTCAAAGAATATACACAATGAAGATGATGTCCTTGACAAAAAGAGAAGGGAAATCGAGGAGTATGCTCGTTTAATTAGAAAACGAGAGTACGAGATACGGGAGTTGCAGTGGGTACGAGAACACCCAGAAGATTCTGGACTTTCTCGAAGGAATTCCCAAAAGGATGGACGGACTCTGGTAGTCCATAAGCAGGCTCATTCACATGGTAGAAGGAGCAGGAGTCCTAATAAAGGGCATTATGAAGCTTCTCCACGAAAAAGGGGAAAAAAGAGTAAAAGCCGAACACTCGATAGAAGGACTTCTTCACGAAAAAGGAGGAGTAGAGACCGAAGTTTCACCCCCGAAGAGGAAGAAACTAGGAAACACCATCGAGATAGGTACGAGAGACCTGATGCTGATGGGTCAAGGCTACGGCCCACAAGTCAAAGGAGCTAGAGGATGGGACAGTGACTGCACGAGAAGCAGCACGCAAGGCCCTAAGTAATATTGCAGCCTCCCCATTTACAAAGAGGCTATAAGAGGCTAGGTTGCCAAGCAGAGTGAAGCACGGTGCGTTCGTACTTTACGAGACAAATACAAATCCCGTGGCTCACATACAGCATTATCAACAGGCTATGTTTATGCATGAAGGGGATGATGTCATCTTATGTAAGATGTTCCCCTCCAGCCTTGGCAAGGTGGCTTTATCCTGGTTTCATAAACTGGCCTCAAGATCCATACGAGGATGGAGACAGTTGGCAGAGGAATTCACTGCTCGGTTTTTGACAAGCAGAAAAGCCCCAAAGACTTTTGAAAGTCTTTCCACCATGAAACAGGAGGAAAACGAACAGATCAGGGATTATGCAAACAAGTACAGGGAAACTTTCAACGAGATTGAAAGCTGCAGTGAGGAGTATGCAATTGCCACCTTCAAAACTGGATTGCCTGTTCGGGTAGAGCTTGAATAAACATCCGGTAGCCACACTGGCTACACTGATGGAACGGATAGAGCAACACGCCAGAATGGAAGATGACATACTCCGTGAGAATGGCAGGACTATTGCCGAACAGCCGAAAGCACCTGCCAAAAAAGTGGATAAGCCAGAGCCCAAGACTTATAGAGAGAGAAGGGAGTATGGGCAGGGTAAGAAAGAGCCATACAAGGATAAGCAAGCTCCTGACCCTAAATCCTTCTTTTTTATCAATACAGTTTGGTGTAGGGAGGTATTCCCGAACAGGTCCAAAAAGAGCCCGAGCACATTGTGAAGGAAAGGTCAACGCGCTGTGGACTAGTGACATGAGAAGTCATTGGTCCAGAGAAGTTGTACGATTCTCTGTTCAGTAGAACATGAGAAGTTATTGGACCAAATAAAAGGAAAGTGACATGTGAAGCCATTGTTCAAGTAACTTGTTCGGCAAATGAGAAAGCCGAACAGGAGGAGAGCCCCTAAGATGGAAATGGTCCAAATAATTGATAAAGGACCAGTTACGTGTGTAGTAACTGGTCCAGGTCCTCTGTTCGGCCATGAGACGACCGAACAAGGAAAGAGGTCCTATCAGATGTTGAAGTAGAGGGAACATTCTGGAAGAGTCCAGAAATAATGGTATTATGTTAAGAGATGAGATCCCAAGAATGTAGGATCTTGAAAAAATACCCGACGGGAATGGGATGTTCGGCCAGCTATGGAAAAGAGTCCTAAAAAGGACTAAAGTAGCAAACTGATAAAGGAAACGAGAATCCTTGATATCATGGGTTTCCTTTACGAGATAGGAATCCTAGGGCGACAAGGATGCTTGGGCAGCAGCATCTATAAATCTATAAATACGAAGTAAACTTAGAGGAAAAAGGTACGCAATACACTGCATTCTTATTGCTTTCCTACTGATAATTAGGGTTTGACTGCTAGTACGTGATACTAACTTTGGCATCGGAGGGCCTTTGTCACGAGAGGCAAAGGTGCACTCACCCCCTGTCTATTTTGCAGATTAAGGGTTCCGTCGACGAATTAGGGTTCAGGTGAAGATGCACGAATAAGCCGTTGCAATCCAAGGTGATCCGAAACATCAATTGTTTTCTTCCCCCTACAATTGGCGCCGTCTGTGGGAAATGAAAGAGTTCCCTTTGAAATATGACCATGGTGAAAGTAGATCCAGCAACACCGCACGACCCAAAGGATCTGTTAGATGGAGGAAGGGATAAATCTCTGCTTGGGGCTCCGAGAAAGCCCGAGGGAGGACGCAGAAGGACCATGAGCAAGGGCCGCCCCCTTATCATCCACGATAACTCCAAAAATAGAGATGGAGAGAGGGCTTCGAGATCCACGAGAAGGAGTAAATTCCATCGAGGGGACGAATCGGTCGCACACTCTAAGAGTGTGCACCATAGCGAAGACGTTCTTGATAAAAAGAGGCAAGAAATCGAGGAGTATGCTCGTCTGATTAAAAAATGAGAACATGAGATCAGAGAACTGGAAAGAATCAAGGATCATCCGGAGGACTCCGGACTGTCTCGAAGAAATTCCAGAGGCAGTGGGTATGCTATGGTACAATTCAGAACTGCTCCTTCAAGAAGAAGAAAGAGCAGGAGCAGAAGTCCAGCCCGAAGGCGACGTAAAGTTTCTCCACGAAGAGAGAGGAGCAAGACCCGAACACCGGAGCGAAAGAGGGATTCTCCAAGAAAGAGGAGAAGTAGAGGTCGAAGTTCTACCTCTAAGGAGGAAGGGAGTAGGAAACATCATAGGGACAGGTACGAGAGACCTGATTCCGATTGGGAAAGAATTAGACCCAACGAAAAGAAAGGACCAGAGGATGAAACCATGACTACACGAGAAGCAGCACAGAAAGCACTCAAGAATATAGTATCCTCCCCTTTTGCAAGAAAGTTACAGGAAGCTAAGTTGCCGACCAGAGTGAAACACGGAACATTCATCCTCTACGAGACAGATGCTGATCCCGTGGCACATATACAGCATTACCAGCAGGCAATGTTTATGCATGAAGGAGATGATGCAATCATGTGCAAGATGTTCCCGTCAAGTTTAGGGAAAGTAGCTTTGTCTTGGTTTCATAGGTTGGGTTCACGCTCTATCCGAACGTGGGTGCAGTTGGCCGAGGAATTCACTGCACGGTTTTTGACGAGCAGAAAAGCTTCAAAAACTTTTGAGAGTCTTTCCTTCATGAAGCAAGGCGAGGACGAGCCGATCAGGACATATGCAAAAAAATACTCGGAAACCTTTAACGAGATTGAAGGTTGCAGCAAGGAATACGCGATAGCCACATTCAAGACAGGTTTGCCTGTTCGAGGGGAGCTCCGTAAGTCCCTAAACATTAGTCCGGTGCAGACACTAGCAAAACTGCTGGAGCGAATTGAGCAACACGCCAGGAACGAGGATGACATTCTTCTGGAAGATGGCAAGCTGGCCGCCAAGCAAGTAAAAGGGCCCATAAAGAAAACAGACAAGCCAGAGCCCAAAACTTATCGTGAAAGGAAGGATTATGGGCAAGCAAAAAAAGAGCCGTACAAGGACAAACAAGCCTCGGATCCCAAATCATTCTTTTCAATAAACACGGTCCGGAAAGAGCCCATCTACAGGATTCTTTATCGAATAAAGAATCAACCTTATTTCAAATGGGATCCAACTCTAGGTGGGAATAAAGATGCAAAACGTGCTACGAATCAGGACTGCAGCTACCATAAGGATTGGGCCCATATGACTGAGGATTGTGAAATGTTTAAACGGCACCTTGATGATTTGGTCTCACGAGGTTATCTCAAAGAATTTATCCAAGATGATCCCAAAGATAAAGACAAAGCAATGGAATTGGATTACGAACAGAATCCAAAGGGGGAAATCCATATGATACATGGATTAGCCAAACCTTATACGAGAAATGAGGTGAGATTGCTTCATAGACAAATGAAACATGACCAACATGTGATGCAGTTGGGAAAGAAAAGAGGGCGCAACGAAGAGGCAAGCAACGAGGGCATAGTTTTTACGGATAAAGATCTGGGAGGAGTCCAGGTACCTCACAATGATGCTTTGGTTATAACCCTACGAGTTGGGGAATATGACATGGAGAGAATCCTGGTGGACTCAGGAAGTTGCACCGAAGTGCTAAATTACGATGCATTCAAGAAATTGGGACTAACTCAAGAAAATTTGGTACAATCATCAACCCCTTTGGTCGGATTTGGAGCAGGAGCAGTCTGGCCATTGGGAAAGGTAACGTTACCTGTTCGGGCTAGGTCAGTGGTACTACGAACTGACTTCCTGGTGGTGGATGTACCGTCTTCCTATAACGTGATTATAAGAAGAACATGGTTACACAAGATGAGAGCAGTTTCTTCTACTTTCCATCAAATGGTAAAGTTTCCAGGATCCAATGGGATTGAACAGATCAAGGGTAACCAAAAGGTAGCTCAACAATGTTTGGTATCCATCATAAAGAGAATCCATAACGCCCATCATGTCAATACTGTGGAAATTCCGGATCAGCCGACCATTGAGGATATCGAAAAAGACCCAGCCGAAAGGGTAGTTGAGGATTTAAAGAAAACACAGATCAACAAGACTGATCCAGATAGGTATTTTCTGATTGAGGAATCACTACCAGCAGAGGAAGGGAATGAGTTGATAAGTTTCTTAAAGACTTATGTCGACGTATTTGCCTGGACACCAGAAGAGATGCCTGGGGTGAGTGCAGACGTTATTTGCCATCATTTGAATATAGATCCACAGTATAAGCCGGTCATTCAAAAGAAAAGAAGGGCAGCCATATTGCACGTTGACGCTGTAATAGAAGAAGTAAACCATTTGTTGGAAGCCAGGGCAATAAGGGAGGTTTATTATCCAGAATGGCTATCAAATACTGTTGTTGTCAAGAAAAAGAATGGAAAATGGCGTGTTTGTGTAGACTTCACAGATTTAAACAAGGTGTGCCCAAAGGATAGTTTTTCTCTCCCAAGGATTGACCAGTTGGTTGATGCAACAGCAGGATACGAACGGATGAGTTTTCTCGATGCATATCAAGGATATCATCAAATTGCCATGTTCGGGCCAGATCAAGAGAAGACTTCTTTTATTACACCACGAGGGTTGTGCTGTTACAATGTGATGCCCTTTGGGTTGAAAAATGTAGGGGCAACATATCAGAGATTGGCAACCATCATATTCAGAAAATTGCTCGGCAAAACTATGGAGGTTTACATAGATGACATGGTGGTGAAAAGTAAAACTGGGCAAGGCCATATAGCAGATTTGAAAGAGGTTTTTGAAATCTTGAGAAAATACAAACTGAAACTCAACGTCTCGAAGTGTGCATTTGGAGTTGGTTCTAGAAAGTTCTTGGGCCACCTTGTAACTTTAAGGGGGATTAAGGCAAACCCCGACCAGATAAAGGCCTTAAAGAATCTACAGAGTCCTCGGACAACGAAAGAAGTCCAACGATTGACTGGGATGGCAGCGGCTCTTAATCGATTTATTAGCCAATCAAGTGACAAGTGCAGACCTTTCTTTCAGCGGTTAAAGAAAAGGGAAGGGTTCAAATGGGGAGCGGAGTGTGAACAAGCCTTCCAGGATCTGAAAGGATATTTGGCTTCTCCTCCCCTCCTTTCAACTCCGGAACCAGGTGAGTCCCTAGTTTTGTACTTAGCTGTTTCTAAGCATGCTGTGAGTGCAGTCCTCTTAAGAAATAAGGGATCCGAGCAAATCCCAGTCTATTATGTGAGCAAAACATTGTTAGATGCAGAAACGAGATAGTTGCCCCTCGAGAAGTTAGTCCTGACACTAAGGACAGCAACCAGAAAATTGCCACATTATTTTCAGAGCCATAAAGTTGTGGTTTACACTGAGTTCCCATTGAAATCACTGCTATGAAAAGCAGACTTCTCGGGGAGGATCTCAACTTGGTCTGTTGAATTGAGCCAATATGATATTGATTATCAGCCGCACACAGCAATCAAAGGCCAAGTGTTCCTACGAGAAAGGAGCACGAAGCAAAGTCTCCTGTAACGAAGAAACAGGCATCAGCCGAACAAGATCCCCGGGAATGGAAGCTGTTCGTTGATGCGTCAGCTTGCAACACCGGATCAGGAATCGGGGTTGTGCTTTTACCCCCTGAAGGGTCAATGTTAGAACTGTCTGTTCGGCTAGGGTTCCATGCATCAAATAACGTGGCAGAGTACGAGGCACTCTTAGCTGGTTTGAGAAGTGCAAAGACTTTAAAAGCAGAACGTGTTAGGTTATATTGTGATTCACAACTTGTAGTCCATCAACTGTCTGGGCAATATGAAACTCGAAGCGAGAAGATGGCGGCCTATGTATAGGCAACCAGAGATCTGCTTGATACTTTCGAAAGGGTGTATATTGAGCAGATAAGTTCTGGAAAGAATGCTTATGCAGACTCATTAGCATGGTTAGCCGCAGCTGTACCGGCTGAGTTCAAAAGAAAGATAGCCGTAGAGTATCTAACTGAGCCGAGTATTGGGAGAAGCGTGGAGATGGTCTTGGACGTGAACCAAGGACCAAGTTGGATGGACCCAATTGTGGAGTTTTTACGAGATGAAACACTCCCTTCAGACAAAATGGAGGCTCATAAAATAAGGACCAAATCTGCTCGGTTTTGGTTATCCCCAGAAGGAAAATTATATAGGAAGTCTTTTACAGGAGCCTATTTATTTTGTGTGCATCCTGAAATGGTGCAAAAGTTCCTCCATGAGATTCACGAGGGAACATGTGGAAGTCATGCTGGGGGCAGGTCCATAGCCCACCGAGCAATCACCCAAGGTTATTGGTGACCGTACATGCAAGAGGATGCTAAGGTATACGTTAAAATTTGTGAGAAATGTCAGAAGTTTTCACCAATAATTCGAATACCAGCCGAGGATCTGGTGCCTTTGACAAGTCCCTGGCCGTTTGCTCAATGGGGAATGGATATTGTGGGTCCACTACACAAAGCAACTGGGAATCGAAATTCCTGCTAGTTGCAACAGACTATTTCACTAAGTGGATTGAGGCAGAACCATTGGCCAAGATCACTGAACCTATGATAGAAAGGTTCATGTGGAAAAGCATCATCACTCGCTTTGGGGTCCCTTATTCATTGATTACAGACAATGGATCCCAGTTTCAGAAGAAGTTCAAAGCTTTCTGTGCCCAGTATGGGATAAGGAATTACTACTCAACTCCAGCCTACCCTCAAAGTAATGGATAAGCAGAAGCTTCTAACAAAATAATTCTTGATGGGATTAAAAAGAGGTTGGATAAAGCAAAGGGGAAGTGGCCTGATGAATTGCCATTGGTTCTATAGGCATACCGAACAGCACCTAGGAGGTCTACGGGAGAGACCCCCTATTCATTAGCATATGGAACAGAGGCCGTTATTCCATTGGAAGTGGGTCTGCCGACCAACAGGACCACTTTGGTTGAAAGTGGAGGCAATGATAGAGCCTTGGAGATTGAATTAGACCTTGCCGAGGAACGACGAGAACGGGCCCTGGTGCACTTGGCTTCATATCAAGAGCAATTAATCAAAGGTTACAACAAACATGTACATCCACGGGAGTTTGGTGTTGGGGACCTTGTGCTACGAAAGGTGCTCGGCAACACTAAAGTGGCCAATGAGGGAAAGTTAGGGGTCAAATGGGGAGGCCCATATCGAGTTACTGAGATTGTGGGCATTGGGGCTTATCGATTGACAGACCTGGACGGGAACCCGGTGCCAAGACCTTGGAATGTCCACAACTTGAGAAAATTCTTTATATAAATATGTTTGAGCATATTTTTATATTTCTTTATACACATCGTGATTGTGTGAGAGTTACGAATAAAACTCTCTTGTGTTTTTAGTTACGAGGGGTACGAGTAACGCCCCCTTGGGTTTAGAATTGGTTCTTCTTTCCAATTTTGTTCTGGGTTCTATAATATGAAGTCTGCAACTTCTTTTTCCAGCATCCTTCCTATTGGGAAGCAAGGACAGGTCCCATACGATTCTACATTTTTCTTTGCTTTCTTTACATACGAGAAATGTAGGTTGCAGTAGGAATAAATTGAAAACCAAGCTGAGATGCTTTAAGTACGAGTATACTTAGGCATATATCCAAGCATAACTGTTCAAATACGCAAAAATTTGGACGCCTACGAATACATGCATAAGTACGAGAAACTTCAACACTTGGAAGCATACGAATACATGCATAAAGTACGAGAGACTTATATAATGCATAAATACCAAGAGACTTATATAAAGTATGAAATACTTAACAGTTGCAAAAAACAGTATTCCAAAACCAAAACCAAAACCACAAACGTCCATATTAAAACCAAGCTTTGGAACTTGTACCATGAACTAATGGCAAACAGAATGACAGACAAAAGAAGATCGAATTCATTCGTCTTCAGTGAGATCTTGAACAGTAGCAGGAGCTGCTGGTACAGTCGTGTCTTCCGAGGCATATTCACCTCCAGGCTGACCACCACTGGCTTCCTTTTGGCTAGGGTTGGTCATGTCTTCACCTGGTTCAACATCATTAACAGGCTGCTCAGACATGTGCACCTCCTGCTCCTCATCTCCTTCCTCTGTAATGTCCTCTTCACGACCAGCAGCAGCATTTGGTAGTTCAATGTTGGTCCAGAGGGGAGACGACTCAAAAATCTCAGCTTTGGCAAGGCAAGCTGTCCAGGAGGCCACCCAAATTTGATCCTGTATTCCAGGCATCTGGTTCGTGTAGCTTTCCGTAGTTATTTTGATTCCTTTGTTGTATCCCTTTTCAAATGCAGCTCTGGCTTCATTCTGGCTTGCCTCAAGTTCTTTCAAAGTTTGATTCAGACTGTCCTCAGCCCTCTTCAGTTGTCCCTTTAAACCATCTGCTACCCCTAAGGCTTGGTTTCTTTCTCTCTCAAGCCTGATAATGGTACGTTGTAACTTGTTGTTCTCACTGACAAGTTTGGCACGTTGGGGCTCGGACTGGCTAAGCTTCTGAGCCATGGCCACCATCTTTTGCATCACCTGGAACGTTCAAAACAGATAAACGTAGATACCAAACGATATGGTTTACAAAAGGAATGGTTTACAAAAGGAAGCTTTACCTTGGCATTATGGGACATAAATGAGCTCAGGAGGTTGTCAGGAGACGTTGCTACTTCTTTTTGCATATCACCAAGCAACAGAAAGGCCTGGGACAATGCAAGAGCAGTACCTTCAGTCTCAACACTGTCCCGAGCAGTGATAGCTCGGTTCCCGTGCGAGAAAGAAGGAGCCCAGATCGGTGCAGGAGAAGAAGAAGCTTGTGGGGGCCTTTCTTGAGTTTCCTCCACTCGTTGACGTTTTTCTCGATGGAGGGCTTCAATTTCCTCTTGAGAAAATCCAGGAGGAGCATCAGTTTGAGTCTGGATACGACGACCACGACCTTGACCACTTTGGCCCCGGACAATGCCACGACCTCGACCAGGAATGGTGAGAAGGCTGCCTAAATCAATTGGCCGGTTCATCTCTGGAGGTGAGGGGGTGTAGCCACTGGAAGAAGAGCTGGATGTGGAACTGGAAGCCTCCTCAGCGAGAGGGATTGGTTCGTCGGAGATTGGAGGGGTGTCCGAGAACGCCTCTCTTCTTGTTCGGGGACTGGTCTTGAAGGACCAGCAATGACGGGGTTGTCGGCTACACGGGTTCGCCGATCAATAAAACCACCGTATGAAGCTTTGTAGCTAAGTAGTACCTAAGCTGCCTTAGCTCGGCCAGAGAGGTATGTCCCTTCACCGTTGAAAGCAAGTGCTCGTCTGATATCTGCTACGTGAACTTGAGGAGTTATGATATTATGTCCTCGATTGATGTTTGAAGCTGAAATATAGCATAAAACACAATTAATTAGAAGCATGAGAAAGCTTTTCTTTCGAAAAAAGACAAACAACATATGAATTAGGAGGAGAGCACTAACGTGGGCTCCCGAAAACGTGAGGAGCATGAAAACCAATCACTTGGTCGTCCTCATCTCTGGGTTCGAAGTTGCCCGTAACGATCAGAAAGTCGTTGTCATCCCCACGAGCAGAGTCAGGGAGTTCAAGAACAAGTTTCTTTCTAGAGTCCCTACTTTTTAAATAATAGGTGAGGGCATCCCGGGTTCTGGAGATACTATATAGATGATGAATGTCATACAAACCTAAAGAGGTCCCTAACATCTGATTTAGGGCATTTATGCCCATGACTACTCGAAAAAAATTAGCAGAAACCTGCATTGGGGAAAGCCTATAATATGCTAGGACTTGGCGAAGCAGGGGAGCTAAGGGAAACCTAACTCCGCCCTCAACGACGGCTACTATTGGAATGTGAAGGGTGTCAAAATCAAAACTTTCATGAATGGCATCCTCAAGAGCCAGAACAGTAGCCACGTTGTCAGGAATCCCATAACGAGATCTGAAACTTGACATGGTTTGAGGAGTATTACAATGCCTCCGAAATCTCCCCATAACCAGAAAAGTTCTTTGAAATAGAGAGAAAGAGGGATAATGAAACCCTAAGTATGATTATAAGCAAATCCACCAGAGAAATGGAAGCAAAAAGAAGAATGGTGACTTACGAAATTGAAAGATGGAATCCCTAAAGCAGAAAGGAGGAGGCCTTGAGATGGTGAACAGAGCTTCAATGGCGGGTAAAAGCTTGAACCTTCTTTTCTGCAGAGGGAGTCTAAGAGAGAGAATGG
The DNA here is from genome assembly GCA_019656835.1 of Rhododendron ovatum. NCBI lineage: Eukaryota > Viridiplantae > Streptophyta > Magnoliopsida > Ericales > Ericaceae > Rhododendron > Rhododendron ovatum. The sequence goes on from CM033796.1 coordinate 19,746,273, forward strand.
GTTTTGAAAATGGGACGAAAGCCCAAAAATACCCTGAAATGGGGTGGCGTATGTGAAACGTCACCCCAGACGCCATTTGAGTGTTCCGTTCCCCAAAAACACGTCTGTCCGCATTTAATGTAAGCAATACAATGATCGACACGTGTAAAGATTAGGACTAAAAGCCTGTCCCGGCCAAACAAAAAAGATGTTTTCGCCTTGGCAAAATAATGAAAAATTGCACCACATATGAAATAAGGTGCAGGAGCAGAATAAATTTGCTCGGTAAAAGAGCTTTACTCGTCATCTGAGTAAAGCGTAACGAGTAAAGCTGGGGAGCAATTATAGGGAGGTATTCCCGAACAGGTCCAAGAAGAGCCCGAGCACGTCGTGAAGGAAAGGTCAACGCGCTGTGGACTAGTGACATGAGAAGTCATTGGTCCAGAGAAGTTGTACGATTCTCTGTTCAGTAGAACATGAGAAGTTATTGGACCAAATAAAAGGAAAGTGACATGTGAAGCCACTGTTCAAGTAACTTGTTTGGCAAACGAGAAAGCCGAACAGGAGGAGAGCCCCTAAGAAGGAAATGGTCCAAATAATTGATAAAGGACCAGTTACGTGTGTAGTAACTGGTCCAGGTCCTCTGTTCGGCCATGAGACGACCGAACAAGGAAAGAGGTCCTATCAGATGTTGAAGTAGAGGGAACATTCTGGAAGAGTCCAGAAATAATGGTATTACGTTAAGAGATGAGATCCCGAGAATGTAGGATCTCGAAAAGATACCCGACGGGAATGGGATGTTCGGCCAGCTATGGAAAAGAGTCCTAAAAAGGACTAAAGTAGCAAACTGATAAAGGAAACGAGAATTCTTGATATCCTGGGTTTCCTTTACGAGATAGGAATCCTAGGGCGACAAGGATGCTTGGGCAGCAGCATCTATGAATCTATAAATACGAAGTAAACTTAGAGGAAAAAGGTACGCAATACACTGCATTCTTATTGTTTTCCTACTGATAATTAGGGTTTGACTGCTAGTACGTGATACTAACTTTGGTATCGGAGGGCCTTTGCCACGAGACGCAAAGGTGCACTCACCCCCTATCTACTTTGCAGATTAAGAGTTCCGTCAACGAATTAGGGTTCAGGTGAAGAGGCACGAATAAGCCGTTGCAATCCAAGGTGATCCGAAACATCAATTGTTTTCTTCCCCCTACATTTGGAAGGAGCCAATTTATATGATTCTTTATCGAATAAAGAATCAGCCATATTTTAAATGGCCACCAAGTCTAGGTGGAGACAAAGATGCAAAACGTGCTACGAATCAGCACTGCAGTTACCATAAAGATTGGGGCCATATGACCGAGGATTGTGAGATGTACAAGAGGCACCTTGATGATTTGGTCTCTCGGGGCTATCTCAAGGAATTTATCCAGGAGGATCCAAAGGAGAAAGGGAAAGCTATGGAGCTGGGTTACGAGCAAAATCCTAAAGGAGTAATCCATATGATACATGGATTGGCCATACCTTATACGAGGAATGAGGTTAGGCTGTTGCAAAGGCAGGTCAAGCACGATCAACATGTGATGCGATTGGGAAACAAGAGAGAGCGAGAGAATGATGTGTGCAATGAGAGCATAGCATTCACTAATGATGACCTAGGAGAGGTCCAAATACGCCACAACGATGCATTGGTCGTAACCTTACGAGTTGGGGAGTATGACATTGAGAGGATTCTTGTGGACTCAGGAAGTTGTACAGAGGTGATGTACTACGATACATTCAAGAAGCTGGGATTGGCACAAACAGACTTAGAGCAATCTACAACACCTCCGATTGAGTTTGGTGCAGGAGCAGTCTGGCATCTGGGAAAGGTAACATTACCTATTCGGGCCGGATCAGTGGTATTGAGGACAGATTTCTTAGTAGTCGATGTCCCTTCTTCCTATAACGCGATTATAGGAAGGACATGGCTACATAAGATGAGAGCAGTCTCCTCGACTTATCACCAGATGGTGAAATTCCCAGGATCGAATGGGATTGAGGTACTTAGAGGCAATCAGAAAGTGGCCCAACAGTGTTTGATTTCCATCATCAAAACAGCCCCAAAGGTCCACCATGTTCATACATTAGAAGTACCAAATCAACCGACCATCGAGGATGTTGGAAAAACTCTGGCTGAAAAAGTAGTTGAAGGTTTGGAGAAGATTCAGATCAACGAGACTGATCCCGAAAGATATTTCTTGGTTGGAGAATCATTGCCAGCAGACGAAAAGGCTGAATCAATAAGATTTCTAAAGGAATATATTGATGTATTTGCATGGGTGCCAGAGGAAATGCCCAGGGTGGATGCAGGTGTGATTTGTCACCATTTAAACATTGATCCTCAGCACAAGCCGATCATTCAGAAAAAAACAGAGGGCAACCGTGCAGCATGTGGATGCAGTAATTGAGGAGGTCTATCGTTTATTGGAGGCTAAAGCAATACGTGAAGTCTACTACCCAGAGTGGTTATCCAACACCGTTGTGGTGAAGAAAAAGAATGGGAATGTGGGCATGCGTGCCCGTTTTCGAAATTTCCGGATTCCGAGACGCGAGGCAAGGGGCCCTGATCGAGGGAGCGCGAGCGGGGAAAGCAAGCGCTCGCAAAATACAGAGTCGCCACTTGGGTTTGAAGGTTCGACACCCAAGGAACCGTATTTCGAAGCACTTGCTGCGCTGTTTGACTTGAAAAAGTTAAGGAACCAGTCCGTCATAACCATATCTGGGTTCGGGAGCCAGGTTACGAGAGGGGAAGGGTTTTATGGCACCCCTCTCGCCCAATCCGGAGATCGGTCTCTACTTAGGCATTTGTGAAAAATGTTTGTTTGCGATTCTGTTTGATTAGTCAATTCTTAGCCAATTAGGGCGGGGGAACAGTTAATCGGGGATTAAAACTGTAACAATTTGCGGGATGTGATGGATAGCATGCATGAGCAGTTAGTATAGGATGAGAACAGATTGGTGTGGGAGTTTAAACAAACTGGGAGGCCCCTGTTTTGGAGTGACGTGCGCAGGAAGAAACCAGCATGCACTGAACAAGTCACTGCATGCCGTTCACTCCCGCGCGCACAACTCCAAGACACGCGCGCCCCGGTGAGCTCAAACCCACAGCTCTTATTCTTAAACCATCTGGGCTCTGGAAGGACCAGTGCACACCCAGGACAAACCACGCAGTTCATATAGCAGCATAATATACAGTTTAAAGGCTGTAAAGCCCTACAAATTAATAAAACACCCCATAAACAGTGTGGGGACAAAATAATGACCTAAAACCAAGCTACCCGTGCAAGGCCACTCACTGGTCAGAGACATACCATCGCGCGACGGCGCCAGTCTGGCGCGCGAGGATGCGCCTTGGCGCACTGTCGCGCGATGGAGTCACTCTGTCGCGCGATGGTGCGCCCTGGCGCTCTGTCGCGCGATGGAGCCAGTCCGGCGCGCGATGGTGCGCCCTGGCGCGAGATGGCCGCGCCTTGGCGCAACCAGACCAGTGCTTGGTTTACACTTTTCTGGGTTCTCCAAAACAGCAGAAACTCATATTGAACTAAGACTAACAGTTTATACTAAGGAAAGCAGTAAACTAATTTTTATCATGCTTAACAGTGATATATAACATAATAAAGCACAAAACAGTAGGAACCAATCCCCACGCGGACCAGCGAGCACAGACTAGAACAGTCGCGCGCATGAGTGGGTCCGTCGCGCGCTGATCCGTACCACGACAGTTTTTGAAACCTTGCCAGCTTTAGGACCAGAACTGGTATTGATTACCAGCCTTGGCCCTGCCAGCCCCCCTCAGAGATCAGAACAGAAAACAGAACAAAGGTAAGCTATACCTTCGGTTTTGAGTTTGAAAGGTGTTGAGCTTTGAGATTTGAGGATTGATTGAGTGGTTGGATGTTTGATAATGGAGGAGAAAGAGCAAGCTATGCTCTTGAGATTTTTTAACCTTTGAAATTCTTGAACCCTTTTAATGGAAGAAGAATGGGGGTATTTATAGGGAAGGATGGAGGTGAATTTGGTTGGTGCAAGGAGAGGAGCTCAACCAGTCCACGAGGCCTGCTGAGGTTTGCTTGGTGGCTAAGCATCCCAGCTGATGAAGGTGATGGGGACAGCTTTGACCATCGCGCGATGGTTTGAGTCTGTCGCGCGATGGTGCGCCCTGGCGCACTGTCGCGCGATGGAGTGAGTCTGGCGCGCGATGGTGCGCCCCGGTGCAGGATGGTTGCGCCCTGGCTCGCATCAGTAGGGTTTTTGGTTTTTTTTTTAAAAGTGGCTTAGGCTAGGTTAGGTTCAAGGGTTTTGCAAACACTCAAAGCTCAAACACGCTATCATTCCCAGGGTGTTCTTGATCCATTTCATCATCGGGGAATCAAAAACCGTAAGTAAACTAATCTGGAAGCCCAGATTGGGGTGTCTACAGGGAAGTGGCATATCTGTGTAGACTTCACAGACCTAAACAAAGCGTGCCCTAAGGATAGTTTTCCTCTGCCCAGGATTGACCAATTGGTTGACGCAACCGTTGGTTACGAGTGAATGAGTTTTCTCGATGCATATCGAGGATATCATCAGATTGCTATGTTTGGACCTGATCAGGAGAAGACTTCGTTTATTACACCACGAGGGTTGTACTGCTATAGTGTTATGCCGTTTGGGCTGAAGAATGCTGGGGCAACATACCAAAGACTTGCAACCATCATGTTCAAAAAGCTCCTTGGAAAGACTATGGAAGTCTACATAGATGATATGGTGGTAAAGAGTCAAGAGAAATGGGAGCATATAGCTGATTTGAAAGAAGTTTTTGAAATCTTAAGGAAATACAAACTGAAACTCAACGCTTCGAAATGTGCGTTTGGAGTTGGATCAGGAAAGTTCCTGGGCTATTTGGTGACTATGAGAGGGATTGAGGCTAATCCCGACCAAATTGCTGCTCTACAGAGGCTACAAAGTCCCAAAATCACTAAGGAAGTCCAACGGTTGACTGGAATGGCTGCAGCACTTAATAGGTTCATCAGCAGGTCAAGTGACAAGTGCAGACCCTTTTTTCAGTTACTGAAAAAGAGGGAGGGATTCGAATGGGGAGCAGAATGTGAGCAAGCCTTCCAGGACCTGAAGAAATACCTCGCCGAACCCCCACTTTTGTCAACTCCACAACCAGGTGAGTCTTTAATTTTGTACTTAGCTGTTTCCGAGCATGCAGTAAGTGCAGTCCTGTTAAGGGATTTGGGAATCGAAAAAATCCCTATTTATTATGTTAGCAAGACATTGCTAGATGCAGAGACGAGATATCTACCCTTAGAAAAACTTTTCCTGGCACTTAGGACGGCCACAAGGAAATTGCCACACTACTTCCAAAGCCACAAGGTTGTGGTTTATACTGAGTTTCCATTAAAATCATTGCTACGAAAGGCAAACTTCTCGGGAAGGATCTCGACATGGTCCGTCGAGTTAAGCCAGTACGATCTCGAATATCAGCCGCACATAGCAATCAAAGGCCAAGTGTTGGCTGATTTCGTGGAAGAGTTTTCTCCCACTGTTGCTCCCCTACCTCCTACGAGAAAGGAACAAGTGACTAAGACATCATCCATGAAGGATCAGCCCTCAGCCGAAAAGGATCCCATGGAATGGAAGCTATTCGTTGATGGATCAGCATATAATACTGGTGCAGGAATTGGGATTGTCGTTTTTCCTCCTGAAGGAGTGCTGATTGAACTATCTGTTCGGCTCGGATTCAGAGCATCGAATAATGTAGCTGAGTATGAGGCACTCTTGGCTGGATTGAGGAGTGCAAAAACCCTAAAAGCAGAACGGGTTAGGGTGTATTGTGATTCACAGCTTGTGGTGAATCAGCTGTCCGGCGAATATGAAACTCGAAATGAAAAGATGGTGGCCTACGTACAGGCAGCCAAGGACTTGCTTGATACCTTCGAGAGAGTATATATTGAACAGATAAGTTCTGGACAGAATGCTCATGCAGATTCATTAGCTTGGTTGGCTGCAGCTGTATCAACTGAGTTCAAAAGAAAGGTGGCAGTAGAATATCTGAATGAGCTGAGCATTGGAAGGAGTGTAGACTTGGTCTTGGATGTGAACCAAGGACCAAGTTGGATGGACCCAATCATGGAGTTCTTACGAGACAAGATACTCCCTTCTGACAAAAAGGAGGCCCACAAGATAAGGATCAAATCTGCCAGATTTTGGCTGTCCCCAGAGAGTAAGTTGTACAGAAAATCCTTTACAGGCCCATATTTGCTATGCGTACATCCTGAGATGGTACAGAAGTTCCTTCATGAAATCCACGAGGGAGCATGTGGGAGCCATGCTGGAGGGAGATCCATTACCCACCGAGCAATTACTCAAGGCTACTGGTAGCCACACATGCAAGAAGATGCAAAAGTGTATGTGAAGATTTGTGAGAAGTGTCAAAAATTCTCACCAATGATTCGAACACCTGCCGAAGATCTGGTGCCTTTGACAAGTCCCTGGCCGTTTGCTCAATGGGGAATGGACATCGTGGGTCCACTACACAAAGCAACTGAGAATCGAAAATTCCTACTTGTGGCAACAGATTATTTTACTAAGTGGATAGAGGCAGAACCATTGGCCAAAATCACTGAACCTATGATAGAAAAGTTCGTGTGGAAAAGCATCATCACTCGCTTTGGGGTCCCTTACTCATTGATTACAAACAATGGATCCCAATTTCAGAAGAAATTCAAGGCTTTTGTGCCCAATACGGAATACGAAATTATTATTCCAGCCCAGCCTACCCTCAGAGTAATGGGCAAGCAGAGGCGTCTAACAAAACTATCCTTGATGGGATCAAGAAAAGGCTGAACAAAGCCAAGGGGAAATGGCCTGATGAGTTACCGTTAGTTTTGTGGGCTCACCGAACAACACCTAGGAGGTCTACGGGAGAGACCCCCTTACTCATTGGCATATGGAACAGAGGCTGTCGTACCTCTGGAAGTAGGTCTGCCGACCACAAGACCGTTTTAGTTGAAAGTGGAGGTAATGACAGGGCTCTTGAAATCGAGCTTGATCTCGCCGAGGAGAGGAGAGAAACGGCCTTGGCCCATCTGGCTTTTTACCAAGAACAGCTGATGAAAAGCTATAACAAACACGTTCATCCTCGAGAATTTGGTATTGGGGACCTCGTACTTCGAAAAGTGCTCGGCAACACCAAGGTGGCCAACGAAGGCAAGCTAGGGGCCAACTGGGAAGGCCCATATCGTGTAACCGAGATTGTAGGCATAAGAGCCTATAGATTGGTAGATCTGGATGGTAATCCAATTCCAAGGCCTTGGAATGTCCATAATCTACGAAAATTCTTTGTTTAAAAGAGCATTTAAAATTCTGTTTTAGATTGCACTACGTGATTGTGTGGGAATTACGAATATAATTCCCTTATTCTAGATTTATTGTTTTAGTTGCAAGGGGTACGAGTAACGCCCTCTTGAGTTTCACGAATTATGAATAAACTCAATTTTTTGCAGTATAAATATTGCGTTCTTGATATTTGTTTTAATACGAACTCCGGGCTCAGTTTCCCTCATTCGTATTGGGGAGCAGGGAACAGGCACCTATACACTGAGTACGCGAAACTTAACAAATACAAGTACGAAGCACTTGTATGGAATTTGAAGTATGAGACACTTGTAAAAGTTTATTGGCTTGACTTAAAACATAACGAGTATATGCTAGCCACACTTATTTAAGTACGTGAAACTTAAATAAGTTGAGTACGTGAAACTTAACACCTGTATGTCTATTCTTAAGAACGTGAAACTTAAAGAAACAGTCTGTTGAATACACTTATACGTCTTTTTTTCATATGTGATATTTAAACAAAAAAAAAAGAGAGAATACAAGTATGAAACACTTGTATGATCATTAAAATATGTGAACTTTACAAGTGTGTGTATGAAAACACTTGAACGATTTAAACAATACAAGTATGAATATACTTGTATGTATTTTTTTACGTGAAAAGTACAAGTATGAAATAACTTGTAAACAGTACGAGAAACTGAGAAGCAAATGATTTTAAGTACGAGAAACTTAGATTCAATACAAACAATCATGTTTGTAAGATTTGCTAAAGTACGAAACACTTATGCAAACATATGATGATCAAAATACGAAATATTTTGATTGAACTAAATTGCATCCGAACAGATGCTCCAAAACGAGGGGAGCCGAGCAAATGTATAAAGTTATGCCACAGAGGGCCGAATATCTGTATTACCGAAAGTATTACCATACTAAAGAGAAAGTACTGGTACCACGCAGGGTAGAGATGCTATGGTCATGCAGGACCAGTCAGATGGTTTAAATCAAACAAAGAAACACAACAAACTACCTGCTTGCTATTTCAATCCAGGTTCTGAATCTCTGGAGGGACATCAGCCCCAGCTAAAACATCAGCAGCAGCAACAGTTTGTTCCTCTGGGACGACAATCTCAGTGGTCACTTCCCGAGCAGATGATTGCTCAACATCATTTTGTGATTCTACCTGTATTTCTTCATCAATGTCTGCAAAGTCGTCAATCTGTTGATCAACATCATCAGCTGGAGCTGTAACTTGGCGGCTTGGTAGATCATTCTCAACCCATAGGGGAGAATCCTCAGCAACTCCTACCTTTGTAAGGCACGCCTCCCAGCAAGCAGCCCAGATCTCATCTTGAATGATCGGCATCTGCTCTACATAGCTAGCCGTTGTAGCGTCGAAGCCTTTCTGATAGCCATCTTCAAATGCAGCCTTTTTAGTCTGCTCTATCTCAACCAAAGCATGGTTGAGGCTGTCTTTAGCAGTTCCAAGTTTGTCTTTTGCTTCTTCGAAGTCAGCTTTGGCTTTATCTCTCTCTCTCTCTAGTCTAGTGATGGTACGGAGCAGCCTTGTGTTGTTGTTCAAAAGCGAGATCCTTTCATTATCAGCATCCTGGAACTTTTAGCCCAGTGTGACCATTTTTTGAATGAACTGGCAAAAACACAAAACAGTAAGTGACGAGTGTAGCAATACATGATATGTGGTATACGAAATATACATAAAAACTTATATGGAAAGACCAAATCACACTACCTTAATACCACTGACGAGTCCAGTGGAAACAAGCCGATCAGGAGCGGCCTCAGACTCCTTCTGCATGTCAACAAGAAGCAACAGACCTTGTGCAAGGGCGAGTGCTGTTTCTGAAGAGCTGGCACTGTCCCCAATATGAACAGGCCGATCACCCCTAATGAGATTTGGGGTCCAGCTTGAGGAAGCACTTGAGTGCTCGATGAAGGGGGTTGCTGGACTCAGGTAGTGGCTTAGGAGGGGGCGTCTCCAGTTTTTTCGCTCCTGGGACGTTTGTCCCGATGAGCGTCAGCTGCCTTAAGGGAACTATCGTGTCCCCGAGGAGAAGAAGAAGATCGTGTTGATCCCCCCTGGTGCGACGAGATTGTGGGGGGGGGCGCCAGTCGAGGTCGCCCTATGGTTAGCACCCCGTCCCCGAGAAGAGACGGTGAGAAGGGTGCTGAGGTTAAGAGGCTGACGAGTCATAGTATCAAAATTGGGAGGAGATGGGGTATAACCTGATGAAGAAGATTGGCTAGTAATACGACTTGAGGAAGGACGTTCGGGCTGTTGATGGGGAGCAGTTAGACTTTAAGTGGACCTACGGAGTCTCAAGCGTGGTAATGGGACTCCTTCTGAAATGGAAATTTCTCCAAGTTGACTAGCAATGGTAACACCAGCTTGAAGTCTTAAAATACGTGGTTGAGGAGCAGTTGATGTGGAGGTAGAAGCAGCACTGTTGCTTGGATGAGCAAGTCTTCTGTCAATGACCCCTCTGTATGAAGGGTCGTAACCCAACAGCACGTCAGCGTTCCGACCCCGACCTGTTGTTCGGGTACCAGGCTCGCCTGTATACTTTAGGACCTTGTTAATGTCCTCTGTTCGGATGTTGCTCGGTACACGTCTGGGACGATGGTTAGCGTTTTCAGCTGCAAGATCCGAATTGCAAAACCAAAGTTAGAACATAAAAAGCTATGAGAAAGCAGTAAACGAAGAATTGCAAAAAGATAAAAGCAAGAGCATACGTGGATAGCCCATATGTGGGGGCAATGGAGCCCCAGCACTTGGCCATCTTCCCCTAAAGGCTCAAATGCTCCGGTTACATAGAGGAAGTCGATCTCGTGGTCACGAGCAGAATCTGGCAGAGTAAGTACAAAACGTTTGTCTGCCCTCCTAACCTTGAAGTAGTAAGTGTTGTACTCGGGGTTTAGTACTATACTGTACCACCATTGGATATCCCAGATTCCTAATTGGGTCCCTAGAATCCCATTTAGGGCTATAGTCCCCATTATCAATCTAAAAACGTTCATTGAAACTTGCATGGGTGTAAGACGATACCAGTTTAAAATTTGGCGGAGTAATGGATGTAGCGGGAAACGGACCCCGCCCTCAACGATAGCTACAATTGGGATGCACATCCTGTCCCAAGAACCAACATCTCTATCTGCTCCTAATGGAGCGAGTTCAAGCCCTACGTTTTCAGGAATGTTATATTTTTCTCTAAATGCCGCCATAGCAGCAGGGGTATCACAGAGCTTCCTAAACTTACTGGGTCTAGGAGGGTTATCATTATCATCCGCCATGGATATATTCGAACGAGAAAGGAAAACTCGAAATATGTACGATTGAAACCCTAGAAAGGACCCACAAATCTGAGAATAAAGATCTCAGATGGAATCTAATGGAATGGAGGGGAAGTCTTAGTAGGAAACCTAAGCAGAAGAAATGGAGTAAGAACGAGGGTCTTACAAGAAAACTATGATGATTCTCTAGAATGCAATCGAATTTGCAGATGGCGGCGATGGCGGAAAGCTCAGAGAGAGAAAGACTGAGAGTTTGAGTTTTTTGGGTAAAAAACCCAAAAAAAGTGCTTTTAGGGGTTTAAAAGGCAAGAGACGGAGACGAAACATCTCGTCTTATGCCGTTACAGTTTAAAGTAACGGAAAGCAAAGTCCGTTTTGACGCCGTTTTTTAAAAAAAAAAGTCAGTTCGAAATTAATGATAGGCATACGAAACGTGCCACGTGGAGTCATTTCTCCGAAATGGTATAATGACGGAGGCGCCAAAAGGCATCAATGAAATATTGAAATTATGACTGCACGGAATCAGAAGAGTCTGGTCTAATTAAAATTTTGTTTCTGAGCTTCATACATTGCCCCCGAGTAGTGGTAAATAGATGAAGCTAGGGAGCAATTGTAGGGAGGTATTTCCGAGCACGTACATTTAGTTGTTGAACACGTGATATTTGGGAGCACGTGGTAAGTACGACAGGACCTATCGCCGGGCAGTATGATGAACAGCGATATGGACCAATGATATGGGAAGTCATTGATCCATGGAGTCTGTTTGGCTAATTAAAGGCCAATGACATGAGAAGCCAGTGGTGTAAACTAAACTGTTCGGCAGATAGAGACATTCTGATTACGTTTGGACCAAGTTACATGTGAAGCAGCTGGTTCAGGAAGTCTGTTCGGCAACGAGCTGGCCGAACAAGGAAAGAACTTCAGTTAAGTAATGGAGTATAGGCAACATTCTCGAAAGAGTCCAGAAACAGTGGTATTCCGTTAAGGAATAAGATCCCAAGAATATAGGATCTGAGAAAGATACCCAATGAGAATGGGATGTTCAGCCAGCAATGGAAAAGAATCCTAAAAGGACTCTTTTCTATTGAACTGATAAAGAAAACGAGAATCCTTGATATCTTGGGTTTCCTATACGAGTTAGGAATCCTAGGGCAACAGGGATGCTTGGCCAGCAAGCATACGAAAATCTATAAATATGAGGTAAATCTAGAGGAAAAAGGTACGCAATACATTGCATTCTTATTGCTTTCCTACTGATAATTAGGGTTTGATTGTTAGTACGTGATACTAACTTTGGCATCGGATGGCCTTTGCCACGAGAGGCAAAGGTGCACTCACCCCCTGTCTATTTTGCAGATTAGGGTTCCGATGACGAGTTAGGGTTCCGGTGAAAAGACACGAGTAAACCGTTACAATCCAAGGTGATCCGAAACATCAATTGTTTTCATCCCCCTACAATAAATATATATTTCAAATCAAGACCTTTTATTCAGTATATAATACCTTTCATGATTGGTTAAATTCACAATAAACTACTTTTTGGTTGAAAATTAATTAACAGAAGGGAAGCAAATTCTGTAGTATGAGTTAAAATTATTTCCACCTGTGGTGGAACCACAACCCGAGCCCCACAAAGCATTTTTTGTTATAATTTGAATCGTTCATATTGTAGAGCCCGCAGAATAGTAAATGCACGCTAAAAATGAGCTTAGTCGGACATCAATAGGTGTATTAAAAATTGATTTTCGGTTTTGGAAATGGACAGTCATAAATAGTTTAACTTCAAAATCTATAACTCTCATTCTATAAACCAAAATTCAAGTTTTAATACACCTATCGATATCCAATCAAACTGATTTTTTTTCATGGATATACTACTCTATGTGCTCCACAAGATGAACAGTTCGGATTGTAACAAAAAAAATCTTATAGGACCCACATGCGGTGGTGGAAACCATGGGGTTTCCACTTATGGCGGATAGAATTTACTATCATGTAGTATATAGTATCTTGTGAAACTTTACTCAAATGGTACACTATTTTTCCAATAGATCATAAGAAATAGCCAAACGTGTGTTACTACGTACGTACACTTCAAATTATCTTTCTTTTACTAGTGGTTCTAATTAAAGGATTCTGCACCGACGAAATGTGTGGGGTCGATCCACTCTAGGTTTCGTACAAATGAGTACCGAAGCTTTTGATTACGTATAATTTTATAAAGTATCATTGTAAAAATCAACTCAATCAAATATTAGTAAATACTTCATCGATTCATCTTCTTCTTTTTTTATAAATTCTGAACTGTGAATTTTGGATTGGTGCCCTTAGGATTATTTAATTTGCAAAGCAAAGAGTGACATAATTTTGTGAAGAGATGCCACGTAACCTCCTGGACCAGGGCTAGCATTGATTGTGTTCTTTGAGTTCTGATGATCAGAAGAAAACTATAGGAACTATTGATTACCCGAGCTTGGAGAATAACTATGAATTATTGATTATACTTTGAACTGAATTTTGTGAAGAGATTTATTTGTACAAGTTTCATATAATTGTAAGGGTAAAGATTGATATCTTGTGTAAAGCGAGTGAAGTGTGAGACGATTGATCGAGCTCATGAATGTGATCTTATATTGTGTAAAATTTGCCAGCAAATGACATATGCGACATATTTGCGTCCGTTGGTTGGCGATCAAACATGATAACGTACTTGACAATGGTGCTGAGCATGCCACTCGTCAAGGCTTCCAACACCATCTCTTACTTTAGTGGCGCCGGCAATTTCACGCCGCTGATCGGTGCTTTCATTGCCGACTCCTTCGCCGGACGGTATTGGACCATCCTCGTTGGTTCTATCATCTATGAACTGGTATCCCCCCCCCCTCTCTCTCTCTCTCTCTCTGCGCAAATATGAACTATTTTGTTTTTCATTATCCCGAACTGATTCCACGAGCCGCAATTTATTTTCGATTATTTGGGGTGGGGCGTGAAGGGTTGAATACGCCAATTAAATGTAACTTTTGTGTATAGGTTATAAACACCAAATTTGTATAACAAAAATACACTATCACTCATAAAAGATGACTCTCACACCAAACAAGTTGGTACAAAACTCACTATTAGTAAACTTTCCACTACTACAAAAATAGATAAAGACCTCGGTCATTTAGTGTGATTTTTCACTTTTAATCTCGCATTTAAAACCGTGGTCTATGACGGTGTAACTAAAAGTCTCTATCTTTTAACCACAGGATAAAAACCGTGATTAAAACTCATTAAAACTGTGACTAAAAACATAAAAACTGTGATTAAAAATGACAAAACCGTAATCTTTAATAGCAAAGCATCTCAGTTTTATTATAAACCGTAGTTGTTTATAAAACCGTGAACTTTAATAGCAAAACACGCGTTTTCCTAAAGGAAAAAATCCCACATTATTTCTCCTAGTGGGTTTTGAACCCAAGTCTTTTGAGTTTTACATAGAAGCTTCAACCAATTGAACCACACACACTTTTCAATATATAATTGAAATATTTAATATAAAACATATGCGTTTAACATTAAAATATATTTTGAACATCATTTTGAACCTTTAAATATTAAAATTAGCAATTTTGATAAACATGAAAGTTGTAGCCCTTTGTGTTATTGTTCAAACCCAATTTGAATTATCTCAATTAATGGAGTTCTAAACATAGAGTTATACTCGAAATATATTTGGAGATGAAACGCAACCTTCATAAATGTTGTCACCAAAGGTACTCATTTGGCGACGAAATATATTTTCATTGCTAAAAGTGCCCCATTTTGTGATGAAATATTTTTTGTAGAATGGTTGAGAGTGACATTTATCTAGGGATATTGCGCGAGGAGTCGATTAAGGGGTAAGCGACTTTCAACTTTTCCTATATAAGAGCTTTCATCTCAAATCTTAAAAAAAATGTTCTCTAACTTACAACCTCAGTTTCTAGATGACTGAGATTAAATGTTCTTTTTATCTCAATTTTTTCGAAATGAGATATATTCTTTCATATATAATCTCAGTTTTTGAAAAACGAGTTCTATTCTTGAAGTTACAATCTCACTTTTAAATTACTGAGACTAAAAAATCTTTTCATCTCAGTTTTTTGGGAAACGAGATATATGCTTTCATATATAATCTCAGTTTTTTGAAAATGAGATCTATTCTTCAAGTTACAATCTCACTTTTTAGATTACTGAGATTAAAAAATCTTAGTTTTTTCGTATAACTGAGGTTTAAACTATAGTTCATAACATTTTATTACGTTTTTACAAAAAGTGAGATCTTTTTAGTTTTTGGACCGTGATCTTTATACCATTTTGTAGTAGTGTTCTGACACTAAAGCTCTATTTGTTTCAATGTAAAATGTTTTACAATGTAAAATATTTTTCATGTAAAATATTTTTTCAGAAAACAAACTTCAAACTTATATTTTTCGTAGTTTGATTGGCACTTGAAAATATTTTTAAAAATCGATAAAATAGTGTAGAGAGATAGAGCTAGAGAGAACTTCAACGGTAGAGAGATCTGAGAATATTGGAATTGAATGTGAGTCAGGACTATCGATCAAGGAAAACTGAGCAATGAAAATTGCAATAGAAGGCAGCAAGTTCATTTCGGAAAATAACTTACGGAAGATTTCAGGGCAAGTTTTTTTCATTCAATTAATGAAAAATATTTTACGTGTAAAATATTTTTCTCATTTTTTACACAACCAAACACCAGAAAATAGTTTAGTCACCTCACACTTCACCCTCAAGACTTTGAGTCTCAATCTCTTTCTTGCATCTTGCATAACCAGGGTTTTGAATGGAGAAGACCCATTTCGACAATTGAAGTTAAAATGGCCTGGAGGTATCCAAGATATATCCAGAATGAAGTTCTTGGAGATATAGTTATGCGTTTTCTTAGTGCAGTTTCTAACCAAGATAATGCAAATTTACCAATCGCCAGAACGAGGGCAAACCGGTCCATTATTTTTCACATCATCATTTCGGCACTGCCACATAAACGACTAGAAGCTTAAGATAAGCCACCTCATCCAACATTAGCCACACCCCAACTAATGATACTAATTAACAGACGAGAGATTTTTCAATGCCATGTGGGTATATCCCACGTGGCATCTGTTCGGCGCATCCGAGCCATCCGATACATTTTTGGACTGCTCGAATTGAAACCCTCTCTCGATCTCCTCTCACCCCAACACTTTCTCTCTCCTTTTCTCTCTTCAAGTCTGAGCCGTTCAAAAATAAAATTGATGGCTCAGATACGCGAGCAAGCACCACGTGGTACTCACTCGGCACTGAAATTTTTTTCCTAACAGACGGTTGATAGGATACCTCACTTATAGGTTTTTTGTTCGTATATAAAGCGAATTCGAAATTCTCTTTCATTTCAAAGACATAACCTGTACCCAGGCACTTCACATTCGCCCGGAGATTGTCTATCTTTGACAATGAAGAAAGTGGTGTAGGGTTGTATAGATGTCAATCAAATCTATATATGCCAACTCTTTTAATTGTACAAATCTCCTCCGCTTCGAACTGTGAAGATCCTTTATGATCATTAGAAGATCCTCGATGGTATAGATTTTTTCTTCCATGAAGAAACTAGTTATTCGGGTAGATAACCTCAATTCTAAAATAAAGAGAAAAACCGGATGCATAAGGGAAAGATCGATAGGCAACCGGCGTACATTATATGAAGATTGATAGACTGATGTACATTATTCGACACTGACTACGCACGCACAATATGTCACCATAATTCAGTCGACTCCCACATAAATTATAAGTCCGAAGTAGGACTGATGTGCCATATTGAAACAAGAAAATTCTCACGGTCAGTAAAAGGATTATGACACAAACCAAATAAAAAAGCTTGAAGTATTTGGGGTATTTCAAGCGGCATACCCATCTCCAAAGGTAGAAGAGAATAGGCAGTGCAGGAGTGAGTCATAAGAAGTAACCTATTAAAAGTAGGGTTGTGATATTAGCCCAAGATTTGCTAGTAAAAAACTTATGCATTAGGATTTATTGTGCGCAACAAAGAGAAGTATTTTCTGAAATTGTCTTCTTTTGAGACTTGCCAAAATGATTACATCAGGATCTCTTATTTTAAATTGATGGTACATCTAGATAGGACTAACTCTTGACCTTCCAACTTCTTGCTAGGATTAAATAACTCCAACAAATTCTATATCATTATAAAAACTATGTTGTGGGAAGACTCTTCAAAATTCTAGAAAAAAAAAACTGCAAATTAACTTATCTTGAAGGTAAAACCCCTTTGATTATTTGGCTGCCAAGAAGACTCATGCATGAAGGCCAACATTCCAAAATTTTGCGGACACCAAAGGTTTGCCGGGTCATTAACTTCAGAGGCCCGAGAATAGTTGAGGTGCGCACAAGCTAACCCGATTACCAGGTTATCAGAAAACAAATATACACATGCATAGCTCGTTAACATCTCCATTTACCATGACATAGAGTAAGTCAACCAACTCCCTCACCTTAAGATTACCAAGATTTGCCTCAATAGGTTTCGATACATGGTCTTGCAACAAGAATGGTGCAACACAATATCCAACCAAACTGATACCTTCTCTTTTATCTCCAATCTGTTACATAAGTACCAGTCTAAGACATGACAAGAACACCACGAAGATGAATGGCCTTTAGAGGGTGAATAAGTATAATGACCATTTCACCCATATACAAAAGAACACAAAGAAACAGAAACATAACTTGAAGACAGATTTAGGCCTTGTCGGGCCTGGGAGAGGAACAGGGGTTTCTCTGTTGTGAGAGTGAGATTATTTGTAATAATACCTCCCCTACAAATAATAAATCCGCTTCCCCTCCATCGATGTAATCCGAATTTGGAGAACCACATAAATCTTTGTGTTTAGGTGTGCTTTGTGTTTGTTTGTTGTTTGGTTTACAATCCCAAGGCACTACAGGTTCTAATTGAGACCCGACAAAAAGGAGAAGATTTAGAATTTGGTAAAGTTATACCGACATTTTGGAAGGACTTGTAATCTGCGATTCCGAGACATTCCAATACCCATATAAACAATTATATTTAGTAATTACAAATTTGGAATCAGTTTATACTATTTGGTATGTATGATATATAATTTGCACAGGGATTGGTGAGCATCACCATATTAGCAGCACTACCCCAGCTTCGCCCCTCTGGCTGTCCATCTCAAGAAAATTGCAAGGAACCATCATCCCAACAGTTATTGCTCCTTTACCTTGCTCTCCTCCTTTCGTCAATCGGTTCAGGCGGAAGGAGGCCATGCGTGGTCACATTTGCAGCCGATCAAATTGACATGTCCAAATCGAAGGTTGAGTCTCGAAAGTGGAACTTCTTCAACTGGTACACTTTCTGCCTCGGAATGGGATCACTAGCTGCTCTAACAATTGTGGTTTATGTCCAAGACAATGTAGGGTGGGGACTTGGTTTCGGCATCCCAACAATTGCGATGGCTATTTCCATAATAGCCTTTGTTGTAGGGTCTCCTCTCTATAGGAAAGTGAAACCAAAGGGGAGTCCTTTCGTTAGATTGGCTCAGGTAGTTGTCGCTGCTGTGAAGAAGAGGAACGAAGTTGCACCAAAAGATGCAGACATGCTGTATGAAAATAGAGAGCTTGATGCTGATATTTCCAACAATGGAAGGCTACTACATTCAGATCAATACAAGTAAGACATTGCATTAAATAGATACTAATGCTCTTCCAATGTATTAATGGAGAGAACCTCTGGTGCTTCCATGTGAATAGTTACTATTCTTAACTTCATTCAGAGATGTCGAGTGAGGACGGAGTCAGGACTTTCAGATAATGGCTAGGGTCAACAAATTGCTATGGAGAAGTTAAGGGTTTGAGACAATTTAAGTGTTTAAGTTGAATAAAAAATTATACAGAATATATCCATAGAGGATATACTCATCTGGTAAGTTCTTCACCCCACCAGTACCCATGTCCCTTCACCTTGCTGTCAAGGGATTTATGGTCAGTTCTCAAAATTCTTGCCTTCTTTGTCACAAAGGCTATTCTGACTGTGTGATTCGTATAAATATCAAGACTCTTGAATCTGAGCAATCATTGTGTCACTGGGATGCATTAGAACGCCAGACATGAATTTTGTGGCAGAAGATCCTGTGCCCTCAAAGATGGAGAATTTTCTAATCTGGCTTCAGGTTTTAAGTAGCCTCTCCTCCGAATGTTTTGATTCTAATGTGTAGAAAAGCTTGGCTCGACCAGTTTCGCTCTAACTTCTAAGATGACAAGAAATAAGGCTAAAAATCAGAGAAGCCATTAAGAAAAACTAAACGCAGGTTAAAAGCTTGGTTCCAGACATCATACTTTTTTTAACCACTGTTTTCCTATAAATAAAAAAAAAAGTAAAAGCAAAAATAAGAATTACCTATTAAGCTTAGATGTTTGATTTGTTGAAATGCTTCTTATTCTCATCTTTCAAGGTGGTTCGATCGAGCTGCTATTGTGACTGAAGACGATGACAAAGATCTAAACTCCCCAAACCTCTGGAGACTAGCTACTGTCCATCGAGTCGAGGAAGTAAAGTGCATCATCCGGATTCTGCCCATCTGGGCAGCCGGAATATTAATTGGAGCATCCCATCAAGGTAGCTTCGTAATAATACAAGCTGGCTCAATGGACCGTTACCTCTCTCCTTCCTTCCAGATCCCTCCA
This sequence comes from Rhododendron ovatum, assembly GCA_019656835.1. Classification (NCBI taxonomy): domain Eukaryota; kingdom Viridiplantae; phylum Streptophyta; class Magnoliopsida; order Ericales; family Ericaceae; genus Rhododendron; species Rhododendron ovatum. The sequence continues at coordinate 19,765,677 of CM033796.1, forward strand.
GCTTCCATGTCTATCTTTGCTAGCCTTACTTTGGTCATTGGCCTTATCCTTTATGAGCGCCTATTCGTTCCCTTTGCTCGTTGGTTGACCAAAAATCCCACAGGCATCACATACTTGCAGAGAATAGGGATAGGCCTCACATTCCACATTCTCTCCACTATAGTTGCAGCCCTTGTCGAGATCAAGAGGAAAAAAGTGGCTGCACATCACGGCTTACTTGACAAGCCAACAGCTATCATTCCCATAAGTGTTTTTTGGTTGCTCCCTCAGTTTTGCCTTGAGGGAATAGGCGAGGTTTTCGCGTCCGTTGGGCACTTGGAGTTTCTCTACGATCAATCGCCAGAGAGCATGAGGAGCACGGCTGCTGCGCTCTATTGGATAGTAATGTCGATAGGAGACTATACAGGTTCATTGATTGTGTCATTAGTTCACAAATATACTCAGAAAAATGGGGAATGGTTGCCTGATAGGAATCTCAACAGGGGAAAACTGGAAAACTACTATTGGCTGGTGAGTGGTATACAAGCCTTCAATCTCGTCTACTATGTAGCATGTGCTTGGTTTTACACTTATAAGCCACTGGAAGAGGCAGCAGAAACAAAAGTTGAAGGGGATGTGAAATTAGCCACTGGAAAATATATTAGATGATGCTAATGGAAATGGGGAAGCGGCAATGAACAAGGTGAGACAAACCAGAATGGTTGGTTAAGGTGCACTGGTTTAGGGCTTAATCCACCAGTATTTCGTACATTTATCTACTAGTACCTAGGGGGCGGAAAATTAAGCATCTGTATCTCTTACTTTTCTGTACTTCTTTGATTCAGCTTCATCCCTCTAATGATTACGCAGCCCAGAAAAGTAGAACTTCAAATCTAAAGCTATGTCATGATAAGAGTGCGTCGAATTTCTGGAACATTCTCAACTTAAATACCAAAATATTGGGATGAATCTACAAGCGCACCACCCTTTTGCGTGTGTGTGTTTGTTGTGTACTATTCGTAGCTAACATGTTATTCATGTATTATTAGTTAATTGTTTAGAAATGTACTTGAAATGAACTGTTAGGGAACATATAGGATCTATTTGGTAACACTGCCAATGTTTATTTTTTACCTTTTATCGTCGAGAAATTTTTTTATATGTTTGTTTCAAAAAACCAAAAATAAGAAAATAAATTTTTTGTCAACTAATTTCCGAGAAAAAAACAAACATTTTTTTGGCATGAACAAAATAAGTCCTCATATGCTATGCACAAACTTTACCACATTAAAAGTGAACTCTCAAGTCACAACAACGGTGATGAGCCTCCCAATAAAGGTTCTTAATCCCGGTAGTGCTTCAGGGCGCCAGAGCACTTAAAACAAGTCGTAGAGGTGAAGTAGAAGCCGTGAAGCGGGCAAACAATAAAATACAAAATGATACTTATATGTATCTGGAATTAGCTGATATGCGTGCAAATTATAATATACCAATTTTCAGCTTAATTAAGAAAATTTCATGGGATTGGCCCCTACAAGTTCTTTGAGTGAAAAAAAACTTCTTAAAATTTCTCTGTGGGGTAAAAATCTTTTTATTTTCAAGTTATCAATCATTTTTTAGGTTTCGTATATAAAATTAAACAGTGGCTAAGTACATGCATACAATATCGTCTCTTCTTTGGATCTCACGAGTAGCAACATATACTTATAAAAATTTTATTTTTATTATGAATATGAAAATACACATGATTTGGCCCCTGTGTCTAGTAGGTACGTCTAAGTGTCAACTATATCGGGAGGCCAACAAACCCCATCCTAGTCTAAAAACCGCTATGTAGGATACACACTATTCACAAGCATCCCAATGCAACAAATTTAAGCTAAAAATCACATTTTGATGACACCACTTCCGATCACCATCCTAGTCTTAAAAATAAGACCCCCAAAATGAAAACTTCCATATAACACCGGGCATCAGCATGTGCATATATACCACTACATATGCGTATCACAACAAGCGACAGACTCACAAATGAAACCGTGCATCAGAAAAAGAGAGGGAAGAAGACCTCCAAAAAGGGCAAAATTTGCAGTGAAATTAGAGGAGAAAAAGATCGGGGTTGACTCACCATTTTTGGGAAATTGACACGGTTTCGCTTCTTCTTGGGCTCAGTAGCAGGAGCAGAGGGGGGGGAGGGGGGTTAGGGTTTCGTCCGGGCAGGAAATTGAGAGCAGGGAATGTTCAAGGGAGATTTAGTGATAGTCCACTGGAGACATTTCATAAGTCCACAAGTTTACCTAATAGTTTTGTAAAGCTACAAGTCCACACAACCTAAGTCCTAGGATACCATGTGAAAGTGCCTAAATCCTTAAGTCCTGTGAAAATGTCTAAACTACTAAAACCCTATAATAGGAAAGTGCACTCTAAAAGTCTAAAAAAGTGTCTAAACCCTAGGGTAACCTACTCTAGGGTAGTCTACCTTATCCTAAGTTACCGTATCCTATAATAAAAAAATGTACCCAAAATGTTATTAAAATACCTAAACCTTAAGGTACCATACTTACTCTATGATACTCTAAAATGGTCTGCTCTATGATACTCTAAAATGAACTTAAAACCTTACAAAATTAATAGGTGGATTTGTGAACTTTTAAAGTTCACGTAATGAACCTAAGACTAATTTTCTAAATGCACACAATGCAAAGGCTATGGTAGTAGAAGAGTACGGCTAAATTTCACTAAAACCCTCCAGGTTTTCTCTATATACATATATTCAATTGTTTGTGCACGCAGACTTTTCTCACACAGATCGCGCACAGATTCATGTGAGGGGTTCACTACAGGTCTCACGCAAACGATCATAGTCATTCATTAAATATAAAATATTTTTTCAAGGGTCTTCACTAAAAATCAGCTCAATCCAACCTATAGGTGTTCGACTTAATCATCTAACTTTTTATTATTCTAAAATCTAAATGAAAAGTTGGATGATTAAATCGAGCACCTATAGATATCGTATTGAGCTAATTTTTTGTGGAAGCTCTTGAAAAAATATTTTTACATTTAACAGATCCAATCGAGCCGCGATAATATTCCCTTGGGTACGATACCCGGTCTTTTGGATTATTATGCTTCAAATGACGTATTAGCCCTACGCTTGGGATATATATATATATATCGACGGACGAAGCTGTTTGATACGCTAAGGCTTCCCGTGCGCGCGTAAGCCCAATCTGTTGGAGAGTATCCACTCAGTCCATACCAGATCACTTGGATCCAATACACATTGAATGACTCATGTCTACTTAAAAGGCTAAACTTGTAAGTGATGAGCCACCCAATTGCCTATTAAGTGTTAAGAACATGTGTGATGAACTTAGTCTCACATTGAATAAATAAAAAAATGTGTTGGATTTCAATCATAGGCATCAGACACACAAGCTATGCCTATCAGACTCAAACAACTTCTAACATTAGTCTGACTTCGAATAGAAAATAGAGTGATTTTTCTTCCCCTTCCTATACGAGATCTAGTAGTGTCGACTCTTTCATAGAAGATTACGGTAATGGTCCTTAGCTAAATGATGATGACCAATATCAGTCAGTCATAAACTTTGTGTTTGTGGATGGAATCTTCCGAGAATGTTTAACCTTTTTTTCAATTTATGCGATGTGAGACTCAATTCTTCTTACATGTTTCTAACACTTAATAAGCAATTGGGTGACTTACCACATAGACTTAGCTTTTTAAGTAAATATTTGACATTCAATATTGGGATTAGCCTGGCGTTTACTAGGGTTTAGTTCTTGTTTTCTCTTGCACCGAAAAGAATTGGGGAGATCTTTCATGTACTTCCAAATTATCCCCATTTAGTATACATCTACGTACGATCTACCAACCACCAGAGAATACCAAAATAATGCAGCTTTATTGCATAGGAACAAAAAAGAGAAGTACTCTAATCCATCGAGTAGTATTCAATTTATCTGAAGCATACTCAAAGTTGTTATGTGAAGGATGATGTCGCAAGCTAAAATAAATAAATAAACGATAGGATCTGCGAGAAGGATCTAGGAAATTGTCTAGAAAAGAAAGTTGGACGGTGTAGATTCACTACTTTTTTTGGGCAGTTTTCTGAAACATTTTCCCGTAGAAGAGTGCTAGGGACAAAAAAAATAGCCTTAAAATATACATGAATGATTCAGATTCATTGTGCAGTCATTGTTGGCTCTGGGCTAAGGCCCAAGAGGCGTGGGCCTTAAGCCCCACAAAACTGTCAAAAAAACAAGGCCCCCACTTATTTGTAAGACCTAGTATATATGAGTTAATTTAGGGCCCAATTTTAAATCCAAGAAGACATTCTACACTTAAGGCCTAATGGCCCAGAAAAATGGAACACGGAATGCAAGAAAAAAACAAAAAGGAAGAATGACAAAAGGTCACAGGATAACCAAAATCTCTATGGCCCTTCAAAATTATTCAGTGTGATAGGTGCATGGATACATCTTTTTTTTCCCTTAAATGCTAGTACTCTGGGTACTTCCCATTACAAACAAATACAATGAAGAAAGAAGAATAACAACGAACAAGACTAGTGCGGTGTATTGTATTTTTTGTGGGGTTTTCCGCCTTTAATACATGTATTTGGTTTTGAAATTAAAGTTAATTTATCGACTTTTTATTGATTTTCGTTTACAATTATTAAGGGTCTCACTTTTGAAGATTTTCTTAGGCCTCCAAAATCTCAGAGCCAGCCCTATGTGCAGTTCATCTGAGCCATTCATGTACACTTTAAGGATATTTTCTTTGCCCATTTTCTTTGCGCCTAACATTTCTTTTTCCGGTATTGTACCAGCCTGAAAATAAATACATCTAACCATTAACCGTTCAAGTCTTGATAGGATTGAAGAATGAAGATTAGGTGAATCTCAACGTCACATGCAAGTAATTAATGAAGTCAGAACTTGACTTTTGTTTTATCACAATTCTCACCGAAAACTAAATTCTCCGCTAAATGATTTTCACACTGTTCTTTCTAGTTTCTTATTCTTTTGTGCGATTTTTCCGGAAAAAAAAAAAAAAAAGGTTTTTTCTTTGCTAGTCTATGCTATATTGCTACTGTTGCATTTTTGGTCCCTCTAGTCATAAATTTCTAGTTTTGCGTGCCCCTGATCCGATCCATATATAGTTGAGGTATAAGTCTATTTTGTGTATTGATACAATCTGGCATTAATTGAGAAGAAGAAGATGGAGCAGGAGAGAAACATGAGTGTCAACGAAGAGGAGGAAAGGAACATTGGGATTAAGCAGAAGAAGAAAAGGGAACTCGGAGGAGTCAAAACACTTCCATTCATTATCGGTGAGTCTCTTTGAATTTGGTACTTTGAGGCTTTGTTACTAATAATAGAGAGAACCGTGAACAAGTTCTTTATGGCAAAAACCGGACCGTTAAAAACACTTTTGGACGGTCGCAGTTGGCTCCATAAACAACTATTCACAGCTCCGTTGTTAAGAAAGATTTTCTCCTAATAATAACGTTGTATTTTCTGTTTTAACGTAATGAATTACTAGCAATTTTTTGTTCAGTCCTGTTTTGATGTTTTTGACGATGCCTTGGAAATGCACGATGGAAGGCTCATTTTCTTGTAATAAATGCATGAGTTCTTGAAACTTCAGACTTAATTAAAAAGTAGACATTCCCAAGAAAGAAAGATGAAAAACGAGAGTTTATTTTTTTCTTTCCTTTTTTTGGGTTAATGACTAATTTGTACAATTCCTACCATAGTTTTTTCGCACGCTTATGCATAAGGTAAGGTCACTCCAAGAGTTATCGGTAAGGAGAATTGAATATGAGATCTTAGGAAAGAGCAAACTTCTACGTCGCAAGCCGAGACCAACAACCTTGGGAGGATGCTAAACACGAGTCGATTTCTTGTTCTTCTTTAATCAAGTTAATGTTGGGAACATATGTGAAAGATTAAGTCTCACATCGGATAAATAGAAAAATGGTTGGACATTAATATACAATTGAATAACTCACCACTTATAAGATATAGTCTTTTAAATAGACAGGAACCATTCAATCTATATTGGATCCATGCAATGTGATGTGAATTTTGTGGGTATTCCCCAACAAATTAGACCTACGCGCACACAAAACTTACAAACTTTTGGGGATTTGCTTTTTCATGTTTGGAATGTCTGAGGATGTGGAGAAATTTTTGGGTGCCAAGCGGTACCATGTGGCAGTACCCGTTGGCGATCCCAACCGTCCAATTCTATTTTGGACGGTCCATAATTATTCGCTCTCTCTCCCCCCTCAGCCAACCACTCTCCTCTTTTTCTCTCTCTAAAATCTAGATCATCTAAAATACATTTGAACGGTTGAAATCGCCAACGAAGTTCCACATGTGTGGTATCTGCCCGGCATCCAAAAACTTCCGGAGGATATGGGCTAAAAAAATTTGTTTTTGTTTTGGCTTACGTTATCTATTGAATTTTTTTTCGAAAGCAAAAACAGAGGAAGATATTTGACTTCAAAAGCATCTCAAATAGTGCCAAGGTGTTTCACTTTCTAAAAAAAGAACTTTTTGGAAAAAGAAGGTACTCCCTCCGTCCCTTTTTTAGATTCCAGTATTCCATTTTGGGCTGTCCCTTAATAAGTGTCCATTTTGTAAAGTTAGTGGATAAAAGTTAGTGTATTGTCTATTTTGTCCCTAAAAATAAATTCCATTTTGAAAAGTTAGTGAGTAAAAGTATAATGATGATGGGTAAATAGGAAAAGTGGAGGAAAAAGTTGATGTGAAAGGTATAATAATGATGTCTTTTTAATAAGTTGGAATTACGAAGCAGGACATTTAAAAAGGGTCGGAGGGAATAATTTCAAACTCAAATATAATGAAAATGGAAAATATTTTTTCAATTTTTTTGCACCATTTAAAATATCTTAATGAGATCTATCAAACAAGATCCATATTAATAGAAAAATTATTTGCGTAAACATATGATTTTTGAGCTTGAAATTGCCTGATTTTTCAAAAAGTTACTTTTCCACAAAAGTGGAACGCCCCTAAGCCTGAAGGAAGTCGGTATAGATGGGAAGTTGGGGTTACTTATAGGTGATATTCCACTTTCAAAAAAAGTACTTATTGGTTTTTCATCTTTCATATGCGTTGCATAAACTTCCTTTGAAGTCGGTCTGCACGGACTCTGCTCCAACTTTAATTAAGCCCTCACTAATGGATAGTTAAACTGTACCGCATGATTAGTTGCGGCATGAGTAATTAAACTAATCCGAACACCTGTTTTATAAAAACAATCACCAATTTTTTTCAATATCGTAGGGTGCAGTTTCGTTATTAGCCTCGCAATGAATTCGACATAAAATATTCCAGCTGTCCATTTCAAAGATTTGTCAACAGGCAGTCAAAACACTTTTATCTCAATAAAAATAGGTTTTATTTAGGTGAGACAATATTAATTATTTTAAAGGAGTAGAACATCCATCGACCACGTTCGTTTTGGAATATTGAATTTGGATTTGTAGGTAAGAACATGTACACCAATAAAATGTAAAATAGCTAAAATAGCTATTCAAAATGTTGTCTTCTGTATTTTACCCAACATTTTTTCCCTCACCTCTACAATAAGGGTAGGTATTTTATCTCTATTTGATAAAAATATTACTTTGCATAGTTGCCACCTGTATAAAGTAGAGAGGGGGGGTGCAAAGTACTATAAGAGGCTAAAGAAATATTTTTTTATTCTTTATCTTTTTAACAGTTCATCACTAAAAGTGCCGAGGTTTTCTAAAAAATGTATAATATCTGGCGTAATACCTAAGCTGCTGTAGAACTCTTTTTAAGATTTTCCTCTCTATTTCACCTAAAAAGTAAGAAATACAAAATCTGATGTACAAGCTCTAATGAGTGTAGAGAGAAGGAGAATGATACTCCCACCGAAGGGAGTCCCACCGCGCCGCCCACCGCACCGCTGCCGGGCCCACTCCGGCCACCAGACGTCCGATCCGAACCGTCCAAAAATTTAAAAAAAAAAAACCGAGTGGCCTTACGCGAGAATTAATGGCATCCGACGTATGTAAGTGCTCGATCCGAACTTCCATTTTTAATGGCTCGGATCATCTGATTTTTTGAAGTTCGGATCGAACACTTACACACGTCAGATGCCATTAATTCTCGCGTGGGCCCACTCAGTTTTTTTTTTAAAAATTTTTAGACGGCTCGGATCGGACGTCTGGTGGCCGGAGTGGGCCCGGCGGCGGTGCGGTAGGCGGCGCGATGGGACTCCCTTAGGTGGGAGTATCATTCTCCGTAGAGAGAAATAGAGTAATTATTGAAAATATGGAATAATGATTGGAGAGAGATAAAGAGAAAAATGAGACTAATGATTTGAGAAAAATAAGAGAATGATTAGAATTTAAAATTCAAAATCCCAAAACGAACGGAGTAGTGATTGTTGGTTCCCCTTTTTTTTATTCCTATGTATTGCAAAAAGTGCAAAATCACACATAGTAACTAATTTGGGGTAACGTATTTGACAGCAAATGAAATCTCAGAGAGATTTGCAACAGTGGGGTTTCATGGGAATATGATAACGTACCTAACACAGGAGCTGAACTTGCCGCTGGTGGAGGCATCCAACATCCTCACCAATTTTAAAGGGTTTGCTGCTTTCACTCCCCTCGTCGGCGCTCTCATTGCCGACTCTTTTGCCGGTCGATTTTTGACCATCATTGCCAGTTCGATTCTCTATGAATTGGTATATATCTAACTCTCTTTCCTCTCCGGCTCCCTTTATATGTATACTAGTGCATGCCCGTGCCTAAAGGCACGGCTTCGAATCGATAGCCAAAAAATTATTAAGTTTTATCCCTCCAACCTCTTTAACACAATGGCAGAAAAAAATCAATAGAGCATCATTTTCTTCACTCATCAATGAATGTGCTTAAATATCCATGTTTAAAAACACATTGTAAATAACCTATCCTTCCCCCGATTGATTATCTCCACTTATCCTTCCCCCAGTTGTAAATCAGTATCACAAAGCGTATGAATATCAATATAAATTGTATGAGTTACTTTCAATGAAAGACATCCCAAACCAATAATCATTCACAAAGACTACCAAATTTAGTACAAACCAACATCAACACCACCTTCATATAGGATCATTCGATTTTGCCTCCAAAAAAAATTCCATTGAAAGCCATAAGAAAATATTACTTGAAGCAGTAGTCCCAAGTCCAAACGATCACATCGCAATACTTCTCAAGCAACGGTGAGGACCTAGTCAATCACATAACCACCATCTCTTGCCAGCATAAAAAATGAAAAAGGATTTACATAAAAAATTAGGAACCAATGTTATAGACAAAGGGCAGTGCAATTGGATTTAATCCATCACCAAGATTGTAGATCAAAAATATAACTTCAATCTCACTCTCCCAATTGCACAATACATGCCTAGTACTACAACTAAGTGGATTCAAACAAAATCAAACTTAGATAGCCAAACCAACACATGTTAACTGAAGACTTTACAAAATTAATTTATGTTGTCTACAGCTTCCCCCAAAAGCTATTTTAACCACGAAACAACAAAGAACGAAGCAACATAAAAAAAAAAAATTAGGCTTAAAATAGTTACATACTTGTGGCAAAGCGTAGATCGGGCGAGATAGAATCCACTAAGCGAAGCACAAATAGTTTGTTCCCTTGCATCTTGAAAGAATTGGATCGAATCCTTTGCATCTTGAAAATGATGACTAAACCATTCAGAAATGTTGAAAAAGAGTTACACTCTTTCTAGAAATGTGCCATGCACGGGATGAATCAAAGTACACATAGTTAATCAAAATGCATATCAAACAAAAAAATTCTTATTCTAAATTGTCAACATCATTCACTATACATCACTCAACAACAAAAAAATAAAACAAAATTCAAGTTAACAAAATAAATCAGAATTTAACCTAACAAAGACGGTTGGTCATCATGAAGACTCCAATGCTCCTTTGTCCCTCAATATTCTTAAGATTAAGATGGCCGAGGAGCTCCTTTAGGCACGCATCTAACCTTCCTTTCCTGGACAAAGGACTTGCTAGAACACCACGCCAAAGCCCCTTTCTAGGAATACCTGCACCAATCACCACCAACCAAAAACTTAGAGACATAATAATACATACTAACAATATCATCACGCCAGAAAATAAACTGATTATAATAACCTAATCAAAATTCTTCCATAATTATAATGTAATTGATGTAAACCAATTGTTTGGAGTGTTTGTAAATAGCAGAGGAGAAGCATAAGGACTGATCATGAGCCATGAAGCACACTTTCAGGGGAAAAATTGGCATTATTGTCTTGATCTCATTGCCAATCATTGAACTTGAAGTAGAATCCCAATAAAAAAATGAAGATCATTAGAGCTAATAGTAGTATAAAACAACTAAATCAAAGCAACTACACCTTTTTACCAATGTTTAAAGGGAGAAATGCATGCTAAGAAGCATATTGAAATCTTTGAAATGGAAAACAATGGCTGAAAAAAAAAATATGGTAGAAATTTTTTTATCTGTTGCTATCCGTTGTCCTTAGGAAGCCTATTGGATTTTCAAAGATTAGTAAACAAAAAATTAATGAACACATTTTCTCGGAAGCCTATCGAATTAAATTAGTTAACAAAACATATGTCCAGATTTTCAAAGAAACCATTTGCAAATTTCAAAGGCAGAAATCAGAATAAGAAGTTTGGATAATCAGTTCTAAATAAGATCAAACGGAAGTAGAAATAAAAAAAATCATATATGAATAGGAATATTGTTAATACTTACAACGCTAGTTCTTCATATAAAGTTTCTGTTTTGCCAAAAAAAATCCCTTGAAATTACTTTGACAGCAATTTGAAGTTTCAGTTTTGCAGGAAAATTCACTTGAAATTATGATGCCTCCAAAGCTTCCATTTTATGTCGTCACTCCTATGAATCTGCAAATAGCAAATAAAAAGAAAATTATTAGTAACTCTGTGAAAAATAAGACTAATGTAGAAAAAAGAAGATATAGATTTCAATAACAAAGGAAAAAACATAGAAAGTCTAAATGACTTAATGCATAAAAGAGACCTTTTGATTTTTGTAGATCAAACATATGTTTCAAATAAAGAAGAGATTTGTTAGTAAAGAGTTTTTTCTTCATAAGCTCTTCCAATTATTTGTTTCCTTTTGAAACCAAATTGCCAAATAAATCGAAAATCATGGGATGTGGTAACCAAGCCTATTAAAAATTAGTCACTTTTAAAAAAGGGGGGTAACCAATTCCGTGATTACCAAATGAGAAACTTAAAAAAAAAGAAGGCTATTCTTTTAAAATCTGAACCCACAAAATCACGGAGAAGGAAAATCAAGGAATCTTAATTACCAAATTTTACAAAGAATTGCTTTAGAAACTACTTTAAATGGTAATAGGGAGTACTCCTACCGTTTTCTTTGGAAAAATGCTGCCGTAAGGATAATAATTATGGGATGACTTTGCCATGTTAATGATTTATGTTTCCTTTTCAGTTTGGAATTCTCGCAAGTCATGGGATTAGAATATGGAATGTAATTATGGCAGATTTCGTTTCATAAAGGCAGGATAAAAAACAAAGTATTTACCAAAACACCATTTTATAGAATGAAGGGGGAAGATTTATGCAGAATGAGGGGATAAATCTAGAGCGTTGGTTGTCTTTTGGATTCAAACACAACTCTGTTTTATTATATAGATATGTATGTATGTATATGTGTGTGTATATATATATATATATATATATATATATATATATATAGTCATTTTCAAATGAGGAGGTCCTTATTTTAACTAAAATAAAGACCTCTCCATTTCTCCCATTTTCCGTTCAAATTTCGATTATCCGAGCCGCTCAATGTATTCAGACCGTGATTTTAAGAGTACCCACGAGGAATCAGCAAAAAAAATGACCGGGAAGGGTTTCATCCGAGCAGTTTTTATTTGAACCGTTCGATAAAAAACAAACAAAAACTACTCGGATGAAGCCTTTTTGGTCATTATTTTTTACTGATTTCTCGCGGGTACCCTTAAAATCACGTCCTGAACACATTGAGCGGCTTGGATGATCGAAATTCTATAGGGAAAGGGAGGTCCTATAGAAATCTTCAGTAAGGATCTTATATGCAGACCTCCTATTTCTCATCTTTTCCGATAGGATTTCGATGATCCAAGCCGCTCAATGTGTTCAGAACGTGATTTTAAGGGTACCTGAGAAAAATCGGCAAAAAAAATGACTGGAAAGTGCTTGATTTGAGCAGTTGTTATTTGAACTGTTAGATAAAAAATAAACAAAAACTGCTCGGATGAAGCCCTTCCCAGTCTTTTTTTTGCTGATTTAACGCGAGTACCCTTAAAATCATGTTCTGAACACATTGAGCGGCTCGGATCATCAAAATTCAATCGGAAAAGAGAGGTACGTATTTTATTAAAATAAAATAGTACTTATAAGAAGGAGACTAATATATATATATATACATACATACATATATACTTTCACTCAACATCCCCGTTCCAGTGTTGGCTTTCAATTTGTAAACAAAGATTTACCACAACCATCTACAATTACTACTCACTCAGCACACTTAAAAGCAGGGTCGGTCCCGAGGTAAGCCCGCAAACCTTCGGTTTTGGGCAACCCCCGGGCTGGAAAAACAACAAAAAAAAAATTTAAGTAACATATATATTCAAAAAAGTTTCCCATACAAGCGCAGGCAATTTGCCTTTTGGTGCGGTGGTCATGCAAGCTTTTAAAATTCCAGGTGGATTGAGTTTGTCTCTTAGAATCGGATTGTGTTAATCATAAAACACTATAATCGGGGTATACATTTTGATGTTATTCAATCTAAAATAACAATGTAATTTTAATTTTTTTGTACTTTATATATTTTTATTTTGTATGACTTAATTGTAAATGGGCAACAAAACATGAGGTTGGGTTAGGATATCCCAAATGTCGGGACCAGCATTACTTAAAAGCCATGTGACTCTACTCAGCACACAGTTGTGACTGACAATTTTTGTGTATGTAGCATTATTAAAAAAAAAATATGGTGTCACATGCTCTGCAGATTCCTTCGTATCCATTTTTTTCATGTGAGAAATTTATGAGGCAAGAATAGAAGACACATATTATTGACCAAGAATAAATTAATTATACGAGACCTGACCCGAGGGAACATAGGAAAGAAGGGATAAACAGATTTGTTTCTCTAAAATGGCTACTCTCTATTTGGCGGTGGCTGTGGTGTGCACCAGTTGTAAGCCCTCTTCTGCTAAGAGTTCTTAAAAAATAGTAAGTATTTATTTATAAATTTTAAATTTAAGAAATAATGTATTTACGAAAATAATTTTTTGACTTTTTTTTTGTACGGTTCAAAAAATCTCCTCTAGATCTATCAAATTAGGAGTGTACATGGTCCGGATTGGTCCGATTCTCTAGAAAATCAATAACCGAACCACTTCAAAAGGTTCTAGAAAATTGGAAACCAAAACCTAACCAATATATACATGAAACCTAACTAGAACCAAACCGCAAGGCCGGTCCGGTTTTGGTTCTATCCAACAAACATCCAAACACTTATTAACAAAACATAAACTCATAAAATTAAAAAAATAGGAAGATAATCTGCTGGAATAGGAAAGGAATGAAGAAAATAAAAGCTTTCCTAATAAATGAAATTTCATCTCTAAATAAATTAAGTTTAGCAAGGAAAAGATTAACCTACCAAATTCAAATACATATTTAATTACACACACATATGTATATCTATATTTATCTTAGTTTTAAACGGTCCGGTTCAGTTCTAATCACGGTTCATTAATTGAGAACCAGTAATCGAACCAAAATTAAAAGTTCTTTTGAAACCATAACTTGACCGTAGAACCGCAGAACCGGACCAAATAGGACGGTTCGGTTCGGATCGGACCAGTTTTACGATTCGGATAGTTTTCTTGAACACCCCTATATCAAACAAGATCTATATTGCACAAAAAAAAAACTACTTCCATAAAGGAGTTTTTAAATGTCCATCATCAGATCTCATTCCACGTAAGTATTCAAATATCATTTTTTACACAGTTATGTTTTCATCCTTTTAGATGGTGAATTACCTACTTTACCCTTTTAATAAGATATATATATGTATGTATGTATATATTTTCTTCCTAAATTATTGGATTGTAGTAATTACAGTCACCTAAAATCATGGGATCATTAATGGATAGGAATGAGAAAAAATTTTGAATTCTCCATTTTTTCAAATCCTTGATGGATATATTCTATAAACCATTATTCTCTCCTTAATTTCGTGAATTTTTCAAATCCTTAATTTTGTGAATTTCGTGATTTTTTGTAAATTGGTCATATCATATTCTAAACTTAAGTGAATATGATTTGACCAATTTCGCAAAAAAACATTTTTTCTAAAAAATTACCATGAACATATTTTCTGAAATATGGTGGATAATCAAATCGACCATGTTTATCATGAATATACCATGATTTATTTTAAAAAATACAAATCCAAGCCACATAATTTCATGAAACTAAACGGAATACACCATGATTTAATCGAAAAAAGGATGAATAACCCATGAATAAAATATACTATGAAATAATGGTTTATAAACCATGAAATACATAAATAAACATTGAAATAGTAAATACAAGTCAATTTACTTAAATAAACCATAAAATCCTAAATAAACCATGAAATTGAAAAATCAGAAAACCTACAAATTGAAATAGAACTAGTAATGGAGGCCAGCCATCGGCGGTACCGGAGGGAGATTTTTGTCGGCTTCATCAGCGACGAAGGATGGTTGATCGGCAAGAGGGAGATTCCTTGTGAGTTGGGGATTTCCTATAGATCCTTGATCGGATTGTGGGGTGAAGTGCATGCATTGATTTTCTTCACCGAATGTCGAAATAATGAAAACTGGTTGTATCGTCTTCTTTTCCATCGTTTTCTGTTATACTGCACAACTATGGAGATGGGTCTTGGAGGGTGGATAGAGACGGTGGTGGAACACATTTGTATGGTTTGTGGACAGGAGGATGGTGAGAATGATGGAGTTTTTTTTTTTTTTTTTTGATCCACAGAATGATGGAGTTGGATTGTGGGTTATGGGATCAATCCCGTGATTAGGTGCGTGCTCCAGTTATGGAGACATGGATCTGTTTGTTGCTGGACTTTGTGCAATAAATTATATCCCATAATCACGATTGGGACTCCAACTTTAAAATTCCATCCCAAAATTCAATGCATATATATGGTATTAAGCTATCACGGAAATAATGAAAAAGGACACTTATGAAATTAAAAAAAAGTGAGGATGAAAACATAAATGTCAAAATTGGACAGCATGAAATTCTACATGGAATGGATTCTGATGATAATTCTTTAAATCCCTTCTTTAAATCTCCCAAAACTCTTAGCCGAATACAACCCAACCCAAGGCCGTGCACAAAGTAGGCCAAAACAGCCCAGGTAAGCTAAAACTACCCCAAATGCCCCCTCTTCGTGAAGCACTTGAGTCGACCCTGACCACAGATCACCACTGCGACGGTGCTGCACCCATAACCACCGCCACCAGTCACCGTTCGATGACTTAATTCTTAACCTACTGCGTCCTGCATTTAACTTTAATGTGTTTCAGCACCTAGCCGTCACCCCAAAAATTAGCCGGGAGAGGTAACACACTGCAGTCTGATTTGTGAGATTGAATTGACTTCTGACTTTATTAGATTTTGAACTTTAATTACGCGATTATGTGAGTGGTTGGGGTCAAACTTTGGTTTATTGGGGTGGATTCGGTTTACACGCTGGAAATTCGTGTTGGGTTTTCGTATAGGGTTCCTGTAATTCCATTTCTGAAACTAGCCTTCTATGAATTCCCCGCATTAGTTCGAGACATAAATTTTGAACCGTAGAATTTACCCACACTTCGAAATCTATATCTCAAATATTCTATATCTCAAATATCCACTGTTCAAGCAAACAATATTGATTGTTTATATGTAGACTCCTATTTCCGATTTGGATTTCAAATCGTTAATTACATGCTACAAAAATAAAACCTCCGATTAATGAAGAATAAAGAACAGGAAACAGACTATAACAATTTAATTTTATTGATGATTGGGGTTTAAAACCCTTGTTTACATCAAAACAGAGAATATTTGATGCATTTAGAGAGATTGGAACCCTTTACCTATCACTTGGTATGCTTACTCTTACTGATCTTCAAAGTTTGCTGAAGATTGCAGGTGGTAGTGAGCGAATAGGTTGATTGGTGGTTGTAGATTGTAGTGGTTTTGCTTAAATAGAGTATATCTTCTGTCTCTCTCTGTATATTTTCTACGTTGGGGAGAAGAGGTGTGTATAGCTTCTATGTTTGGGCGGAGAGTGTGATGGTGAAGAGTTGAGAGATGACGTCCGAGGTCTGAGGTCCCTTGCTTTGATGATGGACCTCATATTTATAGGGGCTTCCTTCATCAGATACTTCGCCGCCAAATAATTCCTTTGAATAGTTGTTGCCAGAGGATAGGATGATATCATATCTCATCAATCTCTTTAAATTTTGAATGTTGGTTGCATCAAATGACATCCACCTTGGAATATTCTTCTACTTCCACAAAAGTGTTTCTTGGGCTCTATGTACTACCTGATTTGAGACTACGTGAACCCATATTTGGTTTGTAGGCCCTATGAAATGCAGGCCTATATGGTTCAACCGAATATTTGATTTGTAGGCTCTACAAAATATGGGCTTACATGGTTCAACTGATTTGTAGTCCTGCTACTTCTTTCGCCAGCTCATATACTCATTAGGCTTGTTGGGCCAACATGTGTTTGTTGATTCGCGGGCTCACTGGGTCAACATGCATTTAGGCTCTTTATATGCCTTTTAGTCCGCAAGCCTAACATTGTTAATTTGACGTAATGCGTCAAATTTCAGATGAAATTTATGTGCCAACATTAGTGTTATGTTTTCACATAGATAGGTGTTTGTCCTTTATTAGAAAGATGGGTTAGGATGAAGATTAAGATGCGTTGCTGTCTTAGTCACAAAATTCGCACGCGCTAGTGTGAAGGTGTCTTTGAAACACATCCGAAACTTCTAAAACCTGTGAGAGCGAGGATTTAAAGCAAGAGCACAAGGCATTTTAAAGGATTATGTCGCTAAGATTGCAGTGCTGGAGGTTTGTTTAAACCCGTTTTTGGCACCCAGTCCTGGGGAAGCGTTGGAGGGCCATTTAATTGTCTTTTAATTAATTTGGGCCAAAAAGTAGAGATGTATTGGACTAAAATTAATGGGCCAAGACAGTTTTGATTAGGCCCGGTTAATTTTATTTTGTTCCAATTGAATTTCTAAAGTTTTGGGCTTCGGGTTGCGTTATTGAAATGGGAGCCCAGCAAGTATTAAAGATTGGCCTTAAAAAGTGGAGGCCCATGGGGGATTCTGCCACATGGCTATTTGACCCGGTCAAAAAGCCCATGTTCTTTCAGTTCCACGAAAACAAGAAATGGAGATGACCCACTAAGTGTTCAACTGCCCATGATCAGGGGTAATTTGTGGGTAATTACTTTTTCACTCCCAGTAATCTCCCATGATGGAAAAAACACATGGGCAATATACTTACATGCAACTCCTCTCAGCTGCCCATGATCTCAAAGAGGGGAAATTACATGGGACACATGGCGCCATGAGATGAAGCCAACGATGCCTCTTGCATGCAAAAAACCGAAGAGCCTTGGCCTATAAATACTAGTTCTCAAAGAGAAAAAAGGGTTCACACACCAATCAAGCTCAACGCTTAAAACCAAAGCCTTCCTAGCGAAGCAACTATCTCATTTCTCTCTCATTTTCTATCTCTCTTGTACCCCCAATTTTGTTATTACGACATAACAGAGTTATTCATATCTCTCTTGTATCCCCAACTTTATTATTACGATATAATAAAGTTATTCTTACGTTGTTACTTCTTTTACTACACGGTTAGGAAATTATTAAGTCGTCGCTCGTAGAGGCAAAACCACGGACCTTCACTGCAATCCAACCCTTAGGTTGCAGCACTATCGCCCTCACAGATTCGAAGTCAGAAAAGGGACGCTCAGTCCTTCACGTTGGACGCGACAAGTCCTAGCATGCCCACTCAGTCCTTGAGCCACTTCGGAGCCGAAACAGTTTTTGGGACGCCCGGTGGGACCCTAATCGTCTAAGGGTTTTATTTTGGCAAGGAAGCAACAGCAGCAACAATCGGATCCACCCATCCCGGATCCACCACAGAGTCCTGAGGGAGTGGCAGTCGATGTGCCATTATTCGAGGAAGCTGGTCCTCAGATCAGCGCTCAAGATCTTAGCGATGCTACCGACAGCGTAAAAAATTATATGTTTTTGGCAGGACGTGAGATCTCGCACGACGTGACACATTCAATTTCACAATCGTTCTCTCAGTCCTTAGAACTTCTGACCATATCAGTCAATAAAATGGTTGCTACGCTTACAGAGAGGCCACTGCTCGCTCCTCAGCAATAGGGCTTTCCACAGTTTGGTGTTTATGGCAACGGTCAAGACCAAGCTGGCTTATTGGGGCTACCTCCCCCTCCTCAAACATTTTATCATGCTACATCATCCAGCAGCCCTGCACTCGGGGGGCAGAAAGAGAAGGGAGTTGTGATTAGAGAAGCTCAGACGCCTCCAGCAAACAACGATCAAAGGTTTGTTTTGGTTGAAGATCTGAACAAACCTGACAAGACGGACAAAAGGCCTTCGCAAGGAGGCCAGGGCTCTGGAAAAGACAAAGGAGTTGCCCATACTTCTCAAAGCTCTGATACTTGGGGGGCAAGTCCAGCCCATAACCAACAAGCGCAAGAGGCACACCCGCAGCTGCCTCCTGTGCCAAACCTTACTATAGGAAGGGACCAAGTCCTGAACTTGCTCCAGGAGCAGCTAAGGCCTGGTTTCAGACCATTGGGAAGGCCAATGTATAGGAAGCCTCATACCGAGGAGGTGGACAATAGACCTTTCCCAAAGGGCTATAGGGTTCTAGAATTCCAGACCTTCAATGGTGAAAGTGCGCAGTCAATAGTGGAGCACATTGCTAGGTTTCAAGTTCAATGTGGAGAGGCTGGAACCATTGATGCGCTAAAGTTGAGGCTCTTTCCCAATTCTCTTACGGGGACAGCCTTTACTTGGTACATCAACTTACCGCCTAACTCCGTGCAGGCCTGGGCACAATTGGAGGAGATGTTCCACCAGCAGTTCTACAGGGTAGAACTAGAAGTGACGCTGGCAGACCTGTCATGTTATCGTCAAACTCATCTAGAATCCGTGGAGTCCTACCTTTTACGTTTCAAGACTGCTCGATTCAAGTACAAGATAGTCCTTCCAGAAGCCGAATACGTGCGTATAGCATTAAACGGCTTGGGCTTTGAAATGAAGAAGAAGTTCTATGGGACAGAATTCAAAGATTTGTTTGAGTTATCCTCTAAGGCCTCTCATTATGAAAAGTTCTTGGCAGAGAAGCAGGACAGGAAGACAGCATCCAAGGGAATGTATTACCGTGACCCTAATTACGAGGTTGCTCAGTGGAAGCAGAGGCAGACCCAGACGTGGTAGTGGCTGAAATCATCAACAAAAAGCCATACGTTTGCAAGGCCTTCGTCAAGATGGAGCCCACAAAGCAGCCAATCCAAAACACCTTTAATAGGCCAATCAAGGCCTATACTTTTGACGTTGGAAGGGCTGAGGCTATCATTGATCAACTCCTGGCTGACAAGCTGCTTAAACTACCCTTTGGCCACAAGATTTCAACTCCGGAAGAACTGAAGGGCAAAGAGTATTGTAAGTACCACAATTCTTGGAGTCATACAACTAATAATTGCATAGTATTTAGAAATGATATCCCGGACAAAATTGACCGGGAGGAGTTCAAATTTCCTGAAAAGGACAAGCAGCTCATGGGGGTCGACGGCAATCCTTTTCCCTCAGGATTGAGTACAAATATGGTCTCTGTAGACATGAGAGGAGTGCCTAGGACTATTCCTAGGCAGAAGATAAGTTTGGGAGCACCTGCCAGAGCAGCTTACAAGTCCAACCCGGGCAGGTACTGGGATTCTTATTATGACGAGAGGGATTTCAGGACTGAATGGGTCAGGAGGTTCGAAAAGCAGAATTCATGGTGGTCCAGACCTATAGGGGTGAAGAAACCAGAAAGATCAACCTGTTCCATGATATGCACGGAGTGCGGTCATCATGCTAGCCCTAGCAGGCCTTACAAACCAGCCCTAAAGAGCATTATCGTGGGAAGAACTGAACCAAGATCTGAGGAGTCACACAGGTCTAACGGAAGGAGGGTTGTACGTGAATTTGTGTTCAACCGAATTCAGCCAGGATTGGTTGAAATTGAAGATGATCTCAAGAACTTAAGGATATCTGCTCCTTCCAAGGGCAAGCCAAGAGTTGTGAGACCTCTAGTCACTCCTCCAGATGAGTGGCATAGGGTTGAACATCCAAAGTTTCCTTTTGAACCTCCACCTTTGTCTAGATCTCAGAAGAGATGCCGCCAACGATTCAGACAAGCAACTAGAAGGGCTGAGGAAGAGACAGACCTACTTGACGACCCCATGAATGAAGATGATCGCAAGGGAAAAACGAAGATGGAGATCCCAGTGGAAGAGCCTATGGTCGAAAAACCTAAGGCTAAAAGAGTATACAAGCCTTTGGAAAGGACTATGGAAGAGACTATCGTTGAGCTTCCTCCAAGGACTTTGTCCCAGAAGCAAGTCCCGTTCAAGAAGACGTACAAGGAGGCCATTACCAACCTCCAAAGCAAGCAACTGTATCCAAGAAACAACCTCTCTTGGAAAGAACTCTTAAGGAGGCTAGGATTCAGCCTCCACCAAGACAAGTCACTTTGCTCCAGAAGACAGCCCTTGAACCTACAAGGTCAGACTCGGGGGGCAAGTCAAATTTGAATCCACAGGCCAAGGAGTTCAAGCCAGGACAGGGTTCTAAAATGCAATGCAACATGTTTGTGAACCTACCAATAGATCTGGAACCCAATGACAACACTCCAAATGCCATGAAGGGAGATGTTGTGGAGATGGGGCAGACTGCCGAAATTCTAAACGAGTCCTTCTCTGTAGGACTGAACGGGCCTTTAATTATTGTGCTAAAGGATGAGACTGAAGGGAGGACTGACGATCGGGCAGCTAGTGTGATCTTTGAAAGACCAAGTCTCAAGATGAACAAACACATCAAACCCTTGTACATCATAGGTTGTCTTGATGGGATGCCAATCAATCGTCTTCTTGTGGACAATTGGTCAGCTGCCAGTCTCATTCCTAGGTTTATGATGCAAAAGCTTGGGAAGACTGATCAAGACCTAATCTCTTGCACTTCAACCTTGACTAATTTCACTAGGAAGGAAACAGCTTGTCAAGGTATTCTGATCGTGAACCTAATAGTAGGGTCTAAGACCTTAACAATGCCTTTCTTCGTTGTTAATTCACACTCTTCTTTCAACGTTCTGTTGGGGAGAGATTGGATTCAATCTTGCCTGGCAGTACCTTCAACCCTTCACCAATGCCTTATTTTCTAGAATCAAGACGATGTGGAGGTGATATGGGCTAACCGCAGACCTTTCCAAGCCTCTACGAATCATGCTGAGGCCCATTTTTATGATGAGGGGGTGGGTCCAATGAAAGTGGCAGGCCTTGACAAGTGTGGCCGCCACAAGATAGCTCCTATACACAACAACAAGTCAGCGGAAGAAGTAAAGGCTCTATTTCAAGAGTTAATCGGTCCAATGATCACGGAGTCAAGTAGGCCGATTACAACTTCATTCAAACGCCCTTCTCAATATCAGTAAACCCTTCAAAAGAAGAAAAGAGTGTGGCCCTTCGCGCCACACTGTCAAAATTTGAAGCCTATTTGCTTGAAAGAAGGCTGATGGGTGTTCAAGAATCAGAGGAAGATCATTCGGCCTGTGCGGCTGAAGTAATCAATGAGGATGAAAACCTGGTTAAAGATCTGGACGAAATCAGACTGGAAGACCTTGAAGCAGGCCCAGCCAAGTTGGATGATCTAAAAGCTGACATGCAAGATCCTTTGGAAGAAGTTAACTTGGGAGATTCAGAGAATCCCAAACCTATATATATTAGCCAACTTCTCCCAGAAGATGTCAAGAAAAGGTTCATTCAGCTCTTAAGGGTGTTCAAGTCCTGTTTCGCCTGGACTTACGAGGAGCTTCCAGGTCTGTCCAGAGATCTAGTGGAGCACAAGCTGCCTATTCAACCAGAATTCAGACCTTTCAAGCAACCGCCAAGGAGGATGTCCAATGAGGTCTATTTGCAGGTCAAAGATGAGATCGAACGACTCTTCAACAGTAGGTTCATACGCACAGCCAGGTATGTTACTTGGCTCTCTAATATTGTGTCAGTTCTTAAGAAGAACGGCAAGGTCAGAGTATGTGTGGACTTCAGAAATTTGAATTTGGCATCTCCAAAGGATGAGTACCCAATGCCAGTTGTAGATCAGTTAGTGGATGGAGCTTCTGGTCATAAGGTTTTGTCCTTCATGGATGGACATTCTGGTTACACTCAAATCTTCATCGACGAGGCCGCTAAGATTGCTTTTAGGTGTCCTGGAGCCCTAGGAACCTTTAAGTGGGTCGTAATGCCCTTCGGCCTGAAAAATGCAAGTGCTTCATTTCAACATGCAATGAACGCCATATTTCATGATTTCATTGGCCGTTTTATGGAGATCTACATCGATGATATCGCAGTCAAGTCTTAGTCCTATGATGAACATTTGAAACACTTGAGGAGGTCATTTTCGAGAATGCAACAGTTTGATTTGAAGGTAAACCCCTTAAAGTGCGCATTCGGAGTCTCAGCAAGTAAATTCCTTGGATTTCTAGTTCACAACAGGGCGATTGAGGTTGACAAGAACAAGGCCAAAGCAATCATGGAAGCAAAGCCTCCTACCACCAAGAAGTAGCTACAGAAGCTCTTGGGTTCTTTCAACTTCTTGAGAAGGTTTATCTCAAACCTAGCAGGAAGGGTTCAGGTCTTCTCTCCACTCTTGAAGCTGAAGGACCAAGACATCTTTGTATGGGAGGCAAACCATCAGAAGGCCTTTGATGAAATCAAAGGCTATTTAGCCCAAGCTCCAGTCCTTATGCCTCCAATCAAGAACAAGCCGTTAAAGCTTTACATCTCAGCAGTTGAGGGTTCTATTAGAGGCCTTTTAGCTCAAGACAACGCTCAAGGAAAGGAACAAGCAGTTTATTATTTAAATAGGTTGTTGATTCCTTGTAAGAGGAGATATACCCCTATTGAAAAGATCTGTCTTGCCTTGTACTTTTCAGCAATAAAGTTGAGGCACTATATGCTTCCTGTTTCGGTTTACATCATGAGTAAAACAGACCTAGTCAAGTACTTGCTTTCTCGGCCAATTATGAGGGGCCGAATTGGTAAGTGGTCTTTAGCTTTAATGGAATTTAGTTTTCAATATATCCCTCAAAAAGTTGTGAAAGGCCAGGCCTTAGCGGATTTTCTCGCTGATCATCCATGCGTGGATATCGATGATGAACCTAAACAAGGACTGAACGCTCTTGAAATATCACTCACTTCTTGGACGCTGCTTTTTAATGGATCAAGGACTTAAGAGGTCTCAGGCTGTGGAGTAATTATCATCTCTTCTCAAGGCCTGAGGACCGAATTGTCTTTTTAATTTGATTTCCTATGTACAAATAATCAAGCCGAATATGAAGCGGTTGTTATAGGCTTTGAAATTCTTAGGGATCTAGAGGCCAAAGAAGTGCAAGTTATTGGGGATTCAAACCTTGTTATCAATCACTTGGTAGGGACATTCAAATGCTATAGTGAGGACTTAGCCCCTTATTATATGGCAGTCATGCAATTAATTCAAGATTTTGATAATGTCATGGTCAAACATGTCTCAAGGAGTATGAACACTGAAGCTAAGAGCTTGGCTCAAGCCTCTACAGGCTTGAAGTTAGCTCCAGAAATTATTCACAAGATTATCATGGTCCAAAAGAGATTGTTACCTTCTATAAGGAGAAGAGGTCTAGGACTAGATCGAGGTATTTATTTCTGATTTCACGGTAGAAGAGTCAGACGATGAGCCCGAGAATGATTGGCGTACACCTATTATTTCTTTCCTCAAGAGGCCTCATCATAGAGCCTTTAGGAAGGTAAAGAGAACGGCTATGAGTTATGTCCTCATGGGTGATGAATTATACAAGAAAAGCTTTGAGGACGATTTACTTTTAAGGTGTTTAAGGCACCCCGAGGCCATGAGGGTCATGAGTGAGGTCCATGAAGGAATCTGTGGAGCTCATCAATCAGGGATAAAGATGAGATGGCTAATCAGAAGGTATGGTTACTATTGGCCAACCATTTTAGAGGATTGCATTCGTTTTTCTAAAGGATGTCAACCTTGTCAAGCCCATGACCCAATCCAGCGTGTTCCTGCAGTTGATTATCATGCTATGGTCAAACCTTGGCCATTTAGAGGTTGGGCCCTTGACGTAATTGGAAAAATTTATCCGCCCTCTTCGGGAAATCATACTTACATCTTGGTAGCAGCGGACTATTTTACTAAGTAAGCAAAAGCGGTGCCATTAAAGTCTGTAGATCAACAAGAAGGAATCAAGGTGATCAAGGAAAGAATCATCCATAGGTTTGGACTACCTGAACACTTGGTTGCAGATAGGGGTATAATATTTATGGGAGAACAAGTAGTCAACTTTGCTGCCCAGCAAAACATCATCATGTCCAACTCTACTCCTTATTATGCACAAGGGAATGGCCAAGCTGAGTCCACCAATAGGACTTTGGTCAATATTATAGAGAAAATGGTGGAAAATAATCCAAGGGCTTGGCACGAGTTACTCTCTGAGGCCTTGTGGGCCTACAGAACTTCAAAGAAGGAAGCTACCAACATAACCCTTTATATGTTGGTATATGGACATGATCCAGACCTACTAATGGAAATGGCGGTGAAATCAGCAAGGATAGCATATCAACATGGCCTCACTCCTACAGATTATACTCAGGCTATGTTGGTAGAACTTGAAGACTTAGATGAAGTTAGACTCGCAGCCCTTGACCACATGTTGGTTCAGAAAAGAAGAGTTGCTAGATCTTATGACAAGCGTGTGAGAAAGAAGAGTTTTTTCTAAAGGTGACTTGGTTTGGAAAGTCGTATTTCCTTTAAGGGAAAAGAATTCAAGATATGGCAAGTGGTCCCCGACATGGGAAGGACCTTATCAGATTGCTCAAGTCCTTAGAGGTAACGTCTATCTTCTTATGGACTTAAGCGGTGGTCTGTTTAAGCATTTAATAAAGAACTGTGCTACACACACAGCAATTTGTGCACAGATTTCGTTGTGGGTTCCACCATGGATCCCATACAAATCATCCGAGCCGTTCATTAAATATAAAATATTTTTTCAAGGGTCCCCGTAAAAAATAAGCTCAATCTAATACCTATAGATGTTTCATCCAACCATCTAACTTTTCATTCAGATTTTCGAATAATGAAAAGTTATATGATTGGATCGAGCACCTATAGGTATCGGATTGAGATTATCTTTTACGGGGACCTTTGAAAAAATATTTTACATTTAATGAATGGCTCGGATAATTTGTGTGGGACCCGTGGTGGGCCCCACAATAAAATCTGTGCACAATCTGTGCATAGATTGTATGTGTGTGTAGACTTTCTGTTTAACAAATGGAAAGTACCTAAAACATCATTATCCTACTATGTGGGAAATGACAGAATTTGGGAAAAATATTGTTAATAAACCATAGAAGGATCTACCAACAAGGCCTGAACGGAGGTCATAGTACCTGTCATGCAAAATTCATAAAGGCCTCAAGTTCATACCACATATCATCAAATCAAACCAGTATCCTAGGCCAGTTAAAGGAAAGTTCCAGGCCAGGCACAAAAGGAACAAATTTAAGGTTATTACAAGTCCAAATCGAAAGAAGGAGTAAGTTTTAGAGGACAAGACCTACAGGAGGCCTTCGAGGCTGCTCTTGAGCTTCTCCCAGGAGCTGTCGAAGCTAGCAAGCTAGACTTCAAGTGTTTCCCGCTGCCCACGGAGACTTGGAACTTCTTCAACCAGGAGATTCAACTTCATCTTTTGACTTTTTGATCCAGTCTTCAGCTCATCATGATACTTGGCCAGCTTCTTGGATTCTCAATCTAAAGTCCGTCCAGTTGACCTTCAGCTTCTGCCAATTTAGTCTTGAGGTCTCGGATTTCATTGGAAGTTGCAGTGATGTTAGCCTCATTGGTCTTGACGTCTTCTTTCAGCTGGTTCCATTCAGTACTGAACCTGGTCAGTTCCATGTCAACCACGTCTAATTCGGCCAGCTTACCATTTATCTTGTTGAGCTCATGGGTAGAAGAGTCATGAGACTTGATCATGTTGGGGAATTCCTTTTGAAAATACTAGAGAGAGGTCTCCTCTGTTTCCAAGGCCTTTGCCTTCACCAGCACGTCCATGGCTTTCTTGATGTGTGAGGCTCTGGCGGGATGCACCACCTTAAAGCTTTGAAGAAGGGCCATCCTGAGGGCTAGTTTGGCCTTGTTAACTTCTTCTGGAGTAAACTCAGACTAAGAAGTTGAGCCCAGACCACTACCTGATGTACCAGATGTGGCTGCCTTTAATAAGTCCTGGGCAGATTTAAACAAGGAATCCAGGTCCTCGTCTTCCAGCACATTGACAGACTCAGGCTCGACGATAGGATCGGCTGGCGGTGTGGACTGAATGATTGGAGACCTAGGCTTCTCTGGAGTCCTCGAGGAAGCTTCATGTTCGGGTTCTTGTTCAGGCATGTTTAGTTCTTCATCTGCTGCTTCTGCCTCCTCTTCAAAGTAGTCGTCGAACTCCTGAGGATTGAAAACAATGGGAAGTTGATGATAATAGGGAGCCATAAATGCTTGAAAAGTCCTGTCACAATACATCCACTATAACATGAACAGTCTATTGTGAGGAAAAATTGTGAGGAAACTCTTTTTCCTCGCAAATAGTACACATTCAGCGAGGAAAAAAAATTTTGTCGCCTTTAATAACAAAACTGGCGAGGAAAATATTTTTTGTCGCAAATTATATCCATTTAGTAGGGAAACATAAATTTCGTCGCCTATAAACCTTTTTTCGTTGCATATTATTCTCATTTCCTCGCTATTCATGTCCAATAGGCGACAAAATGAACTTTTCCTCACTGTTGATATCCTATAGGCGACAAAATACAATTTCCTCGCTAATTGTATCCTATTGGCTCGCCCACTCTAGCAAGTGTAAGGCATGATTTTCCTTAATTGTATCAAACTGTAATTCAATGATGGATAATTGATACAATTAAATAGTGAATGACATCATATATTATTAAATGGACTACGAGTTGGTATGTTGAAAGATATTCAAATTTATCCTTAATTTTAGAGAGATCATTCAATCGTCTTATTTTAAGAGACGTTATTCAATCTACTTATCATTTTAATAGTTTTGTTTAATAATAATATACTCATCTAATAGAATTTTTGCAATTTTGGGTGGGTAATTGTTAGTGACAAGCTACCCATAATAATACATTGAGCAACGAGATTACTATGGGGCAGCTTTATAGTTATGAATTGAAAAAAAAAATCTTAATAAATAACTACAAATCTATAATATTCTTGGTCTTTAGCGAAATAAAATTATGCCAAACTAACTCTTAGTGTATTGGACGGTGATGGCTCTCATTATTCATGTATGATATTTTTTTGATTAATTATCTATCTTAACGAGAAGGGTTTAACAAGTACAAAATTATGGCCAAAAGGAAAAAATTCACTAAAAGACAAAAAAAATGTCAAACACGTACCTGTCTTAAAAAATATGTTGTGCTAGCGAAATATTGGACTTGCTCAAACAAAGTTCAGAGTACCAAAACTCAAAAGATCTTAATGTTGGAATATTAATTTGAAAAGATGGAAGACAAGATAACAACATGATATATAATAAAAAGTTCACATTGTGCCCAGAAGTGTAAAGTGGTGCAGGTGGTAGGTGATGCGTGTGTGAAACGCGGAGGTCTAAGGTTCGAGACCGAGTAGCTTCAAAAGATGCGGGCAGTGCATGGGTTCCTTCTTTTTGGATTCGGTGACGATTTTTTTTAGAAATAGAGGAAAATAACTTTTCTAGCAAATAGTTTTAGCGACAAGGTTTTAGCGAGGAAAATGGGCGACGAAATGTTTCCTCGCAAATACCATTATCGACGAAAATTGGTACTTTAACGGGGAAATAATTTCCTCACAATAGCCCGTTCATGTTGTAGTGATCCTTACGATAGGATTATGTTCTATAGCAGACACGGTATTTTCAGAATCAGCTGGTGTGGAGGTTATCTTTCTTAGCCTTTTCTTCTTGGACGGAACAGATTCAGCTTGCCCTTCTTTGGCCTTAGAGTCGGCCTGTGAGAGGGAAGATTAGTAAGACATTCAAATAGAGCACAGGGGGGCAGAACCGTAAAGGACACAGACCTTTTCTAAAGGATCGGTTTCAGGAGAGCTAGTCTTAGCACTGCTTCTGGTCCTACAAGTAACTACCTTCTCAGAGGCCTACAGAAAAGATGAAAGCATAATTATCTTATTTTGGAGGATGAAGCAAAGGACTAAAGCGTTCATACTTTCAGCCATTGCCTTTTGGTAGTTGATTTTAACCTCTTTGATCTTTAAGGGGCTGAGGGGGCCACAGGAACGTCTTTAGGCGCATCTCCCAGATTTGCCAGTACAAAGGAAATTTAGTCCAAACTTCAGAGGCTTAAAAAGGGAATAAAATAATAAGGAGCCTCTGAATTACCTTTTCTTTTTGTACTCAAGGTCGGTGAAGGACTTATTTGTTGTAGAGGCATATGAATGCCAAGTTTGAGTGCTCCAGTAGGATTGGGTAGAAGCACGGTCAAGACCTCTAGGTATGGATTGAAGAAGTGCATTCTTGTATAGCCTCCCCACCAGCTATCAAATTTGGTGCCCTTATCAGTACGCTCAACGTAAGTATGAAAGGCAAAGTTCTTCCTCATCTTAGGGGGAAGGTTCCTAACTCATTCTAGTTCCCTTGGCTAAATCACTAGTCTATCAGTAAAGTCCTCGTTCAAGAACTGATATGGAGGCACTAAGGTAAGCTGACAAAGGCCAAATTGCTTGGTGAATTGAGCTGCGTTGTAGTACTCGACTCCACATTTGTAGTTTGTGGGAGTGAAGGCCATCCCATACATGAGATCTCATGAGATCAAGAAGCTGGTCCAGATATCCATATGATCATCATAATCATCACCCGGATCTGATGCCCCTTGCATTAACCACCAAGGTACTATATCCCTAGTAAATGGCATCCAGTTCTTTCCCATTCCCGTGAGTTCATGATAGAAAAACTTGAAATAAGTCCTAAATGCATATCTTGGACCGCGGGCATCAACATAATGAAGGCCATAGCAGGTATGTTCTAGATTTTTGGTCATAGGTGGGGCGAACTTAGGGAAGTAGGACCAGAGCCATAGAGTAATCATCCACAGTGGACCAGGGGCAAATATGAACTTGTTGCTTATCAATTCTTTCATCCCACAATAGAGGTGGGCCAAGACTAAAGGGCCTAGTGCTAACTTTTGCCCTGAAGCTAGGGCACAGGCCAAGTCTATGAAATCTTTGGTAACTCTATTTGCAGAAACGCAGAAAATAAACTTGCTCAACCAATAAAGGAGAAAAGCTACGTGTTCACTATCTTCTATAGGACCTTTTTTGGCATAGTGATTTATGAAGGGAGAGAAAGACAGAGGCTCTTTGTACTCGAAGTATGGGGTTTTCTGAGATAGAAAGTAATTGGCCTCAATCCTGTGAGGACGGAGGCCTGTCAAGAAAGCAATATCCTGAAGAGTAGGACTCATAAGGCCTACCTTGAAGTGAAAGGAGTTCGTTGTCACTAACCAGAACTGAGATGCAGTAAGGAATAAGCAAGATAGCGTCTCGGATCCCTATTTGCCTCCACAAATCCCCTTTGGCTTCCAACATCCAATCGAGCCATTCGACGTATTTTGCATCATGCCTATGCCAAAGCCGGTTGGGAATGTCTGTAGTAAATCGACTCCAATCAAGGCTTGGAGACTCGAAGGGAAGGACCTCTTCTGCCAGTGGGTACATTGGGGCAAGTTGAGAAGGGAACCCTAACTGGAAAGCAGGTCCAAGCCCAACTCGATTAGCGTTAGCAATCTCCATAACGTTGTTGGTAACTGCTATGCGTTCTTCTACCAAGATCTTTCGAATCTGTACAGCTAAGCTATTAGGGTTGGGAGGAGGCGTATGGGCTTTATGGGTAGCCATTGCTTCAAAGGTTCAGAAGCAAGATCAAGGAACAATAATGGATCAGGGTTTTTGAACTCTGTAAAATTCGGATGAGTGAAGATGTAGAGAAGATAGGAAAAGAGGATGAGAAGGCAAGAGTGGGATTTAAAGATGATGATACAAGATTCAAGGGGTACCGTTGCATTTATCTCTCTTGGGGGCTTCAAAAGCTGCATGCAAACCAATGCAAGGCCTGGGGCGATGACACGTGTCCCCTAGGCCCAAAGAGGTAGTAATAATTACAGCCGATAGGACTGTTCGGTGGGGTTTCTATCCCAAAGTTTTTAGGATTTGGTTCAGTTCAAAGATGGGGAGTCCAAACTCAATTAAAAGATATACTCCGAAATTTGAAAGTGGTTAGGCTTAATTAAAGCTTGACCATCTTTTTAAAATTTGAACGTTTAAAAGGATTTTTAGGCTAAGTTAGGCCTAACGATCTTTATATTTTTTTCAAACCTGGTGATAAGGACTCGTTTGGTTTTGCCAAAACTATACTCTGTCCTAATCTACAAGCCTAGATCTTGAACAAGACCAAGGCATGAGGGGGCATTGTTTACACCCGTTTTTGGCACCCAGTCCTGAGGAAGCCTTGGAAGGCCATTTAATTGTCTTTTAATTATTTTGGGCCAAAAAATAGAGATGTATTGGACTAAAATTAATGGGCCAAGACAGTTTTGATTAGGCCCGGTTAATTTTATTTTGTTCCAATTGAATTTCTAAAGTTTTGGGCTTCGGGTTGCGTTATTGAAATGGGAGCCCAGCAAGTATTAAAGATTGGCCTTAAAAAGTGGAGGCCCATGGGGGATTCTGCCACATGGCTTTTTGACCCGGTCAAAAAGCCCATGTTCTTTCAGTTCCACGAAAACAAGAAATGGAGATGACCCACTAAGTGTTCAACTGCCCATGATCAGGGGTAATTTGTGGGTAATTACTTTTTCACTCCCAGTAATCTCCCACGATGGAAAAAGCACATGGGCAATATACTTACAACTCCTCTCAACTGCCCATGATTTCAAAGAGGGGAAATTACATGGGACACATGGCGCCATGAGATGAAGCCAACAACGCCTCTTGCATGCAATAAACCGAAGAGCCTTGGCCTATAAATACTAGTTCTCAAGGAGAAAAAAGGGTTCGCACATCAATCAAGCTCAACGCTTAAAACCAAAGCCTTCCTAGCGAAGCAACTATCTCATTTCTCTCTCATTTTCTATCTCTCTTGTACCCCCAATTTTGTTATTACGACATAACAAAGTTATTCATATCTCTCTTGTATCCCCAACTTTATTATTACGATATAATAAAGTTATTTTTACGTTGTTACTTCTTTTCCTACACGGTTAGGAAATTATTAAGTACTCGCTCATAAAGACAAAACCACGGACCTTCACTGCAATCCAGCCCTTAGGTTGCAGCACTATCGCCCTCACAGATTCGAAGTCAGAAAAGGGACGCTCAGTCCTTTACGTCGGACGCGACAAGTCCTGGCACGCCCGCTCAGTCCTTGAGCCACTTCGGAGCCGAAACAAGGTTGAATGTGGTAATAGAGTTGGGGACAAAAGGGTGACTGGTTTTAAAAGTGTTTCCTGAGGAAGAATGATAGTTATTATAGGCGATATGCACAATAAAGCCCAATGGTCTGTTGGGGCCTAGACACGACGCGAGGCATTGGCCTTATTGAAATGTTGCGCACCTAGTCAAGAAAAAATAGCACATACAAATAACCAAAGTTGAATATAGAACTGTGCAAGAATAGCCGATGAAAATGTCAGTATGTAAACTTTGGAAAATGGGTTTAATGGTTCGAATTTGAACTTTTCATCCCATTGCATTGCAGTGTAATCTTTTTCGCATGCATCGGCATGATATATCTTTCGGAAAATATTGATGAAAAATGTAGCTCTTACCACAGGGATTGGTTAGCATCATCCTATCTGCAATCCTACCCGGGCTCCGGCCCCTGCATTGCCCCGCTCAAGAGAACTGCAAGGAAGCCTCTAAGTTACAGCTATGGGTCCTCTACACCTCTCTTCTCCTCACTTCCCTTGGATTGGGCGGACTCAGGCCTTGCATAGTTACCTTTGCCGCAGACCAACTCGGCATGAGCAAGAAAGAAATGGAGTCTCGGAACTGGAATTTCTTCAACTGGTACTTCTTCTGTCTGGAATTAGCATCACTAGCTGCTCTAACGTTTGTGGTATATGTCCAAGAGCATGTGGGTTGGGGTTGGGGTCTTGGAATTCCTGCTCTTGCCATGGCCTTATCAATCACAGTCTTTATCATCGGATCTTCTTATTATAAGAAACAGAAGCCAGAAGGGAGCCCATTAATTAGATTGGCTCAGGTTATTGGTGCTGCTCTGCGTAAGAGGAAAGAAGTTGCACCAGCGGATCCGGGAGTGTTGTACGAAAATAACGAACTTGATGCAGCTATTTCTTCCAATGGAAGGCTTCTCCACACCAACCAGTTCAAGTAAGTTGCCTTTCATATTTAGCACTAGAACTTAGAATAAATGGTAATGATCTCTATTAGCCATAAAGTTGCACTGTCTCTATTATCCATTTCCTTTGCATAGGTTGTGCTGGTTATAACTTGTTCTGGGGTAGGTTGGAGACCTTGCGTATAGCCAGGGGTATGTCCCTGTGTAGCTTGTATATTTGTTTGGGAGTTTAAATGAAATGTGTGCTTATCAAAAAAAAAAAAAAGGATGGTGGTAATTTGCTATGGTACAAGACAACGTAGTTTATGCGTTAAATCTCACTGCAAACACCATAATTATACTTTACACGTGTTTGGTTGGAGTGTCTGGTCATGGGAAGAGACATAATGTTGGTTCGTTAGTTGCAAGAACCTCCTATACAATGTTGGTTTGTTAGTTGAAAGAACTATATGTGTGGCGAATCCACCACAGAATCTCGCTCACACACTCCTAAGTCTCCTTGGAACCTCACTTCCATCGAGAAAGTAGCCCGCTCCCACTAGCATAGAACCTCTTAGGTATGTAAATCCCAAAAGAAGCAATTGTAAAAGATATAATGCAAGAGAAAATATGACACAATGATAGGATAATAGAAAAATATTTTAAATTTTCTCAAGTAGTCAGGATAAACATAATTTTTACCTATATTCGCTAAAACAATAGCTGTAGTTGACATAAATTATGAATTATTATCTGCTTGGGTTAAATAAGTAAATTTTTGTAGTATTCCCCAAAGATCTCACCGACGCTCCCAAGCGAGGAGCTTCTATGATCCTCTGCCCCCCTACATCCTCCCCCACCCCTGCCTTGTGTAACAATGTTTTATACTATATAGGCAGGTGTTGGTAATTATAGTTGTGATAACTCTGAGTAGAAGTTGGATTGATGCAGGAGCATACATCACACTCTTGAGTAGAAGCCGGATTGCCACTCACAGAGTAGAACAACCCCTTTGTCATATGTTTGTTTTACTGCTATATTTCGCCAGGGTATACTTTTAAATCGCGGTATTGGTCGGTGTAAGGGTCGTGAGTAATGGATATCGAGAGTATCAGTCAATGTGTAACGAAAATCGGAGAACACACTCTTGGATTTTTTTCAAGCACTAGCAAATGTTAAAAATTCATTGATACACATGCTCTAACCTTACTTATGACTAAATTGAATGTTTTTAGGCAATATTTGACTTTTAGAAGGAGTTTCAAGAAAAATTTGATCAAATGTTGTGTTTTATGAGCGAAATTGACAGGTTTTTTTCCCCCTTATTCTCTCTGACCCAATTCGAAATAACGATAGTGTGATTCTCAAAATACCCGTTTTAGGGACGGCAGAAGAATCTCATAAAGTTGCAAAGAATACACTGTAGGATCACATGGAGGTTTGACAAAGGAACAAAAAAAAAAAAAAGAAGAAAAGTTTTTCCCTCTGTTATGTAGGCTTAACGGTCCTATAACGAGGTGTAACGGCCATTACGGACCGTTACGCAATAAGTAACGGCCGTAGCAGTCGATACGCATGAGAGTTTTCGTAATGCCATTGTTTTCATCAGTAACTGTGTTGGACCTTCAAAAACCCATTACGTAAAGACCCTTACCTTACGAACTGCCGTTTTTATAAAAACATGCACCAGGGTATGTAGCAAGAGGTACATATATATATATTTAGGTAAAGTAAGATATGATCCGACTTAACCAAGGTCTTCATAGTTATCTTGAGACAGCAAGGATCCAGTCACACGAGTATCTGAGCAGGTGGTGATACGAAATACTGGGGACATATGACATTGTTCTATACTTTATAGAGAGTGAGATCACAGAGTTTTGCGCTTACAACTTTACAAGTATGCATAGACAACCTACAGAACTTTGTTATTTGTTTAAATCGCACGTCTAAGGGGTCCACAACAAAGCTTGAGAAGTTTAATAGGCAGTTTTGATGGACGTCATAATTTCTTCAACCCAAACACACCAGGAGCCCTACATTCGGTTTATTAACCCTGTTTGTCCACATGTTTGTAGGTGGTTTGACAAAGCTGCAGTAGTAACAGATACTGATAACCCATACTCGAACCCACCCAATCTATGGAGGCTCTCCACTGTCCACCGGGTTGAAGAACTAAAGTCCATTGTCCGAATGCTACCCATTTGGGCATCTGGAATCTTACCCATCACCGCCTATTCCCACCAGGAAAGCTTCAGCATCCAACAGGCTCGCACCATGGATCGTTCCCTTTCCCCCTCATTTAAAATCCCCCCAGCCACCATGTCTAGCTTCGAAATCATTAGCATTCTCATTGGCCTCTTACTGTACGAGCGGCTATTTGTCCCCTTCGCTCGCCGTTTCACCAAAAAGCCTAACGGGATCACGTCCCTACAGAGAATTGGAATGGGTTATGCGATCAACATTTTCGGTACCCTTGCTGCAGCTCTGGTGGAGATCAAGCGGAGAGGTGAGGCGGCCAATCACGACTTGATAGGAAATCCAGCTGCCGTTATTCCAATAAGTGTGTTTTGGTTGGTTCCTCAGTACTTGATCCAGGGGACGGCTTTGGCTTTAATTACTGTTGGGCGAATAGAGTTCTTTTATGACCAGGCACCAGAGAGCATGAGAAGCACTTCTGCGTCCTTCTTTTGGATAGCAATAGCTTTGGGGAATTACACTGGTACGTTTGCTAGTACCATGCCCTAATAGTGTGTGTAAAATGTGCTTTGCATGTTTTGGTAACAATCTTATCATGTGCTTGCATTTTATTTTAGCTAAAATGTTTCCTGAAACATATCTTCTAGTATTTGGTGCAATGGAAAAGGTCAAATTAAGGGAAAATGTTTTCCCTAGCCAACAGAAAATCAGTTGATTTTGTCGTAAAATGGTTTCCAGTTTTTAGTGATAGAAAATGTTCTCCAGATCAGCACCACACCACCACAACTACCACCTCGCCCTACTTTTGTCACCGCAACCCACCGCCATCACTGCTGTATTCACTACCACTATCATTTCTTTTAGGGTTGCGACAAAAAGCTGTAAGCTGGATTGTCGTTGGGGGAAAATGTTTTATCCCAAAACAATCAGAGCGTGTTAATTGACATCATGGGTGTGTGGTTCTTAACAGGTACCCTGATGGTATCGTTCATTCACAAGTACACCGGGAAAGGGGGAGGGAAAAACTGGATTCCAAATCGGAACCTCAACAATGGAAGATTGGAGTACTACTACTTGTTTGTGTCTGGACTGCAGCTAGCTAATCTGATATACTATATGATATGCACTAAATTTTATGCATATAAGGCCTTGGAAGAGGTAAGTGAAGGTGGAATGGAAGCAGGAGATGCAGAGTTAACTACAAATAGAACCCCATCTGGGTCAATGGGTGATGGTCATGACAACGGAGAAACAATGAAGTAAAGAGTTCAGTGTGTTTTAGTCAAATTACTTTCTCCTGATATCAGGATTGAGGTGTAATCGGTGTATGGCTGATATCAATTTTTGCTGACCACTTTTTGGAAAATTTGCCATGATATATTTAGATATTGGATTTGTGAAGAAAAAATTGAAAAATGAAATGGATATTAATTATTTCTAGATGCTACTAATTTTTCTTGGTCAAAAAATGGATTTTCTTAATGTAGATTGTCTCATCATTTTCGTACAACTGTTCATTTTATTTTCGCAATTCTTTCCATGTAGAAGTCTCCCTAGTCCTTTCCATACGCCAACAGTTGGTTAGACACCAACTGTAAAAGCCAGGAAATGAAAAGTCATTCACATTGTGGGCATTTGATCTCCACTTCATTTTCACCCAAAACCCTAATCTGATCTATGTAAGTTCTGCGATCTCCTCCCATTTGAGACTCTCATTCTGAAACACACAATCAATTCCTCTTGTTCCAAACTGTGCACATGAGAACAAATGGAATGCAATCTGAGATCACCTTCTTCTTTGATGTATATGTCCAGCTCTTCTACGGTTCTACCACTGCAGTAAATTCACTAAAGAAGCTGGCACCACCTATTGACCGTCGTGCTTCACTGTTCTATATGCACTTGCATTTTAAGCCAAGAATATAAACAGAAATGCTATAGAACAGAATTGACCAGAATCAACCTTCCTCCCACACATGAAGTTAACATGCATTCAACTTTGTCTATAACTGGTTTTCATATGGAAGTACTTAATTGGCAGTTTTTGAGCTTTACATCTTAGAACCTGGCGGGGCAAAGCTTCCAAGTCGTCCCTCATGTACTCCAATAGCACACACTATAGTCTTGAAAAAATTTGTTCTAAGCCCTGACATCACTTCAACACATCTTAGTAGCATCTCAATAGTCGTTACTTCATTTGGCTTCACAAAAAATTGCTTCGTTATCAGCAAACTACAAATGAGTTAAGCATCACTCCCATTCTTCCAACTAGAAGCCTCTAATCCCCCCTTGTTGGACAACCCTTTTGGGATAACCAGTTAAGCCCTTCTGCTCCAATTATGAACAAAAAATGGATAAGGATCCCCTGACCTAACACATTTGTGCATTTTGAATTCATTAGTAAGTGACCCATTTACCAGCACAAACACCCAAGCTCTTTGGTTGTGTTATTTCATACAATGAAGTTCTTGCTTTTCCTCTCAAAAGAAAAAGAAAAGAAAAAGAAAATATTGTCAATCTAATACAACACAGCCAAATAGCTACAGAGGAATATAAAAATCAGCATAAGCTCTCTGGAACAGGTGATGGTCTCTTGTCAATGAATGCGGATCGAAATTTGTCAAGAGCCCGTTTAGCTAAACAATGGGCACACCGGATGACATCCTTGCGATCCATCTTCTGCTCCATCTTGAAAAGAAAGTTCCAATCAAATGATCGTATGCTTTTTCAAAACCAGAACTGCATGATCAAAACTATTTCCCCATTTTGTTTCTAAGCAATCCACCACTTCATTAGCAATTAAAATGTCTTGTAGTAGCATTTTACCTCCTGTAAATGCAGATTGGACCTCGCCCACAACTCTCACAATGGTACTTTTTAAGTCAAGCTGTTAACAAAAGTTAGAAAGCATCTTCTATGTGCCCACTAATTAAACTCATTTGTCTGGAATTAGGTTTGCTCAATGCGGTTAAAAGAGGAAAAACGCCGCTCTTACCTTTGCAAGCTTAATTATGAATATGTCAAATATCTTATGGGTGTCCCTCTTAAGTTCTGTTTTCTTTTCTTTTCTTTTTTTCTCCAGATACTAACATTTGCTCTGTGACCATTTTTCTCACATGTATCTACACTAGGAAGGTAAGAATCTTGTGTCCGTTTGGACCGTTTCATTCTGCATGGGCTTAGATTGTAGAAATGGGAAAAAACACAAATTAGACACTGTATTTGATGTAATCTAAGGTGTAGGTATACGTCATTTTCAGAGGTGGATCCAGTGTAGGCATAAAGGGATCACGTGACCCCCCTAAAAACATGAAAATGTCCATGAAAGAGAATTGACGGCTCGAATTCACACTCCGAGTCGTCAATAATTGCCATCTTTATGGAATTGGCACTTTTAGTTTTTTTTTTTTTTTTTTTTTGACTGGGAAAAAGGATGGGAGGGGGCGACCAGCATAACCTCCCTTGGGCGTGACTATAGAGGCTCCCCACCCGCTGTAAAATGTCTGGTTCAAGCCATAGAAGGGGTGGGAGGGAGCAACCAGCGTAGCAACTCCTTGGGCGTGACCATAGGGGCTCCCTACCCGCTGTGGAATGTCTGGTTCAAGACATAGATACTGTCCGTGAGGACAGGCCGTCACCACAGCACCACATAGGTACAAGATGACAAGAGAACAAATCTCTCATTTCCTTGCCACTGACAAGCCTCGAACCCGAGTCTTGCTTGGGAATGATGGTTGCTTTGGCCATCAAGGCTACCACCATCGGTGGTGTTGGCTCTTTTAGTTTGATGGATAGGGAAACACAATCATTTCCGTTGGAACAAAAAAAAAAAAAGGAACGGTGGAAAACAACGCCTTTTTTTCGCTTTTGACAATGGTGTTGCTTTTTCCCTCAGACTTATTCCATGTCCTTCCAAATCCTACAAATAAACAAACCATCTATTTACTACCAACCATATATAAATAAATATAAGTGATGCAACTTGCTTACATAGGAACAACGCAGAGAACTAGAATCTCACAACATTAATATTTTTTTCAATGGATGGTCTCACCTGACGTGGTCGATTCTCCGCCCGAGCCAATCGCCTCACCTCGTCAATTAATACCTTTATGTGCATTTGAGATGCACCTGAGAGAGAGTGGTAGACTACGAATTTCTTGTTTTGCCATCTACTCTACAAGCAAAATAAAAGAAATCAAAAAACAATATTAAACGATGAAAACAAAGATATACGTGAAAACCTCCATTAATTAAAAAGGGTAAAAAACACGGGAGGAAATCGACACACTAAAAATGGACCTTACAGACTATATCACACATCCCACACCTCAACCACCCAAACTTGGTTAATATAGTCTAGAGATATAAGATTGGAACTTAGAACCTTCCAAGAAATCTAATAATAAATGCAAAATATCTCAAGGCTGATATCAGAAGCTACAATAGTACTCCATCCTTTCCCAAATAAGAGTCCAATAGTTCATTTCGGATTGTCCTATAATAAGTATCTATTTTGAAAACTAATGCGTAAAAGTTTGTACAATTATGATTTTATCATAGGCTTAATTGCAAGAACACCCCCTAAACTATCGCGTTTTGGCAAGTTCACCCCCTTAAGTTTAAATTTGAGCAACTTCACCCCCCAAACTACCAAATTCGAGCAACTTCACCCCCTCCCCCATTTTCCGTCCATTTTTGTTATAAATTTGGATGGAAAGTTTCCACATTTGGTACTGGTATCGAATTTTAGGTGGTACTGGTACCGAATTTTAGGTGGTACTGGTACCCAATTTTGAAACTTTTCATCCAAATTTATAACAGAAATGGACGGAAAATGGGGGAGGGGGTGAAGTTGCTCGAATTTGGTAGTTTGGGGGGTGAAGTTGCTCAAATTTAAACTTAAGGAGGTGAACTTGCCAAAACGCGATAGTTTAGGGGGTGTTTTTGCAATTAAGCCTTTATCATATTGCAAAGTTAATGGGTAAAAGTAAAGAATAATATTGGAAAGTAAAGGTAAAAGTTGATATAAAAGATCAAAGATGTAATGATAATGGTAGTGTTTGGTTGAGAGTTTAGTTTAGTTCAGTTTTGGTAGTGAGTAGAGAGAGAAATAGAGTAATGATTGAAAAAATAGGTAATGATTGGAGAGAGATGAGAAAGTAATAATTGAAAAAATAAGGTAATGATCGGAGAAAGAAGTAGAGTAATGATTAGAAACAAAATTAAATAAGAAGAAACAGATGTGTATACTCGAGAAGAAACAGATGTTTCTCAAACGGATGGAGTACTATATATACATCAAG
The DNA here is from genome assembly GCA_019656835.1 of Rhododendron ovatum. NCBI lineage: Eukaryota > Viridiplantae > Streptophyta > Magnoliopsida > Ericales > Ericaceae > Rhododendron > Rhododendron ovatum. The sequence goes on from CM033796.1 coordinate 19,806,103, forward strand.
TACTGCTCAAGTCTTGATAGGACGTAGAAGATGGAGTTGGAAGAAAACATCCCTGTAAATGAGGAGGGGAGGCGAGAGATTGAGAAGAAGAAGAAGAAGAAGCTGCTGGAGGAGAAGGAACTTGGAGGAGTCAAAACACTTCCATTCATTATTTGTAAGACTTAATTCGAACTTGCTTCTTTGAGCTTTTTCCCTTCTCATTTTTTCCTGTGGACAAGATTGAAAACTTGTTTTGCTGAGAGTATTAATTAAATTCGTCGTCTAATTTTCAAATTTTTATTCGGGAAGGTGAGCATAATTTGGTTTTAATTTGTTAATAAAAACTAGTTCTTGCATCCCATGGTGTCTTTTTTGGAAGTTCATGTTCAGGCCATTTTTCAACTGTTTATATTTCGTAATTTTATATTGTTCTTCTATTTAACGAGGTTCATAGTGCACATAAAAAGAATTGTTATCATTGGAAAACATGTTACCCCAATGGGTTGACCTAGTAATCAAGGCCTAGAACTCAGGAATTTACTCTCTCTTAAGCCCCTAGATTCGAAATCTCTGACGTGCTATTAAGTCCTTTGGGATTAGTCCATAGCTTGAGTTTTAATTAATTGAAACCCCAGCAAGTGGGCGGTGGGATTGATTATAAGAATTAGTCAATGTGCGCACAAACTAGTTCGGACATCTGAGTTATTCAAATATTGAAAAAGCATGACCAATTTATATTCCGTCAGGATAGAACGAGGGGCAATTGGCAAATGAACCGGGGCGGGGGGAGAATTAACGAAACTAGTTCTTGTTCGTTCATAGGAGTGTTTATGTTACTCTAGTTTCAAAGTTTTTGAACCAATTTTCAGTTTCCAGATAGTATCTGTTGTTGTCTCCGAGTAGCAAAGGATGTGAAATGATTTGCGCAAACCATGATTTATGTAAAATATGAAATTAATTCTGTGACCGAGTGAGAATGTCCTAATTAAATTCTTGAATATTCCCAGTTTTCGTAAATACATAAATTTGAAAATAAAATGAAAATGTAAGAAGAGCTAGAACATGTTTAATAGCTAGCTAGGCAATACTACTCTGTTTAATTTAACTGTGTATAACTTGTACTTGACACAGCAAATGAAATCTCCGAAAAATTCGCGACGGAGGGGTTCCATGGGAACATGATAACGTACCTAACACTAGAGCTGAACTTGCCGCTGGTGAAGGCATCCAACATCCTCACCAATTTTAATGGACTTGCTGGCTTCACTCCCCTCGTCGGCGCTCTCATTGCTGACTCTTTTTCCGGCCGCTTCTGGATGATCATTGCCGGTTCCAGTCTCTATGTTTTGGTACCTCTCTGTCTTCCCTCTCTCACTGGTTTCCCAATACATTGCCTGCGCTCCGACAAAGTGCCAAGATAAATTTAAATCGAACTTTCAATTTTTTTCTCGAAATCCAACTTCGTGAAACAATATTTGGTGGTTGCCAGCGTAAAAACTTGTCTTTTCGAAACTAATAATATTTTAGTTTTGTTTTAGTACTTTTGCGATATACCGTTCATTACAGGAGTTTGAATCCCAAACTAATAAAGAAAAAAATGGAAATAAATATCTTAAATTTGAAACATCAGGAACGTGATACGTGTGTGCAAGTGCTTATTTACATGTGTATAGTGGTAGCAGTGATGTATTGGTATATAACTTCATATTGAATACGGATCGTGGGATTTAAATCATTCACTTTGCAAGGCTCTTCAACGATATCAATTTTAAAAAAAATAAAGTCGATGTTGGTTCCATGTACCTAGATAGTGTACACAATCAGATTACATTGTTATCCAAAAGGAATTGACAATTAATTCTCAAAATAATTATTGATGCAATACGTTTTCTTGAAAACAAATTAATCATCTACTTGAGTAGTCTTGTGACGAACTCCTACAAATCGTAAAATGTCTTTGCGGGCAATCATGTGGTACACCGAGCCACTCCACCACCACATACCCAAAATTAAGTACATTAAAATCTCAGATCAATATGTGATGGTACAGAGAATCGATCGATCTGAGTAGCACGTACTGTACCAAATTCAGGATAGCTCACAATGCTTCACAGTTGCATCAGTTCTTCCTTAAATATTTATGATACTCCACTTAACCCATCCTCCAAATTGTTACTACATCTTACAAAGTCAGCAAAATAGGAACATATTAGTGAAAAATACTATAATTTGATCGGATGCAGATAGATATATGAACAAGTTACATTTCTCATGAAAATGAATAATAAAAAGAAATGTAATTTGTTCATGCTGCTTTGTTAGTTGTTGGTAGGGCTGTAAACAAGCTGCGCCGAATCGAGCTTTAAAGTGTTGGACCTTAACCCCTTCAAAACTATTTTGGGCGAGCTCGAGTGAAGCCCAAATAATCTAGCTCGAGCTCAGCTCGTTTAGTATTAAGGTGTTTGAGCCCTAATTTGTTTACTAACCGAGGCTCTATAAACGAGCTAAGCCGAGTTTTTATCAACGATCTGAGTTACAGTCAACTCGAGCTCAGTTCAACAAACGAGCTTCAAGCTCGAACTTGATTCGTTTACTAACGAGCAGTGCTGAGCGCATAACAAGCTGAGCCTTAAGCTACACATGAAAAACTTGGTTCGTTTGCAGCCTTTCCTAACCAATAGGAGAAGAACGCCTTTAAAAATTTCAAAATTATGTTTGTGAGCCCATGGCAGATCCTCAAAATGGGGATAGGTGGAGTAGCTGTTCCCACTAACCCCCACCAAAACACCCCACCATTCCACTAGATTAGGTAAAAGATCATCTTAGGTATTTTATCTAGGCAAAAATCCAAAAAAGGCATTGCAGTAGGTTAGCAATAGCCTCTTTTGAGATAAGGTAAAGTAGATTTTGCTCCGGTGCTTAGATAAATTTACCTAACAACTATTCACTATTTATACATTTAATTTTATTCTCTCTCTCCTCAAAATTCATCCCTGGTCCTTCTTTCTCTCTCTGCAACAAGAATAGTGAAAGGAGAAGAAGAAAAAGAAAACGAAAGAAAGTATACTTTTAATATAGAATAGGTAAAATAGATAGTATATGTGTAGTATTGAAAAAGATATGGGTAGCTTTGATCAGAAAAAAGAAAAAGAAAAAGAAAAAGATATGAGTAGCTATAGGAAAAATGTGCACTGTTCACTGGCATGTTTGGCTCAATTTTTGCCTAATCCGGTGCACTTGCTCTGCAGATAGAAGTACCACCCATCGCCATCGAAACCACCACGAATTACCCACAGCAACCCAATCACCAGCCATCGACGCAATTCAAGACACACACACAAATAAACTAATTCAAAACCATGCAGTCATAACCACAAAAAACCAGCCGGAACTACGTCAGAGGCAACCACTACACCACATTCTGCATTATTGTTAAATTGACATTTGATTGTAGTGCTTAATTACCTTTGGGGTTTTTTTTTGGTGTGTGTGTGTGTGTGTGTTTTGAATTGGGTTTTTGTATAGGGTTGCTGTATTTCTATTTCTTAGCCCACCTTCTATGAATTATGCATTCTAATTAGACCTTCGGCTTTATCCTAATCCTAGTTGTCTATTCCCGTAAGGTTGGTTTTCGAGGTTGAGGTTGTGTGTTGAAACTGATTTTTCGTGGACCCATCGTATTAATCTAACTTTGGAAAAATAAAATTGGTGTTTGTTTACACATAGATAGGCTTTTGATCACCTAGAAAAAGGGGTAATGGGGGAGAAGAGGAAGATTATGACATAGTTGAGGTTGAACTCGGTAATCAAGATGGTTATAGAGGTGGAGACGAGAGGTGTGTCTGGTTTTTTACAGGGATTGCGCGCTTATAGGATTCCGAGTTGGATTATGGGACGGTGGTGCCATGGTGATCAGTAGTGGCAGAGCCAAAAATTCAACATGGAGGCCTACCTATTGATCGCAACCTTGAATGACCAAATTCTCACATGTCCGTTTCGTTTTTTTTTTTTTTCTTCCAGCATTCGACAACAATGAAAGTTACTAGACCTAAACGTCCATTTGTAAGCATCATAGTTACAAAAGGTGACTGACGCAACAAAGGGCCAGTGGTTGTTGGTGCCTAAGCACGAAGGAGAGGCGAGGGTCTTATAGATGCACGTTAATCCAGTCGAGCAAAAATAACATATACAAAAAATCAGAGTTCAAGAAATGCTGATGAAATGTGAGCGTATATAGTTCGGGAATTGGGTTCAATGGTTGTTAAGTGAACTTTTCATCCCATTGCATAGTAGCAAAATCTCTTTCATTCAGCATCAACATGAGATATCTTTCAGAAAAATTTGAAATAGTATAACATTTGCCGCAGGGGTTGGCTAGCCTCATCTTATCAGCAATTCTACCAGGGCTACGGCCCCCACACTGCCCAACTCAAGAGAACTGCAAGGAAGCCTCTGACTTACAGCTATGGGTCCTTTACACCTCTCTTCTCCTCACTTCTCTGGGATTGGGAGGAATCAGACCTTGCGTAGTTACCTTTGCCGCGGATCAACTCGGCATGAGCAAGAACGAAGTAGAGTCTCGGAGTTGGAATTTCTTCAACTGGTACATTTTCTCTCTCGAAATAGCGGGGCTATTGGCTCTGACTTTTGTTGTCTACGTTCAAGACCATGTGGGTTGGGGTTGGGGCCTTGGAATTCCTACTATTGCCATGGCTTTATCGATTATAGTCTTCATTATTGGATCTCCATATTATAAGAAACAGAAGCCAGAAGGGAGTCCGTTGGTTAGATTGGCTCAGGTAATTGCTGCTGCTCTGCATAAGAGGAAAGCAATTGCACCAGCAGATTCAGGACTGTTGTACCAAAATAAAGAACTTGATGCGACTATTTCTTCTAATGGAAGGCTTCTCCACACCAACCAGTACAAGTAAGTTGCTTTTCATATTTTTCCACCAAAACCTACTATTAATAGTAAATAATCTTAGTTACCAATAAATCATCAAGTTATTTAACGAATCTCTGTATGGCAATTGTTGAGAATAACCCTAATCAAGTTGTGGCTCTCTATAATAGTTTGAGCTTCTCAACATGATCATGGTGGTAAGTAATTAAACGTGGTATAAGAAACAAAAGTTTCAATGGTCAAATCCATTGAATACCTATATAACTATACCACAAGTGTTTGGTTTTTTTAATGAGTGTTGTCTGGCCATGGGAATTATAGAGGTGACAGCTCTGAGAGGAAGTTGGTATTTACAAGGGAGTGGCTTGAATGGCAGTGTGATGAATTGGGTCTGGATAAAAAGTTGGATTATTCGCAGTTGACTTGTTGGTTGCCAGGTTAAAGAAATTTGGGAATAAGGCTTTTGTGAGGGTTGTGTGGAAGAATGTTGTGCCACCATAGGTTCTGTTCTTCTGCTGGCGAAAGTTGCTACTAGGGTATCGTCTTGACGATGGATTTAGTCCGCCTGGATCCTGTGAAGTGTTTCATGGCACAGAAGAGAATCTGTTGTCAATTATCTACTTTTCTGCAACATTTTTTGGAAGATTGTGCCATCTTCCGTGGTGCAATGGTGGCTGAGGCCTGTCTAGGGTGTCTCCTGGAATCATTGAGACATAACATCTGTAAAAGGAAATTTGGTAACCTTTTTTTTTTTGGGTAGTGATATCGACCTTGTGGATATCATCAAATGGGTATTTTTTTAAAATAAATTTAAAAGTTCAATGGGATGATGAGTTTCCTGATCAGATTAAACTCCGTGCAGTGTTTTGGGGAAAAGAGAAGTTTGCTGGCCTCTCAGTTACTACGAACAATTTCCTATTCAATATTGCAGGACTATGGTGCTTCCGTACCAAGAAGGCTGGAGTGAGTAAAAGATATATAGGCATGATTATGTTTTTGCGAGGCTGGGGGGTTTAAGGTATCTATGTACAAACACTATATAGGAAGGAAGTAATTCGGGTCTGTTGTTGGTTAGTGGGAGATTGGTTGTTGAGGTTGTGTATCAGTTGGCACTGTTCTAACTGATGAGTTTTGGT